>ML663568.1:1066571-1513043 GCA_007570785.1 Antilocapra americana | reverse complement strand
CAGGATGTCTGGCTCTAGGTGAGTAATCACACCATTGTGATTATCTGGGTCATGAAGATCTTTTTTGTACAGTTCTTCTGTGTATTCTTGCCACCTCTTCTTAATATCTTCTGCTTCTGTTAGATCCATACCATTTCTGTCCTTTATTGAACCCATCTTTGGATGAAATGTTCCCTTGGTATCTCTAATTTTCTTGAAGAGATCTCTAGTCTTTCGCATTCTATTGTTTTCCTCTATTTCTTTGCACTGATCACTGAGGAAGGCTTTCTTATCTCTCCTTGCTATTCTTAGGAACTCTGCATTCAAATGGGTATACCTTTCCTTTTCTCCTTTGCTCTTTGCTTCTCTTCTTTTCACAGATATTTGTAAGGCCACTTTGGACAGCCATTTTGCTTTTTTGCATTTCTTTTTCTTGGGGATAGTCTTGATCCCTGTCTCTTGTACAATGTCACGAACCTCCATCCATCCATAGTTCATCAGGCTCTCTGTCTATCAGATCTAGTCCCTTAAATCTATTTCTCATTTGCACTGTATAATAGTTAGGGATTTGATTTAGGCCATATCTGATTGGTCCAGTGATTTTCCCTACTTTCTTCAATTTAAGTCTGAATTTGGCAATAAGGAGTTCATAATCTGAACACAGTCAACCCCTTGTCTTTTTTTTTTGCTGACTGTATAGAGCTTCTCCATCTTTGGCTGCAAAGAATATAATCAGTCTGATTTCAGTGTTGACCGTCTGGTGATTTCCATGTGTAGAGTCTTCTCTTGTGTTGTTGGAAGAGGGTGTTTGCTATGACCAGAGCCTTTTTTTTTTCCCACAAAACTCTATTAGCCTTTGCCTGCTTCATTCTGTCCTCCAAGGCCAAATTTTCCTGTTACCTACAGTTAGAGAATAAAAATAAATGAGGGACAGGCTGTTTGTTGATGGTCACCCTGGGAAAAGCATGCAGAGCCCACCAAGGGACTCCTGTGGAGTGGGGCAACTCAGAAGATGACCCTGAAGCCCTCCTCAAGCAAGGCCCTTCTGAACTGAGAATTCAGAAAGCAAAATGGCAACACCCTGGAAGACACGAGACAGCCAGCGATGGTGCATGGCCACAAACCTGGGCTGGCTCTTTTGTAGCCCAGTGAGCTGGAGCAGAATGTAACAGAGTTGAATGAAGCAGGCTGAGCACAGAGAGGTGGGATCTGATTCACACTGGAGTAAGTGTGTCCTGTCGAAAGGGGGCAGCCGCTACTCAGCCCCCCCCCAAGTTATCATCCTGGGGGGATAGTGACCCAGATAAGCATGTCTTTCGGTTTTTCAAGTAAAGTCAAACATCTGACTGAGCAAAATCTCTAGATTTCTTTTTCAAAAAATAATTGATTCACTTCTTAAAAAAAAAAAAAGGATAAAAGCCAAAACTATTGGGGCCACAATAAATATTTGGGAGCAAAATGTCACCCTTGAGCCACCATTTTGTCAACTCTGCACCAGAGCCTTACACCTTTTCTGCCGCTGTCACGTGATGCCAACCATAGGGTGAAGTCATGCCTTGGAATACTAGAGAGGACCAAGAATCACATTTAGGGGAAAGTAGAGGCACAACTCTTGACTTAAAGACAGTGATGGGGACTTCTCTGGTGGTCCAGTGGTTAAGAATCCACCTTGCAATGCCAGGGATATGGGTTCAATCCCTGGCTCAGGAACTAAGACCCCACACGCCACGGAGCAACTAAGCCCACACACTGTAACTAGCGAGTCTGTGCACCTCAACAACGAAGAATCCCGAGTGCCGCAGCCAAAGCCAGTGCAGCCAAATAAATAAATTTAGAAAAGTCAATGATGAAATAACCGTCACAGTTTGCAATCACCAGGGCTTCCCAGGTGGCACAAGACAGTAAAGGATCTGCCTGCAATGCAGGAAATGTGGGTTCGATTCCTGGGTTGGAAAGATCCCCTGGAAAGGGGAATGGCAACCCACTCCAGGATTCTTGCCATGGACAGAGGAGCCTGGTGGGCTACATACAGTCCATGGGGTCACAAAGAGTCAGACACAAATGAGCGATAACACCTCCACTAACCCTTGCAGTCACCAAGCACCAGGGAAGACATTACACGAAGCATTGTAGCTGTCATCTGCTGAGCTCATGACTCTGTGCCAGGCACTGGGCTGTGCTACCCTTCACAGCTGTGGCCTTGGGGAGTCTTCCCAGCAGTGCCATGAAATGGATTTTTATTTTCCCACTTATGGATAAGGATGCTCAGCAAGATTTTGCCATTTTCCCAAGTTCCATCATAGAGTCAGGACTCCACCCCATGCCTCTCTTGGACTTCGGAGCTCAAGGTCTCAACCACTGAGCCTAAGCTGCCCAGTGGTGTGGGGACTCTGTTCACTACACTAGGATGCCAGAGCCAGGTTGCCTTGAATGCCACCCATCACCCAGGAGCTTCAGCGACTTCCCCAGGAACACAAGGATAACAGTCTCCTTCCATGGTTTTTGTCACCTGGTCAATAATTGTTTGAACACCAAAGCTGTCCACCACCCTTGTCCCATTATGGAAATTTCTCTTTAGGAAAAACCCATGGGAGAAGGAACCAACTTAGTCAGTTTGGCCCTGGAGCGCTTGCGTCAGCGTTCTCCTGCAAGAATATACTTTAACTTATGCATTGCTTGCTTAATAGACCACAAAAGTCAACATCCCTCTGGAAGAACAGCTCGTGCTTAGAGGCATCACGGGGCCTCAAAAGATCCTGTTGGGGCAGGATGTTGTGTAAAACCCACAAGTGGAGCTAAACCCCATGTCTTCTCATTGTAATGTTAATATTTAAGAAAGCTTCAGAGATGGCCTCTGTGCTTTCTCCCAAAAAACGGGGTTGGGATTTTTCTTTCCCCTATTTTGCTTTTCAGACCTGGAAGCACATCAACATTTTTTTTTTTTTTCAACAAAAGAATGTGTCTCTTGTCCCTAGGTATGGCAAGGAGGGAGGGAAGGTGACTGATGGAATGTAGCTCGCATTGGAAAGAGATGCAGGCAGAGGGGCTCCCAGGGCTGTCTCAAGCCCCGCCTTCCCAAAGGAGGCAGTGAGATTGTATTTCAGATCGTCCGCATTCCATTTTCCAGGAACCCTGTGGCAGGTCCCCAATTTCTTTTGTCCTCCAGCCCAGTCTGGGGCTAGGCTCCCACTAGTGGCTGAGCCGGCCATGCAGGTATCGGCGTGGCAGGCACAGAAATGAGATCCAACCTGACACCCACTCAGGACACATTCTCGAGTGACTGCGTAGCCCCAGAGTACCTGATAACCACCCCGCCACCACACACACTGGACATCTTTTGTGCACAGTGGATTGAAATAAGCTCTGACCATGTTCAATCCATGCCATGCCCTGCCCTCAGGTCAGTAGCCAAAGAGGCAGCAGATTTGAACCAAAAATAACAAGCACTATAAATCATCAGATGCCCCCAAACACTGCAGCATTGTTCGGAGATTACGGCGTGCCCTGGATAGTAGGAGATATCTAATCAGAAAGTCAGAATGAACAGCCCCATGGAACAGATGGGCGAATTCTATGGACTTTCCTTCCTTCAAGAGAGGAGGGGCCATTATTTAAATTTATATGCAGCGGAAGCCACTGGAACCCCCATTCTGATGATTAAATCTAGATGATCGCAACATCCAGATGCATTAAACAGCTACCTTCTCAAATCAGACACGAGCAGAGACGCCACATGGCCACAGCCAAGGACACAGAGAGTTCACTTCATAGGCTTGTGAGTTTCACTGCTGGGTCAGTTAAAAGACATCAGCAGAAAGCAGACTGATTTCTACCAGCTTCTTGGGCCCGGGAAGTTATCGCTTCTACTAAGTTAAATTCCACCCCCAGTCTGTGAGTCTAGGAAATTATTTCAGTCAGAGCTATGCAATGTCAAGGAAAGAGACATGGCATCTAGGAAACACAATTTGAACTGTTGAGGCAGTGTTTCTGCCTCCAAGCTCTCCAGCTCCTTTCACTGATCTGTTGAACGCAGATGACCAGTGTTTCAAAAATTTTGCCATATAATTCTTGCTTCAGAGGCTGAGAGCTTACAGGAGCAACTTCACATGGAAACCAACATTCTCACAAATTTAAAAGTTATATGTAGGGGACTTCGCTGGTGGTCAAGGGGTTGAGGATCCTCCTGCCAATGCAATGGACACAAGTTCAATCCCTGGTCCAGTAAGATCCCACATGCCCCAGGGCAAACACTGAACTCCTGTGCCTAAAGACTGTGCTCTGCAACAAGAGAAGTCACTGCAATGAGAAGCCCTGTACATCATAGCAACTAGAGAGTAGCCCCTGCTCGCCACAACTAGAAAAAGCCCACTTGCAGCAACAGAGACCCAGTGCAGCCAAAGATAAATAAATCAGTTTTTTTAAAGTTTATGTAAGAAACGTGACCTCAAAAAAATCACCATATTGAGTGAAATCTGGGAGGTGCCCAGGATGTTTAGTTCAGAATTCTGCCTCTGGTTAAAGTGCTTGGAAGCTTAAGCATATATTCACAGTATCCTTAACATCACCTTCATGTGTGCCGTGTCACTCTTAATCCATTAATTTATCATACTCTTCGGGAATTTCAGGATTTCCATAGTCTATAATGGCAAAACTACAATTGAATTTAACAGATTGAGGGGCCCGTATTGTTTCTCAGACAATTTTAGAAATTCTTAAAAGTCAGTTTCTCATGATAAGCAAATTTTAGTTTAAAAACTTTATGAGATGGGAGGGATCATTCTTCATTTTGGCTCAAGGACCCCTTTTGGCTGCAACGGACAAAAGAACATCTTTAAAAGCAAAGTTTATGAGAAGGGAGAAAGGGTTGCAGTTTGGGGGCTCTTTTTAAATTGGGTTTGCCTTCTTAGCTCCTGCTTTGAACAGGAAACAGAAATGTATTTGCATCCACAGATTTTCTTAATTGTAAAAAGTGAATACTCTAAAATGTATTTTTTTAAAGTTGCGATTATGTTACAGTGGTTTCTACGTACCATCGATTAGATTTTGATTAAGGGTTTTATTAAATAACTGGTGTTTCACCAGCATCTAATTAAATCTTCTATCTAAATTGAACAGAAAATTATAGGTGAAAAGAAAGCATTTGTAGCCGACTTTATTACAGATAAGACTATTATTTGTTCATCTTAAGAATTTGAGATCAAATTTACAAGCAGCATCCTCATCAAATTTCTTTTCTGGGCTGCTGAGCCCTGGCCCCTTGAAAGCAGCCCATTATCTCCCCACCTCCTTTTTATTATAGTGTCCTGGTTGTTGGCAACAAGCCCACTGTTTAAGGTTACTTTCATTAATTAACCGAAAGTTAATTTCTTTGCAAGCAAAATCTCTGATCTCATTATGTTGTCTTTAAAGCTGAAAGCTTCAGGTTTTCTGGTCTCCTTTGATGGCACAATAAAAAGCATGCTCTTTATCTTAAGGGAAACTGTCTCCAGGGTTTAATTTAATAGTCCTTGAAATAGTTACAGCACAGCCAGGCAGACTACAATAATCTGCTCATTTTAGAAAACCTTGGCTTTGTCATGGGTAAGAGAGCCCAGTGACTGGTAGAGATGTGGACCATGAAGGCTCCGTGTTCACAGAAATTCTGCATTTTACCTCTTGGAATCCCAAGTTTATATCATCATTCTGTGTCCTGATGGAGATCAGAACAAATGCCAATAGTAGTATCTATTCCAAACTGTGCCTCTTATTCTCTGGGAGTTTGGAAGATTGAAGGAGTGACATTTCCTCTGTTAGCCTTTACTGTGTCTGCAAAGCTGTCTTTTGTCCCTCTGGTAGAAATGAGGCAACATTGGATGGTACTCAGCATTTGGGGTAGTGGTTTGGAGCCTGCTAAACCTGAGTTTGAATCCCAACCTTTCCTTGGAGAAGCTCCGTGTCCTTGGACAAGTTACATAATCTCTTTGTCTTGAGTCTCAGTTTCCTCATCAGTAAACTTTAACAGATTTTGCAGAGTTAAGAAAGTTAAATCCAGAACTTGCCTTGGCAGTTCATGGGTTAAGACTTGCATTTACAATCTTGAGAGTTGGGTTCCATCCCTGGTCGGGGAACTATCATTGAATTGTGCAAGGAAAGCAAGTGAATGTATGGTATATAAATTATAACTCAATTTAAAAAAGTTTAAGTTAAGTTAAGTAACTAATCCATAGTAGTAGTGTTAGTTGCTTAGATGTGCCCAACTCTTGCAACCCCGTGAACTGTAGCCTGCCAGGTTCCTCTGTCCATGGGATTCCCCAGGCAAGAATACTGGAGCAGGTTGCCCTTCCCTTCCCTTCTCCAGGAACTCTTCCCTACCCAGGGATTGAAGCAAGGTCTCCTGCATTGCAGGCAGACTCTTTCCCATCTGAGCAACCAGGGAAGCCAACCAATCCATAGCAGACACTTCAACATTAAGTCCTCTTCCCTTGATGGTCCTGGTCTAGGCTTTACCAGCTACAAATGTGTTTCTTAATTTTAGGGTTCAGCTTGATATTTAGGGGCTAGGATCCACAATGCTACAGCAGAAGCAGCAGTTTGGGGGAGATGCTCAAACTCCACAGAGCATTCTGAATGGCCTCAAATGCTCTTTTATAGATGTGGGGACAGGAAGAGTGTATTTCCGTTGTCTCTCTGAGTTAGCTTCATTCTCAGTGATGAAATCTGGTTACTTTCTGGAGCATTAAATTCAGTGAGTTGAGAGGGACCAGAATGTCTTTTCAGAGCCTCCAGGTGTAGGTCACATGGAGGGAAGAGAACTCTTCAGGTGGCTCAAGTCTCAGGAGCCATCCAGGTACATGGAGAAGCCATTTGTATTCCACTGAGCCCGGCAGTGTCACACACACACAGCTGAGATTTACAGAGGCCGGGAGGGAGGGCTGCCGGGAGCCGGGAATGGCCTGACCCGACACGCTGCTTCCGATGCCTGGGAGACCGGGTCTGCACCATTTGCGTACATCCCCGGTACCCATCGCTGGTGAAGGATGCAATTGTCTCAGCTCAAGCAGGTCAAAGTCACTTAGGCAGAAAATCCCAGGTCTTGGGAAGAAAAGTCCCGTGCCTCTGGGGCCCTTGGCAGAAGTCAAAGGTCCAAGGTAATGTATTGGCAAAGATTCTTTCTGCTTTGGTGCCTCACTTACTGCTCCCCCAACCCTATGCTTTTAGGCAGGAATATTGTCAATGCTATTGATTAGTTGATTTGATAATCTGGCAAGCTCCCTGATGTATTAAGTCTCCTCCTTTGGGCTGACTGTAAGTGGGGGGAGAGTGTGTGCTTCAGTTGGGAGGTGTCTCTCGGTGGACCTTGCTTAGACACCGCTTCTACAGTGAGATTGCTCCAGGCATGACAGTTCCCATTATTCTTTTGGCTGTCACCCTTAACCCTTCCTGAGACTGTTTTCCCCTAGTTATCTACATTTTCTAGCCTTACTTTATTTTTTTTTTCAACTTTTTATTTTATATTGAAGTGTAGCCGATTAACAATGCTGTGATGTTTTCAGGTGGACAGCAAAGGGACTCAGCCATACATATACACGTATCCATTCTCCCCCCAAACTTCCCTCCCATCCAGGCTGCCACATGACGTTGAGCAGAGTTCCCTGTGCTATATAGTAGGATGTTGTTGGTTAACCATTTTAAATATAGCCGTCTGTCCATGTCGATCCCAAACTCCCTAACTGTCCCTTTCCCCGCTTCCATCCCCCCTGGCACCCATAAGTTCCTTCTCTAGGTCTGTGAGTCTCTTTCTGTTTTGTAAATAAGTTCATTTGTAGCCTTACTTTAGATTTGGGAAAACACTTTGTCTTCTGCATTGGGCCTCTAGGGTCTCTTGATTTCTTAGCATTTATGACATTTATGTGTTTAGGTTTTTATTTTTTATTTCCCTTTTCTGTCATGAGTGCACTCCATTCTCTTCAATTTCCCCTCCTGGACAACCCCCCACCCCCACCCCCAGCCAGGGCAGAAATCACATTTGCCTTTCTCCTCATCTGCTGCTGATCTTTAAGTATTCCATCAGCCTCATCCCTCCTTTAAAAACTATGTAACAACTCAATGAAAGGTATGTGATGCACAGTGTGTAGGTATCAAAAGAAAGAGTGGTCTTCGATAAGGGCAGTAGAGTTCTCTATAAAGGCCACAGCATAATGATAAATAAGCTAGCACCGCGTCATTCATTGCAGTTTGTTTATCATTTGCTTGTTTAGAGTCTGGTCTGGAATAGCTAGAAACTTCAGAACCCTATGATTTGTCTTTCTTTAACTTGTTATTTATTCACTCTACCCTCTCTTTGGCTTCCATCGCCAAGGTCTTCAACCTTGTTGAAAGGGCATCAAGGTACCATTGGAAATCCAAGCCACCACTTGGATGAATTACGCCTTCAGCTGTTGAGGTCCATTGTGCTGTTTGTTCTACCTCCCAGCTCACTGTGCTTGACATCAATTACATTCTCCGCCTTGGTTCAAAGAATTCGAGATGAGTGCTTTAATCCCCTTTGCAAAATAATAATAACAACAACGATGATAAGGCCTCTGAGCAGAGAACGTTAAGCCTAATTCGCGTTTTTTAAAAGTGGAAAACGAATCATAAATACCTGAGAAATGAGGTTCATAATGCAAACCCCAAGAAGCCCTTTAACCTGGGCAAAATCCTATAACACAATTATATACAATTTCACACTTGACTGGAGCCGTTATTTGAGCAAAAATAACCATTTTTCTGCTCGCACTAAATGAACCACAAGAGCCATGTATCCAGCTACAGAAAAATGTAGGCTCACACATTCAGTCTGCATGTAATCAGCGTATTTGATGGCAAGGGCATTGTAGGATCAAAAGAGTTAATCATTGGATCCTGCCCACAGCAACCACACAATTAAGGGCAAGATTAGCAGAGATGAAAAATTTATTGTGAAAATGCAACGCTGGGTCTGCAAAACAAAATGATTTCACCGAGCAGTTGTTCTGGTGCCATAATCCTAATGATCAAGTCTATTACACTAATAATAGGAGAAAAACTAATTGCAGAGAGGACAGGACAAATCTTTTTTAATCTGCGTTGTCATCCCAACTAAGTCCCAACCCATTTGTATTAACCTTTGCTGACAGAGTCACATGATGGACATAATTTCTTATAATTTACCAGCTATGGATCTAACCTTTCTTCATCAAATATTCATAAAGGCAGGATTCTCAATGATTTTCTGTCTCCCTTCATATTTACAGCTTGTTGTCTTCTTCCTTTTTACAGTAATTTGGACACAATTGAAGTCAAATGGAATTAAAGTTAAATGCCTTTAGCAACTGAGGTGCCTAAAAGCAGAGACTTGGGGGAGGGATCGTAAACTCGAGGGGAAGAGCCTGTGTTCCCAAGGACCTTTCACATGCCCCGAGGAGTTCCAGTGGGCTGCCCTGCCTCCAGAGGGAAAAACAAAATCAGTCGGAGGATAAAATGCCATTGCCCTCGCCTGGCCTGCGGAGCATGCACTCTTAGGCCTGTAGCTTGGGATGCCCAGAGGCTGAGCTGACTGGGAGCTCCGTGCCTTCCTCTGTCCACAGGGCTTGCTGGGAACCTAGGCTGCTGGGGCCAGGTCCTGTCTGAGCACACAGCAGAGGGGCCCCGAGAAACATGCCAGGGGCTGTAATGGTGGACAAGAAGAGCTGGTTGATACTATTACTTAGAAAATTAACATGAATATCTGAAACCATTCCTGAGAGCATTTTTGGTAGAAAAACATCTGTTTCCACTTTGCTTCTTGGTTGCTTTGACAGTTTTCTTAAGAGACATGTAGATGAAAGTTTTATAAAGCTTAGGTGTTTAAAATAAGTATAGCCACTGGCCCTTTATTTTTCCTCTCCCCCCTTGCAAGGCTTCAGTTTCAGTGGAATGGCAGGAGTTTGGGGAAGATGAAACAGTCTGGAGAAATCCCTTTTCTACTCCAATCCTCAGAGGACCCTACCTTTACTGAAACAACCAAGGATGTTGTAGGTAACATTCTCCTTTAAGATACAAAGGAGTTGTTTTACCTGGTTGACTTCAAATTCCTCTATTGACTAAACCAAGAATTTACTTCTTGCTGAGTTTCCAGAATTCTGACTGGTAGAACAGACGTGAGAACTGAAGGTGCTTATATTCTTTAACAGCTGATTCACATCCCTAGTTCCAAGGTATTTTGGCTTTTTCACCATCAGTTAGCATCTTTATCTATTTAAATTACACAAGGAATACATAAATGCATATACTTTATTAAAAAATTAAAACTTCATCAAGTGCTCTTTGAGCCCTACCCCTAAATCTCAGACCTTCTCACCCTTCCAAATATTTTTCTGTGCATTTATAGACCTATAGAGGTACTGCAGACAAATATGTTTTCTTTGTTTTATCTAAATGGTCATGACAAATCACCATGGGTTCTGCCAGTCAAGACCCAGCTTGCTGTTGTTACTCAATAACATATCTAGATTTGGGAATCTCCCTATATTAGAACATATGTAAATCTATTTAATTGTTGCAGCGATGTCCATAGGGTGTCTATACCGTTGTTCAGTGTTAGTCCCGTAATAATGGACATTTAGGTTATTTCCAGTTTATCAAATTATAAGCAGTTCTGCAAAACACCATTAAATGTTTAGAACCAAGATAGAGCGCATGTAATTGTCTTAACAGTAATGCTGGCTTTTGCAAATACAGTTTTGAGCATGTTTATACTGACCCGATATAGCTCAATACTGACCTAATCTCATGCTTTTTTAATGTCTTCTACCAAGCCAAGTTTCCTTTCTGATGGGAAGGACCAAAACAATTATGAGACATTTGGTATCATAAGCGCCCCACACATAAATAGACATTCCAGATGGCAGTGAATTAAATGTTTTCAATAGGGGGAAAAATTATAATCAGCTGTAAGAAATGCCCAAGTAGAGCTGTTATTCAAGGAGACTATCATTTTGGTGAGCTTGCTGGTATGCAGTTTGAGTTATACTGAAGGTCAGACTATGCGCCCTGAGCTGCAGTTGCATCCTGGGAAATTCTCCTCCATGGTACTGGGTTCTCTGTTTGCCTTGTTCACCAACACTCATGCTTCAAAGAGGTATCTATGATTATGTAAAGGATGACTTGCCAGTTAGGATACACATACGTGTATGGTGTTAATAACCATGCCTCAGTCTCTTACAAATCTGATGGAAGATGGCAGGAAATTCTTTTAAAGGACTAAAATCTTTGGCCAGAAGGTTTGAGGGGTGAGTTCCATGAAAACATTCTCTAGGGATCTCAGATACTGTCATTCTTCTGGGCTAGAATCGGATAGGTGCCGAGATGCTCGTCGGCTCCCTCTGAGTTAATGGAAGAAATAAGGCAGGTACACAGTCAGATTCTATACATTTGTGGAAGTGCAGAATGAAAACTTCCAATCTGAGCAGCTGTAAAGATTCTAAGTTATTTTTTAAATAATTCACATTAACTACTGTTAGGTTTAGGGTTAACAATCTTGTCAGGTAGTGTTTAGCTTTGCTGAAAACCAACAACTGACCTAAGAATGACACACAGATGGAAAAGATCCTTCCTCCAGAGTTCATGAAACATTAGGTATCTCTTATTCCTGCAATTCCATTTAGGCTGTTAACTGGCCCAGTCTCTCATTCTACACTGGTTACTCTTATTCTTATCTTATGAAAGGCAAAGTTGAGGGATTCTGCCAAAAATTAGTGGAACCTAAGAAAAAATAGATAAATTCATCAAAAATGAAAAACTTTTGTGCGTCAAAGAACACTGTCAAGAAAGTGAAAAGACAACCTACAGAATAGGGGAAAAGATCTTGCAAATCATGTATCTGATAAAAGTTTACTATCCATACTATAAAGAATTCCTAAAATTCAAGAACTAAGAGACAAACAACCCAATTAAAAAATGGGCAAAGAATTGATTAGATATTTTTCCAAAGGAGATATACAAATATCAAATAAGTCCATGAAGAGGTGCTTATGACCATTAATCATTAGAGAAATGTAAATCCAAACCACAGTGAGAGACTACTTCACACCTACTAGGATAACTATAATAATTTTTTTTTAAATAACAAAATAACCAGTGTTAGCAAGGATGTGGAGAAATTAGAACCCTCATACATTGCTGGTAGAAATGTAAAACCACACAATGCCTTTGGAAAATAATTTGGTGGTTCCTGAAAAAGTTAAATGAATTACCATCCATGTGACCCAGCAAGTCCATTCCTAGGTATAAACTCAAAAGAATTGAAAACAGGGGTTCAAATAGATACTTATACACTAACATTCATCATAGCATTATTCACAGTAGCTAAAAGGTGGAAGCAACCCAAGCATCCACAAGCAGATGATTGAGTAAACCATGTTATATACATGGAATGGAATACTATTCAGCCATAAAAGAGAACAAAATTCTGTCACATGCTATAACCTGTACAAACCTCAAAAACACACACCAACTGAAATAAACCAGACACAAAAGGACTAATATATGATTCCATTTATACGAACTATCTAAAATAGACAAACTCAGAGAGACAGAAAGTCAATTAGAGGTTACTGGTACTATAGCAAGAGGGAATGAGGAATTGCATAATGAATTTCTGTTCGAGGTGATGATGAGAAAATTTTAGAAACAGATGCCAGTGATCCTTGTACAACACTGTGAATGCCATGAATACCATTGAATTGTATGCTTAAAAGTAGGTAAAACGGCAAATTGTACATTATATATTTTTTAACACAGTAAGAAAAGTTAACGGAACCAGATGTGGAACTTAAGCATATCATCTAAAGTTCCGAAGGTATACAATTAAGGAACTAAAAATACAGCCAAACTCTACTGCAGTTGCTTGCCTCATACCAAATCACTAAAACTCAGCAACTTACAACAACCCAGGTGTTGTTGTTTAGTCGCTAAGTCATGTCCGACTCTTTTGCGACCCCATGGACTGTAGCCCACCAGGCTCCTCTGTCCATGGGATTTCCCAGGCAGGAATACTGAAGTGGGTTGCCATTTCCTTCTCCAAGGAGGAATCTTCCTGACCCAGGGGTCAAACCGTGTCCCCATTGGCAGGCGGGTTCTTTGCCATCTAAGCCACCAGAGAAGCCCTCCACCACAGTTATTATTTCTCATATACGATCCTGGTCTTCTGTGGGTTGACTCATCTGGGTAGAAGGCCCTTCTCCTGCCCTCACTGAGGGTCTCTCAGCTGGACAGTAGTCGGGCAGCAGCTGGAGCAGAAAGGCTGGGTTCCGCTGGGGACTGTGGGATCCCTCAGCCTCCATCTTCCCACATGGCCTTTCTGTGTGTCTCTCCTGCAGATACCCAGACTTGTTGTTGTCAGGCTCAAGACACCCAAGTGCACAAAAGCAGAAGCTGCCAGGCTTTTTAAATGAACTGTTCTAGTGTCACCCATGCTGCAATCTACTGTTTAAAGCAGATGACAGAGAGGGCCTGCTGAGCCTCGGAATATGGGTAAATCCCGGAAGCAAGGTCTGTTGGGGCCATTTTCGGAGGCTAGTTACGCCAAACACCATGCTCATGTACCCAGTGTAAGGAGAGTCAAACCCTAATGTCACACTGCAGGCAGACAAAGGATTGTGTCTGAAGTTGAAGGATCAAGGAATAGGAGTGTGGTGCATATTGGTGAGAGATACACCAGGTAACCACTGTTGGAAACACATCCAGTGCTGAGATGGATTAGAACGGGGACGCCTGCTTTTTTTCACTGTATAGACTCTCCTATATCATTAGATTTAAAACTGTGGATGTGCACTGTTTCAATAACATCATAGGGTAGTTTGGAGTATGGCTCTGGAGCCAGATCACCTGGGCTCATATCTTGGTCACGTCAGTCATAATCTCTGTCACCTCTGGCAAATGACATCACTACCCAGTGCCTCAGTGTTCCCGTCTGTAAGCTGGGGATAAAAATCATAACCTCAGGGCTAACCTGGTCCCGTGGCTAAGCACCAGTGGCTAAGACTCCGCGTTCCCAATGCAGGGGGCCCAAGTTCGATCCCTGATCAGGGGGCTAGGTCTCACATGCCACAGCTAAGGATGCCACATGCCACAATGAAGGCTGAAGATCCTGAGTGCTGCAGCCAAGACCTGGCACACAGATAAATAAGTATATGAATAAGTTTACTTTAAAAAAAAAATCATGACATCATAGGGTGATTAGGATTACATGAATAAAGCACTGAGAATGCCGATGAGGCACAAAGTAGACCCTCAATTAATGTCAGCTCTTAACAGCTATGACTTTAGAAAAGAAGAAGCATGCAAACCCACGGTGAACTAGGGATCGTCAGACCAGATTCTTAGTCTCCTAAAGTGAAAAGTGTTAGTCACTCAGTTGTGTCTGACTCTTTGCAACCCCCCGGACTGCAGCCTGCCAGGCTCCTCTGTCCATGGGATTCTCCAAGCAAGAATACTGGAGTGGATGGAGTGGGTAGCCATTCCTTTCTCCAGATCTTCCTGACTCAGGGATGGAACTGGCTCTCTAGCACTGCAAGCAGATTCTTTACCATCTGAGCCATCAGGGAAGCCCAACTCTGCCACAGATGAGCTGAGCAAGTCTGTTAACCTCAGCTTCCAACTGAGAAGGATATAAGCTAAGATGAGCTCCTGAGAATAGAGGTTGTGTCAAATCTGAAGTCTAAAAGAGCCACGACTGTCAAAAATTACCCTGCTGAAACATGAGACTTCCCTCCCTTTTCCAAGAGATTCTTTACAGCCCAGCCTGTTCCTTTATCCTCATACTCTACCCACTATGGAGGCATAATTCAGAGCCTCACTGGCTGCCTGTCCAGAGACCTTCTCCTGGGACAAAACTTTATAAATCATTTTAAGTTAGTGGCCATAACTCCCAGGTACTTACACGAGACCAAGTGGAAAAGGACATTAACTTGGAACCAATTAAATTGCTGCTAGTCTGTATTTGCTGGCCTCCTGGACGGATCTCTCCCAGAAGGCTGCTCACGTGGTCAGCCCTGGGTGAAACTGTTACGAAGGTAAAATCGGGCTCCAGAGAATCCCCCTTCCTTGCATCCCAGGGAAGGCAGAGTTCAGGTGTCCCTCTGCTCCATCAAGGAAACAACGTGATCAGTCCAAGAGGTGACTTAAAATCATCTCCTTAGAAGCAGTTGTGTTTTTAAATGCCTTTCCTTTTTTTCTGTGTACACTTTGTGGGGGTGGGGAAATGAATGAATGGTAGACTTTCTGGCATGGATTAGAGGCCAGAGCAAGAGCTATTTGCAGTAAGGAGGCGATCCTAAAACCTCTGCTCCCATGCCACATGGGCAGGCCACCTGCCAATGGCAGTTACACAGATGACCCCAGCCTTGTAACTTACTAGTGGGTGCTGTTGGGCACTAAGCAGCTAGTCCATCTCCAGCTAGAAAGAGCAATTTAAATTAGGAACAGCACGCTCCTTCCATCTCACTTGAGCTCCCCTAGCAGCTGGGGGATGCAGAAAAAGCATAATGGCCCCTCAGTCAGGTAGTCTGTGCCAACTCCCAGGTGGTCTCGACTGCAGAACCGTTCTTCCAAAAAGTGTAAAATTCTAACTTAGCAGTCGGCTGAGAAGCCTGGCTTGCTGGCAGGCCAGGCATGGGGGCAAGAGGTGACAGCCGCTAATCAGGCCCTCGCTGTGCTGGCCTGACTCACTGCCGAGCCCTGGCCCATTCCCCGCTGACCCTGCTCCTGTCGTGCTCAGTCAGGAGCCAAACCTCTCCATTAATCGGCCTGTTCACGGGAGCCGGAGAGGTGACTTGTAACAGGCCTCTTGTTCCCAGCCTCCTCTATAATGACATTCTGCACAAGCAGAGTCATCCTTTGATTCCCTGTGACCTTCTGGATTTTGGCAAATGAGAAAGCGCCTGGGATGCACGGCAAGGGCCCAAGGGTGTCTTTCCTGCAAAGAGATGCTCTGGTCTTCCACCCCCATCACCACCCGCATCTCTCACTGGCACCAGGCAAGGACGCGGCCTCACTCATTTTTCCCCTGTGGAAAAAAAGCTGCCTTCTTCCAGAGCCAAGAGGCCTCTGAGATGAGGCGGTGGGTACTTGGCCTGTGTGTGAGTATTTACCAGGCGAGACTCCGGGGCTCGGTGGCTGTCTCACCTTGACAGATGAGAAAATGCTGTCTTAGTGCCCTTGCCAATGTCACCCCACTAGCCAACACCTTTGTGGGGAGAACACGTTCCCCACCACCACCCCAGACAGTGAGGGAACTGCAGACCCAAGCTTTCAAAGCTGCAGAGTAGAAGGCTTTGCACCAGCCTGCAAAAGGCAAGACCCCATAAGACTGTAAGTAATAAATAGATAATGGCCGGTCTCTCTGCCTGCTTGCTCCTTGGAGATGCTTGGATGCGAACCTGGTGGCTGTGATGATTAATGAATCAACCCACCCAGTTAACCTGCAGTTTGGAGGCCACGCGCAGCCCCTAAGGCAGTCTCTGGGCAACTCATCCTTCCTCGCCGAGGCGCCCAGTGGCTTTTGTCCATGGGTGGCGATGCTGGCAGCCCAGCAGAAGCTTTGGCTTGGAGGATTTCAGAAGTTGGTCCGCTTTCTATTGAAGTGCAATTAAAAAAAAAAAAAAAACTGCTTTCGAACCCAGTCATTTTAGAGGGAACTCCCACACTGATTCAGAGTCCTGTTTAGTCTTCTGTGGCTCCTAGCATCTAAGATTACCCTTCTTCCTCAGCCTGAATCCCCAGCCCCTCGAAGGAAAAGAAAAGCGAAAATTGGATGTGAGTTGTGTTCGAAGGATACACTTCCAGTGAACTCTGGAATACAGGGAGGCTTGGGCGGTTTCTCCTTTTCCAGCTCAAATGGGAACAAAGCCTCAAAGTGATGGGGATAGTCAGGTTCAGTGCTGCCCCCTCCCTCTCAGCCAGCTCGGGGAGGGCCCATCAGGCCAACAAAGAGATTTAAGGAGAATATTTCACTTCATCAACTCAACACCACGAGTAGGTTGAGCGTAGAAGTTTCCTCTCATGAAATGACCACCCAGTTCCTAAAGAAGAAAGTTTTCTGCGGAAGATGAGACTGGATCCTGTCACTTTTCTTCTTAAGCCCCCCAGGGCTTTCCCACCTCACTTAGAATACAATCAGCCTGTGCAGTAGTTGCCAAGACCCTGGCCCTCTCTGACCCTGCCCCCTGCATCCCTTGGTCACCCTCCTTCAGCCACAGCGGCCTCCTTGCTCTTTCTCTTGACCATGCTTAACTCACGGTCACCTAAAATCTCTTTCCCCTGGCGGGGAGATGCCTGCCGCTCCCACTCCAGGCAGAACCATTCCCCCATCCCTCATTCGATCTCCTACTTATTTCCTGTCTATTTGCTCCAGAGCATTTTTCTCTAGCAGAAATTACCTTGATGTCTATTTTGTGTGGCAGAGAATACTAGTTTCTCATCTTGC
This sequence comes from Antilocapra americana, assembly GCA_007570785.1. Lineage (NCBI taxonomy): Eukaryota > Metazoa > Chordata > Mammalia > Artiodactyla > Antilocapridae > Antilocapra > Antilocapra americana. Next base: position 1,495,600 of record ML663568.1, on the reverse strand, counting down.
CCCCTTTCTTTCCTTCTTCATGAGTATAGAATCCCAGATTTAAAAAAAAAAAATTTTTTTTAATTTTATATTGGAATATAGTCAGTTACCAATGCTGTAATAGATTCAGGACGACAGCACAGGGACTCAGCCATACATATACATGTATCCATTCTCCCCCAAACTCCCCTCCCATCCAGGCTGCCACATGACACTGAGCAGAGTTCCCTATGCTATAGCGTAGGCCTTTGTTGGTTAACCATTTTAAATACAACAGTGTGTACGTGTCAATCCCAAAGTCCCTAACTATCCCTTCCTCCCTGGCAACCGTAAGTTTGTAGAATCCCAATATTAATGAAGGAAAGAGGAAGGTTGCACATCCAGTTAAAGCCCAGCACTTCCCAGCCTCTTCCATAGCCCAGGGACCGAGTTCTAGTCTGTGAGCTAGAGATGGAGGTTGGTTGGCTCTCTTCCTTAGAAAGAGGAGGTACGCAGGTATTCACCCCTCTCTCCTTCCTGCTCCTGCTTGGAATACCAGATACAGTGGCTAGAGCACCTGGGCCTTAAGGTGATCGCAAAGATGGCAGCCGTCAGCTAAGAATGGCAGAGCAAGAAGGATAAATGGAGCAGCCCAAGTCCTGGATGTCTGTGGACCTTGCTGTCATATGACCTTCCATGAAAAAGAAAAAACAAGCTTCCCTCTTCTTTAGCCACTGTTAATTTCTAATCCCTCTTGCTGGCAGCTAGATGCAGTTTATAATTAATATTGCCGTTGTCGAGTTGCTCAGTTGGGTCTGACTCTTTGCAACCCTCCAGGCTCCTTGGAAACCCTCCAGGCTCCTCTGTGCATGGAACTTTCCAGGCAAGAATACTGGAGTAGGTTGCCATTTCCTCCTCCAGGGGATCTTCCCAAGTCAGGGACTGAACCAGCATCTCCTGTCTGTCCTGCTTGGCAGGCGGATTCTTTACCACTGCGCCACCAGGGAAGCCCCTTATAACTAATACACGTGCTTATTGTCTGTCTTCCTTCAGTAGAATGGTCACCTCCGTGAGACCTGAACTTTGTCTAGTTTATTACTGTATCTCTAGATCCTTGTGAAGTGAAAATCACTCAGTTGTGTCCGACTCTTGTAACCCACCAGGCTCCTCTGTCCATGGCATTTTCCAGGCAAGAATATTAGAGTGGGTTGCCATTTCCTACTCCACTAGATCCTTGTACCTAGTAAATATTTGTTGAATGAATGAATGAACACATGCACACACCCAGAGCACTAACCGAACCCCTTCTGCACCAATCTTGATCAGTAGGTCAGTAGGCAGACACTTAGTAAGCTACACTGAGTTGCCATCCTTTTTTAAAATTGAAGTACAGTTGATTTAAAATATATATTAGTTTTAGATGTACAGCAAAGTGATTCAGTTATACATACATAAATGTATAAGGATTCCCCAGTGGCTCAGTGATGAAGAATCTGCCTACCAATTCAGGAGACATAGGAGACTTATGCTCAATCCCTGGGTTGGGAAGCATTCTTGCCTGGAGAATCCCATGGACAGAGGAGCCTGGTGGGCTACAGTCCCTGGGGTCACAAAACAGTCGGACACGACTAAGCCACTAAACAACAACATATGTATATATCTATACTTTTGAATTTCTTTACCATTATGGTTTATTGAGTTTTCCTTCTTTTTGATCACTGAACCCAGGAGCATAACTATTTATGTGGGTAAGAGCAATTTTAATTTCTAAACATTAGCTGCAGAAACATCATTCAGTTCCTAGGGGTATAAAACGCAGATTTGCTTTGGCTTTAAGATGAGGACATTTCTGACATCTTTGGAGTTCAGGGCCTCGTTAGCATAGCAATCTTGCTACAGTTGCTTGGACTTCTTGCCCTTGTACTGAAAAGCTCCACTGAAATATAGTTTTATTCCTGTCGTAAAACACCCATAGGTGGAGGGAGCTGTTTATTATCTCTAATCTTGAAATGAAATGGCAGCTTCGAGAACCCATAGATTCTTGGGCTAGAACAGTGTCCACTGGTGTCTGTGATACACATCTGTTATCTCGAGGGAATGAGAATTTGCTGGCAAAAACAGTTTCTTCATAACAGTGACTGGTAGTACTTCCCATTCCACCAGTAGAAGTGAGGTTTCATAGAAAAATGCCGAACTAGCAAGTAACCTAAATTTCAGTCTCAGCTACGTGACTTAAACAGCCGTGTGACCTAGAGCAAGGCCTCCATGTTCTAATCTCCCCAGTGGGGCCAGCACCTTTATTTCCAATCCTCGTAGTGAGGGTCACTTGAGATAAGGTATGTGGAGGTTAGTATTTATACATAGAGACGGACTTCCCTGGTACTCCAGTGGTTGAGAATCCGCCTTCCAATTCAGGAGACCCAAGTTCGAGTCTGAGATCCCACATGCCATGGAGGCAGCTAAGCCCACACCCTGCAACTACTGAGCCCAAGAGCCACAGTTCGAGAGAAGTCCACGTGTCACAACAAAGATCCTGCATGCTGCAACTAAGACCCGCCACCACCGAAAATAAATAAATAAAATAAATACTGTTAAATATATTTTTATATAAAATCCCAATTTTTTTAAAGATGGGAAGAATCTTAGGGATTGTCTAACCCAGCCCTTCATTTTACAGATCTGAGTACCAGTGGCCAGAAAGTCAAGGTTTTGCCCAAGGTCTCAGGATAGGTTAGTGATAGAGCTCGGTCTTAAATTTCCAGACCAGTATTTTTTCCTACCCTCTCATCCTTCTTGTCCGTGGGTAATACAATATTAGCACTATTCCTCCTCTGATTGTGCCTTGTGCTTTCACTGTCTTCATCATAAAAGGCTGCTAGCACAGAGAGATGAGCTCATCTTTGTACAGTTGGAAGTTCCCATGATGCAAGTTGCTTTCCATCATCTGTGCATCCCACCCCTGTTTATTGTGGCTGCCATTTCCTCTTCCCAACCTAGGAATCAAACCCTCATCTCTTGCATCTCCTGCATTAGCAGGTGGATTGTATACCACTGTACTGCCTGGGAAAGCCCGTTTATTGTGGCCACACGTGCCAAACTGTGCTGTAGGCTCAGAGGATATAGCAGTGAGTAAAACAGAAATGCCTGTCTTCAGGGAGCTTACACATACACACACAGATGGTATCAAGTAGTGTGGGGCAGGAAAAGAAGGTGGGGAGTGAGGAGCACTGGGGTTGGATACCGAGAAAGGGGAGATGCTGCTATCTTCTGTAGGGCAATCAGGGAAGGCCTTGATCCTTGGTTTATGTTTAGTCGATGACCTGAGGAACATGGGAACGAGCCACATGGATATTTTAGGGAAAGAGTTCTCAAAGCTGAAGAAACAGCAGATTCAAATAACTGAGCCTGTGTTCTTTGCCTGTTCAAGGAAGAGCAAATAAGCCAGATGGACTGGATCAAAGTAAATAATGGGACAAGTGGGAGGAGAGGACAGGTGTAGGGTGGCAAAGGGGTAGGTCATGTAGGGACTGGAGGACCATTGTAAGAATTTTGACTTGGACTCAGTTTTTGTTGTATCTATTTTTTAAAAATTCTTTATTAAGTGTGTTTTGCTGCTGTCTTATATTTTATTTTCTGGGGTGTAAGGCATGTGGGATCTGAGCTCCCTGACCAAGGATAGAACGCACACCTTCTGCATTGGAAGGCCAACTCTTTAACCACTGGACCACCAGGAAGCACCAGGACCCAGCTCTTAAATGGGTGCAAAGCATAGATTCATCAAAAGACTGAGATGTGTGTATGTGTGTTAGTCGCTCAGTCGTGTCTGACGCTTTCTGACCCCATGGACTCTAGCCCTCCAGGCTCCTCTGTCCATGGGATATCCTTGATTAATTGGCATTCTGTTTCAGCCCGCCATTTTCTCATTCCACATTTGGACTGCCTTCCCCTGCCCCACTGTTGGTTTGGGGCCCCACTGAGTTTTCTGTGTAAGTGCTCTTGACCTATTAATGAATGTTCTCAAAGGAGAGAAGAGGAACAAAGGTCCAGTTAGCCTCACATTCGGTGTAAGGTTAAAATAAACTTGGGAGATGCTTCTCGGCCTCCAAAAACCAATTAAGCAGGTTACTCGCAAGTATTTCTAAAAACAGCAGCCCAGTGGAAAGAGACTGACAGGTGAGCAGATGGGAGAACCATCAACTCAAATTTATTTCACAGCTTACAACTCAAATGAGCATTCCAAAGTCAGAACAGCTGGCCTTTTATGCTGTAAGCCATTGTCCTTTTTCTTTGCTCATCTGTCATGAGTATGAGTGGGTTATGTGGCGGTGGTTGTCTGTCTGTCGGTCTTTTGACTTTGCAGAGAAAAATCCTTTGTAGGAAACAAGCTCTTGATGTAAATCAAATTCCTCTGTAATGTCTGCTTCTTCCATGGGTTATGAAAATCGATGGCTTTGGCCCCTTAGCTTTCATTTTCATAACTATATTCGTTATCTCCGTGATGGCTATTATCTGATTCTGAGTAAATGGAATTTAACCAAATAGTCAAAAAGCAAAAATCTTCAGGTTTGCAAGAAGAAACATTTTGTAAAAATGTTACAGTGCATCTGAAAATCACAGCTGCCTTGAATTTCTGAGTGTAAGTTATTCTGGGAGCTTTCTGAAGTTTGAGACTGTCCCATGCAAACTCTACTTAAGTTTCAGGCAATGGGGGAAGTCATGAAATTTGGAAAGGGTTATCTTTTGTCAATCAAGGCTCTTTGTGGGGTACCATGCTGACAGAGGATGGAGGAGAGACCGTATTCTATGGCTGAAAGGAGGGCTTGATACAACCCCGTGGGGATTTTGTTCCAGTAATTGCATCAAATCGGACCTTCTGCCATGTTGCAGGTATAGCATTAATATCACTCATTAAGTTATAGGGCTGTATGCTTTCCCTCCCAATGGCAGAATCACTGGCAGAATATATTTTCTTCCAAAGTGTTTGTTTTCATTGTTGCCCTTTAAAAATAATGAGTTCATTCTATTCCCTTGCAAGGAAAGTTACTCTAGACTGCTTTGAAATTGTATATCTTTTGTTGAGCACAGTTCTGCAGTGGTTCCATAGCTTTGTGTGCTGGGGAACCCAACCCGGCCTCTCTTAAAACTCCTAACCAAGCTGCCTCAGACCTGATTCATATAATCGTCCAGCCAATTTGACCTTTATATTGTTACCCTCAGCCAGGTAGGAGTCATGCCAGTTTCAGATGACCCTATCATGTGACCAGAGATCAAAGGTCAGCAGCTCCTAAATGTTCGGCTGTCAAGGTAGCCCATTCATCACTCTCATTATGTAACTGACAAGCCGACAAGTGAAGCTGGGGATAAAATTGTTTTCTACCCTCCGCCTCCTGGGCTTACACCCCAGTGGTGGGCCAAGCAATCTCACATACTAAGTGGTTCCACGGGCCTGCTGGAGTCCCTGAAGTAAGGGAAAGGAGTCCAGGAGGCCTTTTCTCTGCGCTGGGCCCTGAAAAATCACCAGTTGCCTGCTTAGGGGGACAAACTGTAGGTCTACAGGAACCGATGCGAAGTCTAGTATCCTCTGAAATGGAGATGAATTTAATGTAAGTTCTCTGTGGACCCAAAGAAACCCTCATGTCCCTCCCCGCGCCACCACCATCACATATGATCTTGAGCATCTTTGTGGTCCTTTGTGGCAGGTTAAGATGGTGCATGTTTTCGCAGACTGGCACAGTCTGAAGAGTCACATGCAGAAATTCACATGGACAGGACCATCCTCTGGGGAGTCTAGCTTGGGGCTAGGTGCCTTCAGGAAACTTTTTAAAACCAGATCCAAAATGATTCTTTCAATGTCTGTGTTTTGGAATATTACAAAGAGCTGGAGATTAGGAATCAGACAATTTTTGCCAAATCCTGACTCTCTCCTTTCTTGAGCTGTGAAATCTTGGACAAGTTAGTTAATCTTCTGTACCTCCACTTCTGTTCGAGGACACACATTTAATAAGAAGATTTATACAGTGTCTGGGCTTCCCTTGTGGCTCAGCTGGTAAAGAAACCGCCTGCGATGCGGGAGACCTGGGTTTGATCCCTGGGTCAGGAAGATCCCCTGGAGAAGAGAATGGCTACCCACTCCAGTATTCTGGCCTGGAGAATTCCATAGGGTTGAAAAGAGTCAGACACGACCGAGTGACTCTCACTTTCACTTTTCACAGTGCCTGATGCTTAGTGTATATGATTGTGTGTGTCTGTGGGTGTGTGTGTTAGTTGCTCAGTCGTGTCTGACTCTTTGTGACCCCGTGGCCTTTATAGTCCATGGAATTCTCCAGGCCAGAATACTGGAGTGGGTAAGCTGTTCCCTTCTCCAGGGGATCTTCCCGACCCAGGGATTGAACCCACATCTCCCATACTGCAGGCAGATTCTTTACCAGCTGAGCCACCGGAGAAGCCCAGTGAATATGATTGGCTATGTTTAATGTTTCTATTACTATTATTACTATTCCTTTGGTCATCAGGCAAGCAGTGGCATGAAATAGAATTTCTTTACAGGACCTCCCACAGCAACAGATCCTATGAAAAACTCTTAAGGGCAGAGGGGTAAGGAGATGGCAGGATAATCACGTGGGTTGGGAGGACACCGTAGAGGAGGCAGCAGATTGTACCACAGAAGGGAAAAGCATGTGCCATCTTCCTGGGCCCTGAAAGAGAGAACAGAGATGTCTTTAAGGCTTATTAAATGGCTCAGTAAGCCATTCCATTGCCAAAAAGTATCCCTGATTTTTGTACCAGCAAGAGGTCTTGGGACCTTGTCTCTTCATCTCCTGGCCTCTTGGAGGTATTATCTGAGCACTGTATCCCTCCCCCCAGTGCTTCTCTTCTCTGGGGGAGCCTTTGCCACAGGTCACAGGGGCCCTTGTCAGTGATCCAAAGTGGGACGAAGCCCTGGTTCCATACACCAGGTGGACCAGAAACTCTGGTCAAAGGAAATTTCTTCTTGGCTGCCAAGTTGGAACTCTGACACCCTGCTATTTATGGTTACTGGGCTCCATAATATATTAATATTATATTTCAGAGGAATTATAGGTAATATTGGTGTTGAGGAGAAGCATTAGGAACTATGAGAACCACTCTTTACATAGAAAATGTTGAGTTCCAAACACATGTGGAAAACACAGCTGTTAATATTTACAGCAGCTGGGCTTTGCTTGGGTTATTCCCTTCCCCTCCCGATGAGAGAACCATATAGGATCAGAGTTGTTGTTTACTCACTAGGTCATGTCTGACTCTTCACAATCCCAAGGACTGTAGCCCGCCAGGCTCCTCCATCCATGGGATTCTCCAGGCAAGAATACTGGAGTGGGTTGCCATTTCCTTCTCCAGGGGATCTTCCTGACCCAAGGATTGAGCCCGCATCTTCCACATTCCAGGCGGATTCTTTACCACTGAGCCACCAGGGAAACCCACACATAAAGTACTGCTTTTCTTTAAACAGTGGAATTACTCTGCCTGGCGAGATGTTCCTATTCTACTGGGCCTGGGGAGACTAAGAACAGAAAGCACTCAAGGTCCTGTATTGGTCTGAGCTCCATCCAAAGCATAGAAGCCGTTGAAGACATTGTTACTCCTTTACATTGTTATTTCCCACTTTTTTCATGCTGGTCCTGTCAGTTGGGTTTTGCAGGTTAAATGTATTAATCGATTTGATGTGACATGTCAGGATTTTCTACTTGAGAGAAGCCTGTTAAACCTTGGTGCTTGTTGACACTGTTTGAGGGAGTGAATGTATTCTGATGTGGCCGATATCCTGAAAAAGGCTTCTGTTTGATGTGAATCAGGACAATCAGCTCCTCAGCATGAATGAAAATTCCAGAAAAGAACTCTGACTTGGAGAAGAGTGCACTTCTTTTAGTCCTTGGGTATTTTCTGATGAAGCTGTGAGTCTAAATTGTTCTCGTCTTTAGGAGTATGATGTCTTTCACACTGGCCCTGTCTTTTTTTTTTTTTTTTTAATGCTTTCTTTTTAATCGCTACATTATATTTCATTGTCTGGATGCACACAGTTTATTCATTTTTTCCTCACACATTTTAGAGAATTACAGGCCTCCCAGCCAATGTTGCCTGAGCCGTGTTTTGAAAATAGAACTTGTGTCACATTGGAAAGGGCTGTTATTGTTGTTTAGTTGCTAAGTCGAGTCCAACTCTTTTGCAACGCCATGGACTGTAGCCTGCTAGGCTCCTCTGTCCAAGGGATTTGCCAGGCAAGAATACTGGAGTGGGTCGTCATTTCATTCTCCAGGGGATATTCCCAGCGCAGGGGTCAAACCTGTTTCTCCTTCTTGGCAGGCAGATTCTTTACTGATGAGCCACCTGGGAAGTTGGAACGGACTATGGAGGTGTAATTCAACATTTGTGCAGTAGTCTACATATCTTAATGGACTTTTATATACATTGTTTAATTTTTATCCTCACATAGTCCAGTGAAGCAGCGAAACATGTACTTCACATAGCAGTTGAGGAAACTAAGAGGTCAAGAAATTTTTCTTAGGTTCACCCCAAGAATACGGTTGACCCTTGAATAGATTTGGACTAAGAAGGTCCCCTGATACATGGATTTTTAAAAAAATAAATATACAGTCAGACCTCTGTGTCTGTGGATGCATAACCCAAGGGTATGGAGGGCCAGCTGAAAGCGATAGGAGCATCCATGGATTTTGGTACCCAAGCAAGGTATTCTGGAATCAATTCCCCAAAAATACTGGGGGATGATTCTATACCTGGGGATGACAATCTATACCCAGGGATAACTATATAATTAGAAGTAGTTTAGGCTCTTAAAAGATAAAGGTGTGGGACTTTTCTGGTGGCTCAGTGGTAAAGACTTTACACTCCCACCACAGGGGACATGGGTTCCATCCTTGCTTGGAGAACTAAGATTCCCACATCCACAGAGCATGGCCAAAAAAAAAAAAAAAAACAAAACACCTCTGTCAAAAGATGAAGGTGTATCTTTTACATCTATAGACAAAAGATGCTTACGCTGAGAACCTCAAAGTCATTAGAATGAAGAGAAGAAAGTTTTATCAGTTCATTTGCTGTAATTATTGTTGTAGAAACATGACAAAAATATTTTGCACCTTTCGTTACCCTGAAATGGTTTGGAATCTCCTGAATACCTAAATTTGGCGAGAATAGCTAAGGAGTCATAGGGCCCATTTTGGTCCGAATGGGAATCTATAAGAAAGATGGAACATGGTAGAAAGGGCAACCTACCAGATGTCCAAGGTCTGCCCATGCCCTGCTCTCCCACCTGCCATTGACTTAACCTTGGGTGAGGCAGCCCCCTTGTGAAGCATGGTTCAAATACCGACCTCCTCCTGTCTCGCGTATTGTGAAAACTGGGCACACGAGTGCTGCATGTTAAGATTGTTCAGGACGCTCAAACAGTGTACAGAATGTACTTCTTTATCAGGAGTTACTCTCTTCTTTCGCATTCACGGATTCTCTCTTAGGAGTTTGTTTTCCTTGTCTCCTCAAGGCCTGTGCTTGGTAATATTTAATCCATCAAGTTCTAGTTTCTGGTACTTCTTTTTTTTTTTTATGCTTGCTTTATCCCAGTCCATCTTTTAGCAGGAACCACTTCTCCCAAAATCTTTTGTCATTTCATCAAGCATACTTAATGGAAATGTTACCTGTCCTTCTTTATTTGTCACAAAATTTAAGGATGAAGAGGAAGACCGTACATGTTTTCTTAAAATCAATGGCCAGCACATTACTGTAAAACCTATTGATTAAAAACACAAAGTATAATGTTAGTCATTTAGTCTGTGAAGTGATGCAATAAGGGCAGAAATTTATCCTCTGACTCTTGCATTAACCTTTTATTGACTGCTTGCATACCCATAATTAACACACACTTTAGCTAAAGTGGTTAATTTCAGCATGGCGACCAGCGCTCCCTAATGTAGCTGCCGTCCTGATGATCCAGATGGAAGTGTAGCCCTGGGGGAAATCAGTGAGCAGTGGGGCCCTCCGTGGGTTACACCTGTGGGCAGGGACGAATGGGGGGCCTCTGGACATTCGGCTCACAGACCCGCCAGCGTGACACCTTTCACCTGCTTCCTGTTACGTCACTAGATCATTCAGGGAGAACCCTTCCTCAGTAGCGGGAGTTTTGAAGGTTGCTGATAGAGTTCTTTGAATTGAAATAATGTGATTTTTGGAGGGAGAGAGATGAAGTATATGTCATTTTCCTCTGCTCGCCTGGCAATGCTCCATTAAAGGAGCAGCATTTTCTAAGTGAAAGTGAAAGCCACAAGGCTTCCCTGGTGGCTCAGGTGGTGAAGAATCCACCTGCAGTGCGGGAGACCGGGGTTCCATCCCTGGGTCGGGAAGATCCCCTGGAGAAGAAAGTGGCAACCCACTCCAGTATTCTTGCCTGGGAAATCCCATGGATGTAGGAGCCTGGTGGGCTACAGTCCATGGGGTTGCAAAGAGTCCATGACTGAGCGACATCACTTTCTTCTCTAAGTAGATCTAAATTTATTTGTTAACCCAAAGCATTCAAAAGAGGATTTTTTCCCTTAAGGATGGGAGCAGAGAGTACAAGGTGGAAAGGGGAAACGAACTTTCTTACTGTTTAGCTGAGTTTCTTACTATTTAGTTTCTCTCCTTGTCTGTAAGAGATGGAATCAATTCCACTCAAACCACATGGCCAAGCATAGGGATGGGACAAATTCCCCATAGGAAAATTGGAATCATCTTTGTGGCAAAGATGGGAATAGACGCAAGACAGCCAATGTCCACCACTGTCAGGATTCCTAAATCATTGCTTAAGAGAACCCAGGGCCCCTTGCTTTTGCAAGAACCACAGAGTATGCGCACGGAGAAACCATCCAACTTCGTATACTGGAAATGCCAAGTCAGTCTGAAATAACTGCCACTGAAGTAGTCCAACGACAGTGCCTAGTAAGAATGCTGGGTCTTCAGGAGCAACCGCTCCGTCTTTTCTGAGTCTGAGTAGTTTAGCCTGTCACTGTAGTTGCAGCAGCTAGCCTACATAAGCCTTGGCATCCTGGAATGTCACATTTTGATAGGAGTCAGGATCAGGCTTCATCTGATTCAAGCCAGAAGGAGTTGCTCTGGCTCTCCAGTTTTTCCCGCAAAGAGCCAGTCCAGGGGCCACCCCACTCAGTTCGTTGAAGGGAGGGGACGGTCAGAGGAGCAACAGGCAGCCCCCTCGTTGACATCTCCTGTCATCTCTGGAGACACCAGTTCACTCCTGGTAGGAGAAGTAACAATAGTGACAATAGTATTTAGTAGTAATGTGCCAGACGATGTGCTACGTACTTCATATGTGTTCATCTCTATAACTTTCACAACAAGCCCACATGTAAGGTACTATCATCATCATCATCATCATTATTCTAATGTGACAAGTGAGAAACTGAGGTTTGATGAATTTAGGATACTCAAGATGTCAGGCCCCAGGGAAGCAGCAGCGCCCCGTGTCCAGAGGATACCTTCACCACTGTGCTTCCCCGTCTTAGGAAATTAGGATGGAAGAGAGACTGAATGCATAGTTTGAGCAGGAGCTTCCCTGGGAGCTCAGCTGGTAAAGAATCCGCCCGCAATGCAGGAGACCCCCGGTTCGGTTCTGGATTGGGAAGACCCTCTGGAGCAGGGATAGGTTACCTGCTCCAGTATTCTTGGGCTTCCCTGGTGGTTCATATGGTAAAGAATCCACCTGAAATGGGGGAGACCTGGGTTCGATCCCTGGGTCGGGAAGATCCCCTGGAAGAGGGCATGACAACCCACTCCAGTATTCTTGCCTGGAGAATCCCCATGGACAGAGGAGGCTGGTGGGCTGCATTCCATGGAGTAGCAAAGAGTCATACGCAACTGAACTACTAAGCATAGTACAGGAAAATATGCCTTCAAGTCATTCTCAAGCCTTTCTTTTTCAGTCCCACTATCCGGCATGGTGTTGAAGTAGATGGTATGATTTGAGCTGGGGCTGACTGTCCTTTCTTATAGGTGGATATGTGACGTCAGCAGCAAGCCCTCTGCGGAGTCCAGTCATGATCATTGACAAACTGACAAGGAACGCTGAGCATTAAAGAAAGAGTTTTGTTTTTCTTCTGCAGCTTGCAAACTCATAGTCGGGCATGTGGAATCTAGTTCCCCAACCAGGGGTTGAACTTGGGCCCCCCTGGGTGGAGAGCACGGAGTCTGAGCCACTGGACCACCAGGGAAGTCCCTAAAGGAAGATCTTTAAAGTGGTCCCGTGGTTACGACTCTGCACTCCTAGTGCAGAGGATGCAGGTTTGTTCTCTGGTCAGGGAACTAAGATCCCACGTGCCTCAGAGTAACTAAACCCTAAATTAGTGAGCTCTAAACTACTAGAGCCCGCGGGCCACAATGAAATGCAATGAAATATCCCACATGACGCAATGAAATATCCCATATGACGCAATGAAGATTTTCAGTGCCGCAACCAAGACCCAACACAGCCAAATAAATGAATATGAAAAAAATAAAGTGATTTTGAAAGATCTGAATTAAGGGCCTGAAGAGCCCCAGCAAGGGTTCTGTCTCTAGTCCAGAGGGAGGCAATGGGTGTACACAGCTGCCAGCCTGTCAGGACCAGCATGAGGAGGAGGGAGTCCCCACGTCAGGCAACCCTTCCATCAGAAGAATGGTTGTAGAAAATCAAAGCACCTTCACCCAGAAGAAAACTGGATGGGCTTGCAGACTTGTGCAGTACAGTGTCAGCAAACTTCTGCAGCATGTGTTCGTATTTCTGATACTTTCTCAAAATGAGGGCGCCAAACCCATTTGACAGGTGAAAAAGCAACTCTCTTGACTTTAGACAAACCTTATGGTAGCCGAGGTGGATCAGTGCTTATCATAGCCCTTTAATCTGCCAACCAGGATAATGTGTGCAGAGATCATTTCCCTGCCGTGAGATGGAAGTGTTCAATTTGGGATAACTCTCCCTCTCTGGTAAATTGAGCCTTACTCTCTGATTCCGAGGCCAAGAGACAGCGCAATTTAAAAAGCTTCGCAGAGTTCCTTTGTAATTAGTCGCAGCTTCCCTTGAATATTAATTTCTCCCCCATCCCTTTCATGTGATTTAGAGTCTACATCTCTAGAACTGAAGTGAGCGGCAGCGTCTCAAACACCTATTATTATTAAGTAGTCTGCAGAACGCGCCTCTGTTCTTCGGTGCTGTGTGGGCTTATCAGTCCAAACAGTTTAATATTTATGCTAAGAGGATTGTCAAAAGCAGCTTCTGTTGCTTTAATTCTTGTTTTAAATAAATAATGAGAACATTTAAACACATTACTCTTCTTGGGGCCCTGAGGTCAGCTAATCTTATTATTTATGAAGTGATGTGCTACATAATAGTACTTAGTGCATGTTAACAGACGCTATTATCAGGGCCCGATGCGGAGAGCCGAAGATATATTGGAATGTTATGTGTAATGTACGACGGATTGAGTGCACAGAATGCCGGTGGAGCAATTAACCACCCGAGAAAATAGGTGTAAAGTTGAAGTATGTTTTCCCACGGGGATCCCCTCACCATTAATAATTCCCCAGAGGAGAAGATGTCTTTTAGTTAGGAGCCTTCTCGACCATCAAGGCTTGGAAATAGGGTCGAGATGGTCCATTCTTTGATCTCTTCATAGTTAGTCCTACACGGAAGGCACGTGATGGATGGGTAGGGCCACTTTTTTAACTGATTTAGAGGATAAGGCCGAGAAGGTGGGGGTGGCGTGGGAGAGGATCAGGCAACTCTCCCAGATGTACTCAAGAGTAATTCTTTTTGGGGGCATGCACTGTGCCTGCCACGTGCTCCAAGAGAGTAGAGAAATACTATATTGCAGTCTGTGTTTTCTTCTCTCTGATCCTCATTTCTCGGATACATAAAGCCAAAGCCACTGAGTTTTCCCAGACCAATTTCCAGTAAGCCAGTCTCTTGGAGAGGTAGCTGCCTGCCAAGGTGTGACAATGTGGCCCCAACTTTTTTCCTCCGAGGCTATAATTTAGTTGCATATGATAATTAATTTCTCTACTATTGATGAATAATCCATTTAATAAAAACCGTGATTTAAGTGTTTTCCTTAGGGAGTCACTCTTGCTAGCCTCTTAATTTAATTTTGTGGAAGTTTTCCCCACCTATTCATCAGTGGAAATGATTATTAACCTCTATTTGCATATATCCTTATAAATCGGTCTCTCCTTGGAGTGCCTTTTTCCGAGCACAGCAAGCTGGGACACTTGTAAATCTCCAGGATCTCCGAAGTCAATCCCAGTCTGTAATATTGTTTAATCTATTCTTGGACGTTTTAATGCAGTAAATTCAATTTAATCTTTCCCAGTAATCTAGTAATACATGGAAATCCCACAAACATTTAAATCTGATAATGGCTTAATCACACACTTTAAATAACAGTCGAGATAATGAAAAAATAATTCACCATTTTAAAGGCAGAGTAACTGAATTTCCCCCCATGATTGGCTTCTACAAAGCCTTGAGAGATAATACCTATCTGGGAATTGAAATAAAGAAGTTCCAGCCTCATCAAGAACAGTTCTTCCTTCTTATAAACACACCTGCTTTCTGCCTCCTAAACTTGTCTTTCCTTCTTCCTCATCACCATCCCGGCGGATTGCCAAGGTTGGCCCAAGTTGCCTGAGTATGGATCTTACAGTCATTTCTTCCCAGGAATTAACTGCCTGTTCTTACTTTTCCAGGTGCCAGTCTCGAATTGCCCGAACTTTACCTGCTGATCAGAAGCCAGAATGCCGGCCATACTGGGAAAAGGGTGATCCTTCGATGCCTCTGCCATTTGACCTCACAGAGATCGTTTCTGAACTCAGAGGTCTGCTTCTGGAAACCAGGCCCTAGAGACAGAGCACAATTCTCAGGTGGAGGAGGAAAGGCTGTTTTCAATTCTTCTCCAACCCTGTCATGAGCTTAGGCAAGGGCAGTATGGGGTGGACTTGGCCTTGAGATTGTAGAAACTTTGAGATGATAGAGAATTGCCTTGGAGATTGTTTCCAGTTGGGGACAATTAGGGAGTGGAACCCATGGAGATTAAAATGTGTAAAAATGACACAATGTTATAGTGATTTGGTATTAAATGAAAAATACCAAAAAAAATGTAATACCTTCCCACCCCCTAAAAAAAATAAAAAACTATTCCTCACTTGGATTTTTAATGCAAGCCATTCCACTCCTGAGGCCTGGGAAGCAACCAGGGTGAGCCCACCTTTGTCAGAACCTAACCTACTTTCCTCTTTCCCAAGCCTTTGCAAAGTCTCTACAGGGGATCTCTCAAGTTATAGAGGAGAAGACCGAAATTAGAGATGTTTAGCCCGTTTTCCCACCACGCCTTTCAGAGGCTCTGCAGTCCAGTATAGTAGCCACTAGGTAGATGGGGCTTCTACCATTTAAATTCCATTTTAATTGTAATTAAAAATTCAGTTCTTCAGTTGCATGAGCCACATTTCAAGTGCTTAGTAGCCAAGTGTGGCTAGAGACTACTGTATCGGACATAGAACGTTTTCATCATTGTAGAAAGCCCCCCTAGATGATACTTCTGTCAAAAATTTGAGAGCAGGAGAGTCTGTCCTCCAGTTCTCTGTGGCTGCTCTCCCCACCAGCAAAATAAATGAAAAGAGCAACACCTCGTTGGAAAGTAGCCTTTCCCTTCTCTAAGACAGCAAAGGTTGGTGAGCCCTGTACTCTGCACACAGGAATAGAGCAGTGTTGACGGTTAAAATAAAACTGACATCCTGTCTTTAGGACATTCCCCTGATCTAATGAAAGAGACAAAACTCTATTTACATTGCTTCTTGGATTTAACCAACATACTACATACTTGTTTTCCTTTAATTCCCCCATTTGCACAGAATGGCTAGAATTGAGGCTTGGAGAACCCTAGTGGCCCATCCTGGTGATGCTGGAGCACCAGAGAGATGAGAAAGAGGTTAGAACCTGGGCTTTGGTTTTCGAGTGCCTAGATGCAAATGCCCACTGGCTTGTGACCTTTGATGTGTGACTGTGCCTCGGTTTCCTCATCTGTATAATGAGGATACTACAGGCACCCCAATTCCCAAGGTGAAGATGAAATAACCTAGCTACAGATTTAGAACAATCTCTGGTACGTAGTTAAACATGCAGTAAATATTCGTAAAATACTGTGTCAGTAAGCTGACCTGCTGTAGGCATTTTCCCCTCCCTTCCTCAATCTTGGTGCCAGTTTGTCTCATGATGCCGTGAACCCACCTCTTCCTTTGGGGCCTGGCGCTCACCCTATGGTGGCCCCAGAAATCGCGAGACTGGTCAGCCCCTCCCCCCAGCCTGTCGCCTTCTCTTGTCATCTGCAGTATTTGGGAAGCCGAGGAGCTTTTTAACCCATTCAGAGGTGCCCGGAGAACCAAACTCTCCCGCCATCAGAATCTCACTGGTTCAGGTATGGGTTCATTTCTACGGAGTTAACCTCAAAGAGATCACATCACACAAGGCAGGTGGGGTTTGACCGTCTTGAGACTCTCAGATCTTAGATGAGTTCCCTGATGCCCTTAAGCCTCAGTCTCCTTATCAGTAAAAGATGAAGTGTTCCCTCTTATGGTTGCGGGAAAGATGAAATGAAATCATGGAGGCAGGATGTGCGGGGCAGCCTTGGGACCACATAACCTGTTTTATTTCACCCTCCCGGAATGTTTGTTCCTTGTCATAGTTCGTAAGGAGCCAGTATTTAAAAATGGAAGCTATCATATAACATGAAGATGTGTGCATCCTCTTTAAAATTCAGAGCATCTATCAGCCTCCATCCTGACGTGGCAGAGAGCTAGGTAGCATCCTCTTAGGTGGGACACGGACCCTCCGTGGCCCCATTGCTCCCATTTACCATTTATTGTGAACCTGACCATCTTTACCCCTTCATGTCAGCACCTGCTTGCTTGTACCCCTAGAGTAGAAATAAATAATTGTGCTTATTCCAATATGTGTGTATTGCTATCCAGCTATTGTTGTAGACTGCTTGTACTAATATGCCATGTACATCATAAAACACTCATAAACAATAAAAATATTGAAAGGATGAGCTAAGAAACCAGGAGAGTGCCTGCTCTGTTTCTCCTTTCACAAGTGCATTGAGCATGCTTCCTGGGCCCAGCAGGGGCGGGGATGGGGGGCAAGTGAAGAGAGTGTTCAGGGTCTTCCAGATGGGGAAACAGCTAATGTTGGAGAAACCACTTCCAGGAGTGAATCCAAAAGGCGACATCGTGTTTTCTCAGAAGTGGTGGCTTTCAATGAGCTTGAGCTCAGTGTGTTTGAGGATTACTTGTGCTTGTTCTCGGAGAGGGCTAGGGTAGGTTTCAGACAGGTAGAAGGGGGAGGGGCAAGAGATGATAAAAAAAGGGGCAGCTGGAGGCACTAAGCTGACAATCAACTCAGTTTCTGCTCCTTCCCCGTGAACTCCTGTAGGACTTTTCTGGGGACATGGGCCATGTGGGTAGTGGGGGCAGGGAGGAAGCTTTGCCCTGCTGCTGCTGCTGCTAAGTCGCTTCAGTTGCGTCCGACTCTGTGCAACTGCACAGACGGCAGCCCATCAGGCTCCTCTGTCCCTGGGATTCTCCAGGCAAGAATACTGGAGTGGGTTGCCATTTCCTTCTCCAATGCATGCATGCATGCATGCTAAGGTGCTTCAGCCATGTCCAACTCTGTGCGACCCCATGGACAGCAGCCCACCAGGCTCCTCAGTCCATGGGATTCTCTAGGCAAGAATACTGGAGTGGGTTGCCATTTCTTTGGGACCACCTTTAGTCAGTGGTCCTCACTGCTACCTGTAAGGCTTCCCCAACCCCCGGTCACAACTATCATCAGAAGGTTATCTGAAGAGATAGGTCGCTTTCTGCTAAGATGCTACTGACTTTCCCCTCCCACAGATGTTTCTTAACCACCTACTGCAACTCAGGGGCATGGTAAGCTCTGGGCATCCAGGAAGGTCCCTGCCTTCCAAGAGCTCCCATGTACCGACCCTCATGCTGGAGCCGGGGATGTGGTAACCCCAATAGGAACTTAACTCTATAGTGAAGAAACACACAGTCAGCCTGCAAATAAACAACATGATGGATTCCAATCATTTTCAATACCAGGATGGAAACCCATAAGACAAGGGGACAGAGTATAGCTGGGGACTGAGAAAGTGTGGCTTGGCTTAGGAAGTCCAGGAAAAGGGGTGATGGGGGAAGAGCTTCGCAGGAAAGGGAACAGCAGGTACGAAGGCCCCAAGCCTGGAAGGTGCTTAGAGTTGGCAGATCAAGGAAGAAAAAGGACCATGATGGCTGAAGCAGAGAAACAAGGCAAGGAGGGAAGGAGATGCAGGTGGGGAGGAGGCAGGACCAGCATTTGAATGTGACTGTCAAGTGTCCAAGAAACATGGAAGGCTCTATGCAGGAGGAGGGGGATCATTGATATGAGAGTCTCAGGCTTCTAGATCAGCGCCCGGCTGCTCCCTGGATAGCGAAGAGCCTCAGTCCGAAGGCACGGCTTTCTAACCAGGAATCTCCTGATTCCTGGGGCCAGGAGGAGCATATGTCCTGCCAGCTCCTCCCACAGCGTGAGGCTGCACCCCTTCCTCCTGCTGCTTCACTCCCAGCAGCGCCCACAACTTCATGTCCACCCCACACCCCGCACCCTGCTTTCACAGGCACCCTCTGCTCAGGGGAGTTCACTAGAGAGAAGAGGGAGGTGAGGGGGTGGTCATAATGGCTTGTGACACAATTTTAGTAAGAAGCTTCCAAATCCATCACTAACTAAACCGAGGGATGCTAGAAATGAGATTCCATCACCCTGTTATATGGACACACCACATTCAGTAGTTTTCTGGTGTGTATTAGGAGGGAAAGTATTTTCGAAAGCAACATTTTTTTTTCTTCCCTGATCTAGTTAAGGCTGATTTTTACCACTGGGCAAATTGCATACATTTGGATCTGTGCCATGCTAAATACTGTTTATTTTGGAGATCTGTCAGAGTCAAGCCCATGGAAGATGGGGCGGCGATGGGGAGCGTTCTTATTTGAAAAGCCAATTCTCATCCAGACAGATTGAGAAGGACTGAGGAGCAGTGAGGATTAAAATGCACTGAAGTGGTAATGCCGTTTATCCAGTTTGCCTTTGTTACTTTGTGATTAAATGGTATTTTTAATTAAGTTTCATTGGGAGCCATAGGTATGGCAGTGGTGAAATCAATTTGACAACCATAAAGGGGGAGGGAAGGCCCAGGAGTGTTGTAATGATTGCGGCTGCAGGGAGAGCCGGGCAGCTTTAAGAGGCTGGGGTGAGGAGGGGAGAAGCGGGGGAGGGAGAGGAAGGAGGGGGCAGCCAGGGATGACTTCCTGCACACGCCCAAGGCTCCCGTGGCTGCTGCTGCGTCTGGGGGGCTGGTTGTAGGGATTATCAGGAAAAGGGGTACACCTGGCTCTCTCAATCACCCAAATCCCTCATTAACAGGGAGAATGGGTGAGCACCCCCAGACCCTGTGCTGTAGCCTCATCCCAGCCTGACTCCTGATCAGAGCTGACTCACCATCCTTCAGCCCATCCTTTCTCCCCATAACCTGTCAAGGGGGCAGTCACGGTCGTGTCCAACTCTTTGCGACCCCATGGACTGTAGCCTACCAGGCTCCTCTGTCCATGGGATTTCCAGGCAAGAATACTGGAGTGGGTTGCCATGTCCTTCTCCAGGGGATCTTCCCAACCCGGGGATCAAACCCATGTCTTTTGAGTCTCTTGCATTGACAGGCAGGTTCTTTACCACTTTACACCTGGGAAGCCTATTGTCCAGGTATCAAATGTGATGGCAACATATTGTTCTGGAACTAAGTAGGAGATACAGCATGAACCATTGTGGTGACAGGACAGCCCAACCAGCTAGGCATTTTAGAAACAAAGACTGGATCACAGGGAGCCCCTAAATCTTCTTCCCACGATTGCACGCCAGTCCTCTCTACACCCCTGCTCTGTATGTGGTCCCCATGGATCCAATTTTCAGAATCTTCTGATTCCTGGATGTCAGGAGAGCCTTCTGGTTGCAGAGTGCTGATTCTGTGTGTGATCCTAAGACTAGCCTCCCTTTCAAACCTTTGTTTTCTTATCTGCAAAATGGGAACAATAATAGTATATCTAGCTCCTGAGGTTGCATGAAGATTGAGATATTGATGTACACACAGCATGCCTCCGGCCCTGGCTGGGTCTTCAGTGACATGCCAGCCCTAATAATTATGATCCCAGTTTCTTGTGATAACAGTTGTAGCTTCATGACTGGGGCAAATCCCTTGACCTCCCTGTGATCCAGTCTTTGTTTCTGTAATGCCTAGCTGTTTAAACTGTCCTGTCACCGTGGTGGTTCACACTGTGTCTCCTGCTTAGTATCAGCACAATGCATTACCATCCTATTCTATCCCATTTTCCTCTCCCAGCTTCTACTTTTTTTTTTTTTCCCTCAGCAGATGGTGTGGACCTTTATATAAATGAGTTACTCTGAAAAATGATTCCCTCGTACTCCCCATTACTACAACGGGATTAGGTCACCCCCCCCCTTGCAATTTTAGATCTGCTTTAAAAATTCTCGCCATCACCTTTTAATGGATGATCTGTGTTCAACAATTGTTTATTGACTCTGAATGTCTTAAGTACCAGTGTCCGTCTCTTGCCAGGGGAAGGAAGCATTAATTAACTCCCAGCATTAGATTCAGTGATTCTTTTCCAATGATACAGTTCGTGACTTTTGCTTGCATTTTCTTTTCATCAGTCCTGAAAGAATTGAGGTAAAATAGTTGCGCTCCACATGTGTGTCAAGCTAAATGGATAACAGCAGATACAGATCTGTTTGCCTGTCTGCACTTGCCTTTAGACAAAATTCATCAATTTTACAAAAGCCACTGACTAAACATGGCACCAATACAAATCAGTGCTTCTAGCATGCCGGTTTTCCCGTGGTTTTTAATCTGGTAAAGTGCTGTAGCTTCCTGCTGAGGCATGGGAAGTGCTCGCTTGGGACAGCGCTGTGCCCCACAGATGGGGACCAAAAGGTGAAGGCCATTCTATGGGAGGTTCAGGAGAAGCCCAGTGGTTCCAGACTCTGCGTGTGCGAAACCATCCCAGATTGCTGGTTAATGACTGCCGCAGGAAGCTGATCCCATCTCTCATATTCGATATTCAATAGAGATCATAGGATAGTCACCCTTTAGTGGTACCAGGGTCTCAAAGGTACCCTGCTTGCCCTTCCCAGCTTCTGAGACAGAGAGCAGGAGGATCTACAGGAAACAGACAGGAAACTTCACCAGTGCTATGAGGCCAGCACCTCTCCCACCAGAGACGATGTTTGGAAAGACCTTGTTAATACCAAATGTTAGTTGCTCAGTCGTGTTCGACTCTCTGTGATCCCACAGACTGTAGCTCGTCAGGCTCCTCTGTCCATAGGATTTCCTAGGCAAGAATACTGGAGTGGGTTGTCAGTCCCTTCTCCAGGATATCTTCCTGACTCAGGGAGCAAACCCGCATTGCTGGCAGATTCTTTACCATCTGAGCCACCAGGGAAGCCTATAAATACCAAGTTCAGTTCAGTCACTCAGTCATGTCTGACTCTTGGAGACCCCATGAATCACAGCACGCTAGTCCTCCCTGTCCATCACCAACTCCCTGAGTTCACCCAAACCCATGTCCATCGAGTCAGTAAAAGGAGTAAGCGTCTTTTAATTTCATGGCTGCAGTCACCATCTGCAGGGATTTTGGAGCCAGAAAAAATAAAGTCTGACACGGTTGCCACTCTTTCCCCATCTATCTGCCATGAAGTGATGGGACCAGATGCCATGATCTTAGTTTTCTGCATGTTGAGCTCTAAGCCAACTTTTTCACTCTGCTCTTTCACTTTCATCAAGAGGCTCTTTAGTTCCTCTTCACTTTCTGCCATAAGGGTGGTGTCATCTGCATATCTGAGGTTACTGATATTTCTCCCAGCAATCTTGATTCCAGCATGTGCTTCCTCCAGCCCAGTGTTTCTCATGATGTACTCTGCATACAAGTTAAATAAGCAGGGTGACAATATACAGCCTTAACGTACTCCTTTTCCTATTTGGAACCAGTCTGTTGTTCCATGTCCAGTTCTAACTGTTGCTTCCTGACCTGCATACAGGTTTCTAAGCCCTAGGCAAATCCAAACAAGGAGGATTATTGTTTATTTTGTGAAATCAGTTTCATTTGGATGCGTGATGGAAGAGTTTGTGTATGTTTATCACTTCTGATCAGGCGAAGCCAGTTTGACACTTAGGGACCTACAACTCCCTTCTGAGGCCACAGCGAACAGCCAGAGCTTGGCTACACTGTCACAAAAACAGCCTTGAAAAACATTGTTAAGGCCACTTTTAAAACTTTTTCAGATACCACGAACCCCGAGAAAACACCTTTCCAGGGTGAAGAACTGTTCAGTCCTTGCTAAAATAATCTTGGGTCCTCGGGACACACAGATACAGGGAGCAGAGGTTCATTTGTTTCTTTGCAAATTGGCCATTCCCCGCTTAAAATGCTCTTTATCTTTCAAACAGGGAATTGAGTTTTTCCACTTTGGAGCAAGTGCAGTTAACCTACCAACCTCGGAGCCCCAAAAGGGCTGAGTCAATTTCTCAGGGCAACTCGAGCTCCAGCTCGTAACTCATCCAACTCAGAGAATGGTACCTCTGGTCACCCTCCCCGCCCCCACCCCCCCAGCTCTTCAGACAGAGATTTCCAGTTGATTACGCCTTGATTAGAGCCCAGAGAGAGGCAAGCCAGGTATATAGGATTCCCATTGTCCTTCCAGCCTCTGCTCCCAACCAGGGTCAGGCCGAGAGGGCTCTTGGTGAACACTGAACAATCAAGCCCTGTTTACCATGGACGTTTAGTTTTCTTTTCTCAAAATCAAAACAGAGTTTAGTAGGCAGCGTTATTTCATACATGCCTCTTGATCAATGGAATGATCTGTCAGAAGCCATTAAAGCCCCCATTAGCCTGAATGCATTCAAAGCTAAACTATTGGATCATTTAAGGGCCGCAGTGATTGTTTTTAATATACCATACATTGATTTCTCCCTGTGAGCAGCAACATAAGTTTGAAACTAACTGTGTATGACTAAGGCTTCATTTGCTGTCTCCAGTCCTCTGTGACAAGCATGGTTTCACTTCGACCAGAAATGTCTGTGTATAGTTTTTAAAGAGATGCAGACCCTGGTAGATTTCCCAAGGTTTAGACTGAGTGGAGTTTTTTTTTTTTTCGCTCCCGAGCTTTCTCCCATTTCTTTGTGCCCACTAAGTGAGCTGGGCGTGCAGAATGGGAGAACCATCCCTGCCAGGGATCTCAAGTGAAAGGCAGTGGGGGAAATTTTTATGAAAGCATGAAGCCCCAGTTGAGGCCAAAATCGAAGTGAATTTGACAGCCTTGGGCTGACGAAAGTCTGTGTCCAGCACAAAGCAACAGAACTGTGGCTGTGTCGGGGGCATCCTTGCTGGGGCAGAGGCAGCCCCTGCTGCCATCTCTTGGTAGGTTGACCCTTCCTTAGCCAAAATGGATTCTTCTAGCAAACACTCCCTGACTGCTTCCTAAATACCAGACTCTGTGCTAGGGGTCATATGGCTCCCAGGTGGTGCTAGCGGTAAAGAGCCCGCCTGCCAATGAAGGAGACGTAAGAGATATGGGTTCGATCCCTGGCTCAGGAGGAGGGCATGGCAACCCATTCCGATATTCTTGCCTGGAGAATCCCATGGACAGATGAGCCTGGTGGGCTACAGTCCATGGGGTTTCAAAGAGTTGGACGCCACTTAGGGACTTTAATTTCAGTTCTTCTCTTTCAAGAATAAAAGAGTATGTTAGTCAATGAAGCAAGACATGTATCCTAAAGAAAAATTTTCATATGTTATACCTGTTTTACGTCTTTTTATTTGGGTGTTAGTTCTAAAAGATCTTGTAGGTCTTCATACAACCATTCAACTTCAGCTTCTTTAGCATTACTGGTTGGGGCATAGGCTTGGATTACCATAATATTGAATTGTTTGCCTTGGAAATGAACAGAGATAATTCTGTCATTTTTGAGATTGCACCCAAGTACTGCGTTTCGGACTCTTTTGTTGACTATGATGGCTACTCCATTTCTTCTAAGGGATTCCTGCCCACAGTAGCAGATATAATGGTCATCTGAGTTAAATTCACCCATTCTAGTCCATCTCAGTTCGCTGATTCCTAGAATGTTGACGTTCACTCTTGCCATCTCCTGTTTGACCACTTCCAACTTGCCTTGAATCACGGACCTAACAATCCAGGTTCCTATGCAGTATTACTCTTTACAGCATTAGACCTTGGTTCTATCACCAGTCACATCCACAGCTGGGCATCGTTTTTGCTTTGGCTCCATCCCTTCATTCTTTCTGGAATTATTTCTCCATTGATCTCCAGTAGCATATTGGGCACCTACCGACCTGGGGAGTTCATCCTTCAGTGTCCTATCTGTTTGCCTTTTCATACTGTTCATGGGGTTCTCAAGGCAAGAATACTGAAGTGGTTTGCCATTTCTGGAATTCAAAGGTAGGAAGTCAGGAAACTTTTGCCTGGAGTAACAGGCAAATTTGGCCTTGGAGTATAGAATGAAGCAGGGCAAAGTTTAATAGAGTTTTTCCAGGAGAATGCACTGGTCATAGCAAACACCCTCTTCCAACAACACAAGAGAAGACTCTACACATGGACATCACCAGATGGTCAACACTGAAATCAGATTGATTATATTCTTTGCAGCCAAAGACGGAGAAGCTCTATACAGTCAGCAAAAACAAGACCGGGAGCTGACTATGGCTTGGATCATGAACTCCTTATTGTCAAATTCAGACTTAAATGGAAGAAAGTAGAGAAAACCACTGGAGCAGTCATGTATGACCTAAATCAAATCCCTTATGATTATACAGTGGAAGTGAGAAATAGATTTCAGGGACTACATCTGATAGACAGAGTGCCTGATGAACTATGGACGGAGGTTCGTGACACTGTACAGGAGACAGGGATTAAGACCATCCCCATGGAAAAGAAATGTAAAAAAGCAAAATGGCTTTCTCAGGAGACCTTACAAATTGCTGTGAAAAGAAAAAAAGCTAAAAGCAAAGAAGAAAAGGAAAGATATTCTCATCTAAATGCAGAGTTCCAAAGAATAGCAAGGAGAGATAAGAAAGCCTTCCTCAGTGATCGATGCAAAGAAATAGAGGAAAACAACAGAATGGGAAAGACTAGAGATCTCTTCAAGAAAATTAGAGATACCAAGGGAACATTTCATCCAAAGATGGGCTCAATAAAGGATAGAAATGGTATAGACCTAACAGAAGCAGAAGATATTAAGAAGAGGTGGCAAGAATACACAGAAGAACTATGCAAAGATCTTCATGACTCAGATAATCACGATGGTGTGATCACTCACCCAGAGCCAGACATCCTGGAATGTGAAGTCAAGTGGGCCTTAGGAAGCATCACTACAAACAAAGCTACTGTAGGTGATGGAATTCCAGTTGAGCTATTTCAAATCCTAAAAGATGATGTTGTGAAAGTGCTGCACTCAATATGCCAGCAAGATTGGAAAACTCAGCAATGGCCACAGGACTGGAAAAGGTCAATTTTCATTCCAATCCCTAAGAAAGGCAATGCCAAAGAATGCTCAAACTACCGCACAATTGCACTCATCTCACACACTAGTAAAGTAATGCTCAAAATTCTCCAAGCCAGGCTTCAGCAATATGTGAACCATGAACTCCCAGATGTTCAAGCTGGTTTTAGAAAAGGCAGAGGAACCAGAGATCAAACTGCCAACATCCGCTGGATTATCGAAAAAGCAAGAGAGTTCCAGAAAAACATCTATTTCTGCTTTATTGACTATCCCAAAGCCTTTGACTATGTGGATCACAATAAACTGTGGAAAATTCTGAAAGAGATGGGAATACCAGACCGTCTGACCTGTCTCTTGGGAAACCTGTATTCAGGTCAGGATGCAACAGTTAGAACTGGACATGGATCAACAGACTGGTTCCAAATAGGAAAAGGAGTACGTCAAGGCTGTATATTGTCACCCTACTTATTTAAATTATATGCAGAGTACATCATGAGAAACACTGGGCTGGAGGAAGCACATGCTGGAATCAAGATTGCTGGGAGAAATATCAATAACCTCAGATATGCAGATAACACCACCCTTATGGCAAAAAGTGAAGAGGAACTAAAGAGCCTCTTGATGAAAGTGAAAGAGCAGAGTGAAAAAGTTGGCTTAAAGCTCAACATGCAGAAAACTAAGATCATGGCATCTGGTCCCATCACTTCATGGCAGATAGATGGGGAAAGAGTGGCAACCGTGTCAGACTTTATTTTTTGTGGCTCCAAAATCCCTGCAGATGGTGACTGCAGCCATGAAATTAAAAGACGCTTACTCCTTGGAAGGAAAGCTCTGACCAACCTAGACAGCATATTAAAAAGCAGAGACATTCCTTTGCCAACAAAGGTCCATCTTGTCAAGGCTATGGTTTTTCCAGGGGTCATGTATGGATGAAAGAGTTGGACTATAAAGAAAGCTGAGCACCGAAGAATTGATGCTTTTGAACTGTGGTGTTGGAGAAGACTCTTGAGAGTCTCTTGGACTGCAAGGAGATCCAACCAGTCCATCCTAATGGAGATCAGTCCTGGGTGTTCATTGGAAGGACTGATGTTGAAGCTGAAACTCCAATACTTTGGCCACCTGATGTGAAGAGCTGACTCGTTGGAAAAGACCCTGATGCTGGGAAAGATTGAGGGCAGGAGGAGAAGGGGACGACAGAGGATGAGATGGCTGGATGGCATCACCGACTCAATGGACATGGGTTTGGGTGGGCTCCGGGAGTTGGTGATGGACAGGGAGGCCTGGCTGCAATTCATGGTGTTGCAAAGAGTCAGACATGACTGAGCGACTGAACTGTACTAAACCTGAACCTGTTTTACAGATAAGGCAATTAAAGCCTGGATGAGACAAATTAAGTTATTTAAGAATTACAGAAGTAGGTTTTCAAGTTTCTGGTATATCTTGAGATTAGAAAGAATATGAACCTTCTTTTGGGAGGGATCTGTGCTGGGTCTTCATTGCTATACATGAGCTTTCTCTAGTTGCGGTGAGCAGGGCTACCCTTCATCACAGTTTGTGGGCTTCTCATTGTGTTGGCTTGTTGTGGAGTATGGGCTGTAGGCCACATGGGCTCACTGGTTTTGATGGACTATTAGTAGCTGTGGAATCTTCTTGGATCATGGATCAAATCTGGGTCCCCTGCATTGGTAGGCGGAATCTCAATCACTGGGCCACCAGAGAAGTCCAACATGTGCTTTCTTAAATCCACCTCCCAAATAAACCTGATATGGGGAAGAAGAACAAGGATAAGAATAGCCTACCCCCTGCCCCCAACTGCAGCCCGGAGGGGAGAAATTCTGTGAAGTCTAGAAAATATTTCAGTTCAGTTCAGTCATTCAGTCATGTCAGACTTTTTGCGACCCCATGGACTGCAGCACGCACAGCTTCCTTGTCCATCACCAACCCCCTAATTGGTGATGAGTCCTAACTGATGAGTCCTAATCAATTAGGACTGACTCATCAGAGAAGTCAGTATCACCCCACTCCAGTACTCTTGCCTGGAAAATCCCATTGATGGAGGAGCCTGGTAGGCTGCAGTCCGTGGGGTCACTAAGAGTCGGACATGACTGAGCGACTTCACTTTCACTTTTCACTTTCCTGCATTGGAGAGGCAAATGGCAACCCACTCCAGTGTTCTTGCCTGGAGAATCCCAGGGACGGGGGAGCCTGGTGGGCTGCCGTCTCTGGGGTCACACAGAGTTGGACATGACTGAAGCGGCTTAGCAGCAGCAGCAGCAGCAACAATCAAACTCGTGTCCATCATGTTGGTGATGCCATCCAAACATCTCATCCTCTGTCGTCCCCTTCTCCCACTTTCAATCTTTCCCAGCATCAGGGTCTTTTCCAATGAGTCGGTTCTTCAAATCAGGTGGCCAAAGTATTGTAGTTTCAGCTTCAGCATCAGTCCTTCCAATGAATGTTCAGGACTGGGTGTCAAGCCCTCCTTCAGAGGATCTTCCCAACCCAGGGATCAAACCCACATCATGTCTATTACTTACTAATTACTCAATGCATATAAAAGATGATGATAAATCTTGCTATAGTACCCCAACCAAATCACTCATGCCAAGGCCACTCTCTATACAGAAACACGGAAAAAAAACATTCAAGGGCAGCACCGTTAAGGAGCAAAAGAGCCTAGTAGCAAGAGCGGCGGTTCTTCTTGAATTAGAGGAGCTTGAGTGAGGAGGGTGTGAGACAAGGGCAAGCCATCCCAAGAGGGTGGGGCCACTGCTGGTCTTTCGGGGTCAGACATCTTGTTTAAATGGAGGGCAGGCCTGCAGGAGAGCGAGTTGCAGGCTCATCTTCCTTGAACAGATAGGTGAAGAATCGTTTCTGAGCACTCCCCATCTCTCTTGCTCCTATAACACTGCTAAGGTTATTCTAATGCCTCATTAGGAGAGGTGATGATCTCGTCTATGATTTTTTTCATGGAGGTGGGTGGCAGGAATGGGGAGGGGTGGATCTATGCTTTCTAACTTACAGGGCTGACTAATATGTCATTATAAAGGATCAGAAAAACACAGGTGCTGTTTATTCTGTAGTTGAACTTATCACCTCAAAAGCTCTGGTGGCTTATAGAGTTTTATGAAGGAATTCACAATTTATCATTTTTGTTCAGACTGTTACCATTGTAACAAAGTTGCAAGGTGAGTCTAGCTGTCCATAGATTTCTCCTCAGTCCGGTGTGCTGTCAGATTCTTTTTGCCTCCTTAAGGCTTCTACATTTTGCCCTACCATCCAAACTCTCCAGGAATGCCCTAGGTCTTTCCTGTCACACTAATCTCTTGCCGTCTGAATCCCTGAGTCACTTATAAGCCACTCCGTTTTCATTTGTTGATCATTTCCATTTGTTCTGCCACCATCGTGTTTATAAATACTATTTCACTTTGTCAAATTCAGTTTCTGTATTGGACTATGAAATACCAGAAGGCAGAGCTCACAGGATCCGATCTTTACTTCCATTTTATTAGGCTCCATAACACTCAGAATCACACTTCGTCTCTCCCAAAGCATTTAATATTTATTAGCTATCAATCCAGCTAACTTTTATCTGACACATAATAGATACTCAATAAATGTGTGTAGACTGGCTGTTTGCTAAAGCAAAAAATCTATCATCATCCTCCCCTGCTTTAAAATCTACCCCCGAGCCCCTAGACGCCCTACCCCTAAGATTTTTCTGACCACAGCTTAAAAGGCTATTTGAAATTTACCCCCAACTTCTCTCTGCAACTTCATCTCCCCCTGCTCTCCTTGTTCCAGCTACACCTAATTTTGCACCATGTCCTGAGTTCTCCCATGGCTCTGGGTCTGCATATAGGTGAGTGGCCTTGAACATGGTGGGACTTAGCAGTAGGCAGTAGGATAAAGCTGAGAATGGGTGGAGCGGGGGAGAATTTGATCAACAAAGTCTGTGTCCCAAAGAGGCTGCTGATACAATAGCCAAGCATCTGAGATGGTGGTTGGGACATGGCAGCAGGGACTATACGGGGCCTTGATTCTGCCTAAGATTAAAGGGAACAGAGGAGGCACCCCCAGGAAAGAGCAGACAAACCTTCCATGTGAAGTCAAGGCCCAGCCAAGTCGTGGAGCATTCAGTATAGGCATCCAGGGCCAGTGTAGTTCTGAGAGCAAGATCACAAAAGACACCTGCCTTGGCCAATGGAGACTGAGGGAAGACTGGAAGAGCTCAGTGGACATGGACTTGGGGCACTGGACTTGGGTTGGCAAGACTAATTTCAGATCCCATTGACCTGGGACCTTTAGGCTACTCTACAAATAACAACAGTGTCACATCATAAACGTTTACTCAAGAATTCACTTCTCCAGGCACAGCAAACGCACACAAAATAAAGGGCGAAAAAACAATGATTCCATCCCCAAATGGCAGTCAGCAAGTGCCCAGCCTGGAGTGAGATGGGGGCCAATAATCCTGTTTTCTCTTTGGGGAAGGTACCACATGGCTTCTAAACACAGTCAGTTACTTCACCTGGAGCTTAACTGAAAAAACATCATCTCTTCCAGCAATGGGCAGGCAAAGCTGCCTAAACACTTGACCAGAC
Organism: Antilocapra americana; assembly: GCA_007570785.1. Lineage (NCBI taxonomy): Eukaryota > Metazoa > Chordata > Mammalia > Artiodactyla > Antilocapridae > Antilocapra > Antilocapra americana. Next base: position 1,465,353 of record ML663568.1, on the reverse strand, counting down.
AGAACTTTCCAGTGGCAAATAAGCTCATAAAAAGATGGTCAATATCATTAGCCATCAGGGAAATGCACATTTAAACCACTACACACCTATAGGAACAGCTATAATTTTATAAGTTTTTTTTATAAGTTTGTTATAAAATTTTTATAAGTTTTTTATAAAATTATAACACCACTTGCTGGGAAGGACTTAAGAAGCTGGAGCATCAAAAATGGCTGGTGAGAATGTGAAATGGTACGGCCACTCCAAAAAATAATTGGGCAGTTTCTTATAAAATGAAACAGGAAATTAACCATAGGACCCAGTAATCATACTCAATCATTTATCCCTGAAAAATAAAGCCACTACTCCTAAAAATGTACATGACTGTCCTCAGCTTTATTCATAATAGCCCAGACTGTAAACACACTACAAAGGATGTAATTTGGGTACATCCATACCATGGAATACTTCTAAGCAATGAAAAAGGAATAACCTATTGATACACACAGCAACCTGAATGGGTCTCCAGAGAATTATGCTGAAAAACAACCACCACCAAAAAATCTGATTTCAAATGGTTACATGCTATACATGTGTGCAAACAAATTTCACTTCTTAAATAACCTAGAACTATCAAAAGGCTAGAACTGGAGGGCAGATTGGTGGTTGCCAGAGGTCAAGGATGGGAAGTAGCTCTCAAGGAGCAGAGTACAGGCAGACTCATGGTGACGGAAGAGCTCTGTATCTTGATGCTGGTGGCGGGGATTGTATGCATCTACACATAGGGAAAAAAATGTGCTTACTGTTTATACATGCACACACAACTGTTGAAATCTGAATCAGCTCTGTGGACTGCCGCACTATCAGTTTCCTGGTTTTGATATTATAGGACAATTTGATATTGTATTACAGTTACCTAAGATGGTACAATCCTGGGACACTGGCTGGAGGACACAGAGGACCTCCCTGTATATTTGGGGGGCAACTTTCTGAGAATCTATAATTATTCCCAAATATAAAGTTAAAAAAGAAACTGGTCAGGTAATATGTGAGAGGGAAGAAAGTTAGCACTCCCTTGACAAAGAATGGAAGAGGCCCTTGGGCCTGACAATAGCCACGCGGTCAAGGCATTGACACCTGCTCCGTGGCATCTAACCCCTGCTTTTGGAGAGGACAGACTTGTGGACACAGTGGGGGGAAGTAGTGAGGGTTATGAATTGAGAGCGCAGCATTGCCATATATTTATGCTCTCATGTGTAAAATAGCTAGCCCATTGGAAGCCGTGGTATAGCACAGTGAGCTCAGCTAACGCTCTGTGATGACCTAGAGGGGTAGGGGGTGGGAGAGAAGCTCAAGAGAGAGGGGATATATGTATCCATAGAGCTGGATGACTCACATTGTACAGCAGAAACTAACACAATATTGTAAAGCAATCACATTCCAATTTAAAAAATTAAAGAAAAAGTAGTCAGGCTGAACAAAATAAGAGGCAGTGTTCCCATTCCCAACACACCACTTCCCTGGGGGACTCTCAAGAGTAATTGTCACTGTAGATGATTCCTTGCACATAAGATGTGACTGTACTCTTGAAACTCGAAGCTCGCTCATGCTTGTATCTTAGAACTACACTCATCCCTGGGGACTGAGCTTCCCTTGGGCATTGCTGCCATGTCTTCATGAATCCTGCTGGAAGGAGACCCCTCTCCCCATTCATTGATTGCATGAGACTTCTTCAGACAAGGTCACAGGCACATCCAATAATCCAAAATGATCCCTTAACCAAACATATTTGGGATACGCTGGGCTAGACTGTGTTCCTAAGAGTCCTCTGAAACCTATGGACGGGAAACAATAACTACCATCTGGGCCTGCGCGGTAAGTACTGCACATCACTGTCTCACAAACGTTCACAGAAACCCCATCTGATAGTTGCTACTGTTTAGCTCCATTTTTTCCACGTGAGGAAATTTAGGCACAGAGAGGCTAAATAACTTGCCCCAGATCACACAGCTAGTAGCCGGCAGAGACAGGATTTGAACCCTGAGGATCTGGCTCCAGAGCCTAAGCACTGAATCTCTCTTTCCCAGCTTGAGCTTGACACTATTCTCAATTCCATCCAAGTTACTGGCTCCACTAAACCTAGAAGGTACCAGATCTGGTAAAGTCCGGAACCAGAGTGACTTTTAGTCATTGCCACATAAGAGTAATGCATTATAGTGGAGAGGTTAGATCCCTGGACTTTGGAGGAAATCATGCCCAAGTTCCAGTCCTAACAGACCTCACCACCACACACACACACACACACACACACACACACACACACACTCACAAACAGCTGTGTGACCATGGTAAGTTGCTTAACCTCTCTGTGCCCCAGCTTCCCTCCTGTTAAATGGGACATCTAACAACATCTATGACACAGGATAGTTTGAGGGTTAAAAAGAGAGAGTACACAAAGCTCTTAGCATAGGGCAAAGCAGAGCAACTTCTCAAAAAAGGGAAACCTAGCTTTTTGAGGAAGAGATTTTGCTCTTCAATGCTGGGGAGTAAGTAGGGAAGAGGGGCATGTTTCCAAGCATGTTATTGTAGAAGAGAGCAATTGCTGATCCTTGATGCAAAAACGAAGGCCCCTCCTCAAAGATCCCACAGTCTGAAAGCTGTCCATGCACTTCATAGCCTGGAGGTGGTCTACCCATCATGTCTCCTCTGAACAGAGTCGGCAACTGCTTTGGATGGGACCACTTGCAAAGATGGCAGGACTACTAAGGTCACTTGATTCTTAAACCATTCGAGAAGCTACCAAGGTAGAGTTTAGGTGTGAAGTTGGTAAGTACATGCTCATCCGCTCAGTTATATCCCACTCTTTGCGACACTATGGACTGTAGCCTGCCAGGCTCCTCTGTCTGTGGGATTTTCCAGGCAAGAACCCCGAGTGGGTTGCCATATCCTCCTGCAGGAGATCTTCCCGACCCAGAGACTGAACACACATCTCCTGAATCTCCTGCATTGGCAGGAAAATTCTTTACCCCCGCTCCAAAATTTCCACCCCCCAAAAAATTTTTTGAGGAATATTCTTAACATTCCTAAAATTTTTTGTTCAGCTTCATAGAAAACTGGAGGGAATTTTTTCACCTGTAGGAAACTTGAAAAAAAAAACTTTTATTGGAGTCTAGTTGATTTACAATGTTATGTTAGTGTTAGGTGTACAGCAAAGTGAATCAGTTATACATGTACATATATACACTCTTATTTTAGATTTTTTCCCATACAGTCCGTTGCAGAGTTTTGAGTAGAGTTCCCCGTGCTATATAGCAGGTTCTTATTAGTCATCTATTTTGGATATCATAGTGTGTCTCTGTCAATCCCAGTCTTCCAATTTATCCCTTCTTCCCCCTTGTCCCCTGGTAACTATTAGTTTGTTTTCTGTGTCTGTGACTTGACTTCGGTTTCGTGACTAAGTTCATTTATACCGTTTTTAAAGATTCCATATAAAAATGATATCATATTTATTTGTCTTTCTGTATTTGATTTACTTCTTTCAATATGACAGTCTCAAGGTCCAGGCATGTTGCTGCAAACAGCATTATTTTCTTCTTTTTTATGGCCGAGTAATGTTCCACTGTGTACATATACCACATCTTTATCCACTCCTCTGTCGATGGGCATTTAGGTTGCTTCCACGTCTTGGCTGTTGTAAGTAATGCTGCAGTGAACACTGACGTACCTGAGTCTTGCTTTCTGATTGTGATTTCCTCTGGATACATGCCCAGGTGTGGGATCGCAGGATCACGTGGTGGTTCTAGTCTTATTTTTTTTTTAGAGAAACTTCCATGCTGTTCTCCATTCCTCACAGTAGGAGAGTTCCTTTTCCTCCACTCCCTCTCAGCATTTATTGTTTATAGATTTTTTGATGATGGCCATTCTGACTGATGTGAGACAATACCTCATTGTAGTTTTGATTTGCATTTCTCTAATAGTGATATTAAACAATTTTTCATGGTTTTTCTTTTTTTTTTTTGGTCCATTTGTATGTCTTCTTTGGAGAAACATCTATTTAAGTCTGAAACTTTTATTTTCGCCATCACCTTATTGCCCTCATCTCCTGTGAACTTCTCTACTCCCATTTCCAGCCCTGGTTCTCTCTCTGCATCATTCACTCTGGCTTCCATACACCAAGTCCTCACCCACCCTAAGGCCTTTGAATTTGCTTTTGGCTCTCTTGGAACCCCCTTAATCCAGGTACCCACACAGCTCCTTCATGTTCTTTAGGTCCTTCTTCGATTGTCACCTTCAAAGTGAGGCCTTTCTTGGCTACTTCTACACAATTGAGTATTTTGATTTTCAGCACTGAGTCCAAAATAACATTTGAAAATAACAGCTTTATTGAGCTATAATTCACCTACTGTGACCAAGATAACAGTTTTAAGATTGATGTTAATCTTTACCTCATCTAGTTTTATGGATTATATTGAGTGAATTCTAAAATATCTTCCCCCCACCCCAGTTTAAGCATCTCTGATATCAAGATGTATCTAACAACAATGGTATGTCATAGTTTAATTAGCAGCATTTTATTTTTTTTCTTTTATAACAATACATAAAATAACAGTATAGTGCACAACCAAGGGTCTCTTTGCATTGATGAAATGTGGCATCTAAAATTTCTATCACCATTTACTCTAAAGAGCTCAAAGTACAGAGCCGGACTGTTGATAAAGATGTAAAGTACATTATTAAGCTGCAATAAAAAGAGATTCCATTTGGAGAGAGATAGCCTCACTGGGGTGGGGGCATTGATTCCGCAGTTTCTTCTGAGTTCATTTGTGCTGGAGGGTGGGAAATGTTTTTGTTAATTTATGAGTCCTGCTCTTCTATTTAGAATCTTTTCCTTGTCTTCCTTCCCATTTCTCTCTCTCTCTCTCTAATGCTTGCTGAGGGATTTCTTTTCTTTTGAGAATGTTAAAAACAATCATAATGAAAAACCTTTACAGCGACTCAGCCTTTGAAAACTGACATCAAGGTGAATGTCTAGTGGAAATTTGGGGCTTGCTGGGCTGCCACAGGCCGTTTGCATTTAAACAACTGGTGACTTTGATTTAAGGATTTGACTTGATGGGTAATATATCCAAAGCAGGAGATGATGTATATACTGTTTCCATCAGAAATATCAAGTTCTGTGTGTGATGTGTTTATTTCTTTGAGTGGTTATGTATTTAATAAATAATGTGTTTCAGTGGGTATTATTTTCATTTCAGTCTGTAATTCCTCCACAATATGTCTCAGTTTCGGGGTGAATGACACTTCATAAATTATGAGCTGTTATTAGCTGCTTTCTCGTTGCATCTTAATTATTAGGCTGCAAAGAGAGGGCAGACTTTTATAAGCATTCATATTTTCTGTTTACAAGGCTTTTACTGATGTCTAATAAATTTAATTACCTCTAATAAGAAGAGGAAATGAAGTTCTATTTAGCAAATTCATAGCTTTGAAATGCATCTTGTAGCTTTATGAGCGTGGCAAGCTCCAGGAAGGTGAATGCCATTTAAGAAGCCGTGGCTGGGTTAAACTAACTGCAAAACTGTTAAATTATTTTTGTTTCCATTTTATTGCTTAACCTCCAGGGTAAACTTCAGGCTACCTGATAAAGCAGCCACTCAGGAACTTTAAACTTTACATGCTTTGCCCCACAGGGCCAAAGCTGACTCTGGTATTAGAGGTACATTTTTCAAACATAATTTTAGATTTGGAAATTGATTGTGTCTTGACCTACTTATTTCCAAGAGCTGTTCATTCCCGACTCCTTTGTTTTGCTCGTATTATAAATCTATTGTTCTTTCAGGAAGGCTCCCAGCTGGTATAGCGGTGGAGGGAGGGGAATCAATGCAGTGAAGACGGACTCATTCTGCCAACACTGCTATCATTTGAATCAAATCCACAATTAACCGGACTCGGGCTGCAGAAAAGACACGCCATGATCTCTGATCAACTGCTTCCTACAGAGGGTGGGAGCGGAGTATACGGCTGGTTTATAAAAATCATGTTTGAAGGGAGAGGGATCCTATAAAATATTTAATGACTTATTTTATAGGGCATCAGATAATTGAAATTTCTTTTTGGTTGGATATCTTCCCAAATAACATTTTTAAGGCATCTAGATTTTCATTTATTGTAGCAGACAGACCCTTGGAAAAACCATACTACTTAGTGATGAATGCTTTCTTTTCTTGGTCTTTCTTCAAAACCTAAACACAATCTAGAGGTTAATAGGAGGGGCTTGTGAATGAATAAGTGTCTTTTAAAAGTGCCCTCATGCCTCGAGTCTCTCTCTCTCTCTCTATGGGACTTGGCCACACTGCTCTGAAGCACTCCTAGGGGCCTGTCCTCAGCTCTTTCTTGGCCCCCACCTACCCTCTCCACCCATCCATTAGGTCCCAGACTCAGAATCCTGTTTTTTCTCTATTTGCCAACACCACACTTCTGTTCCTTGTTATTTCCTTGGGGACAGTGACAGCAGCTTTCCCAGGTGTCTTTCTTCCAATCTGGGCCCTTTGAGTCTGTTACCCACAGCAATGGCCAGAACCAGCTTCCTCTGAAAGAATAAACACGCGTGACCCAGCCCTACAGTAGACTCCCATCTCCCATCCCTGAGCCTGACTCCTCTCCTCCCTGAGTCCTGCCAAGCCTCTGGTTCCAATCTAATCGTGCTTCCAGTTTCCTAAATACACCCAGTCCTTCCAGGAAGCTGAACAGACTCCAGTGGGACATTCACCAGAGAGGAGGAGATCGATCGCAATGGATTTAAGAGTGGAGACAAAGTGGACGCTGTGAGAAAACCGTTTTTGTTTCAAATAATCTATATTAGACAGGAAAAAGAAAGGCTCAAGAATGGGTATTTTTAACATATATTTTTGGCATACCAGTCATTTCAATTTCTTTTTCTAAGAATTGCTTTTTCCTATCCTTGTCAGGGACTTCCGTGGTGGCTCATGCAGGAGACTCGGTTGGGTCCCTGGGTTGGGAAGACCCCCTGGAGGAGGGCATGGCAACCCACTCCAGTATTCTTGCCTGGAGAATCCCATAGACAGAGGAGCCTGGTGGGTTACAGTCCATGAGGTCGCAAAGAGTTGACATGACTTAGCAGCTAACATTTTCACAACCTTTGTTATTAAAAAAAAAAAAAAGAAAAAAATCGGTCCTTTTAAATTGATTCCTAGAAACTCTTTGTATATTTTGAATATCATCACTCTCTTGTACATGTTTCAAATATTGTCTCCGGTCAGTCATGTGTCTTTAAATGTTGATTATGGTATCTTTTATTACATATTGTATATTTCATCATATATGAACATTTGGATTTTTAATATATTCAAATCTGTCCATATCTTCCATTATTTTCTTTTGTTTCTGTCCTACGAACACTCCCCATCACAAATTACTTTTTGTTTTCTGCTGGTGCTTTGTCTGTTTTCTGTTTAACTTCAAATCTTTATTTTACCTAACATTTATTGTGGTGAGTGATGTCAGAAAAAGTTCTGGCTCTGTGCCCTCCCCGCAGTGTGTCTACCTGCCTTGTAACCAGTCAATGGACAATCAATGATTCCTACGCTGATTTGAAAATTTATCTTTTTAAAAATTCTAAGTTTTAAAATGTATGTATTTTTAATTTATTTATTTTGCTGCATTGGATCTTAGTTGCGGCACGTGAGATCTTTTTTGTGGCATGTGGATCTTTGGTTGCTGTGGTGCCCAGACTCTATTTGTGGTGTGTGGGCTCTGGAGTGTGCAGGCTCAGTAGTTGTGATGCCTAGCCTTAGTTGCTCTGCAGCATGTGAGATCTTAGTTCCCTGACCAGGGAACTTAACCACTGGACCACCAGGCAAGTCCCTAAATTCTAATTTTTAAAGGAGAGTCATCTGAGTATGTTGACACACATGAAACAAGGTCCTTTGGGTATCTTTTTACTCTGGCATGTGCTTCTGTGTCAGCTGGAGTCTCTGAATTAGGATGAGCAGAGTCCCCCGGGAACCCATGATGGAAGTGTTAGCGTGAGTGAGAAATGCAGGGAGTGTTTGTTACCAAGCATAACCTAACCTGTCACAACTAACACATCTTCTGCTCTCACCTGAATTCTGATCAAAACTGTATTCCTACAGGGAAGGGAAGGGAAGCTTACTTTTCAGTTACTGAATTTTTTTTTTCCTTAAAAGGATTTTTTAGTAGCAAAACATCTTGTGCATAACATAAAATTCACCAGTTTAACCATTTTTAACTATGCAGTTCGGTAGCATTGAGTATATCCACACTGATGTACAACCATCACAACTATCTGTCTTCAGAACTTTAAAAAAAATTATTAATTGTTATTGGAGTATAGTTGCTTTGCAATGATGTGTTGGTGTCTGCTGCACAGCAAAGTGAATCAGTGGTACATATACATGTATACCCTCCTTTTTAGATTTCCTTCCTATTTATGTCACCGCGGATTACTGAGGAGGGTTTTCTGTGCTAAACCGTAGGATCTCATTAATTGTCTATTTCATACATAGTAGTGTACATATGTCCCAATCCACCAATTTGCACCCCCCCTTGGTAACCATAAGTTTGTTCTCTACACCTGATGACTCTATTTCTGCTTTGCCAATTAGTTTATCTCTACCAGTTTTCTAGATTCCACATAGAAGCAATGTTATACGATATTTGTTTTTCTCTTTCTGACTTACTTCACACTGTATGACAATCTCTAGGTCCATTCAGGTCTCTGCAAATGGCACGATTTCGTTCGTTCTTATGACTGACTAACATTCCATGGTATATATATGCCACGTCTTCCTTAAAGTCGTTTCCAGCCTTTGGCTATTGTAAATAGTGCTGCAGGGAATATTGGGGTGTGTCCATGCTTTTGAATATATGCCCAGGAGTGAGATTGCTGGGTCACATCACCTAGGCTTTGATAACCACTGGTCTACTTTCTGTCTCAATGAATTAAACTATTCTAAGTATCTGCAACCATGAAATTAAAAGACCTGTGCTCCTTGGAAGAAAAGCTATGACCAACCAGACAGCATATTAAAAAGCAGAGACATTACTTTGCTGACAAAGGTTTTTCTAGTCAAAGCTGTGATTTTTCCAGTAGTCATGTATGGATGTCAGAGTTGGACCATAAAGAAAGCTGAGCACCAAAGAACTGATGTTTTTTGAACTGTGGTGTTGGAGAAGACTCTTGAGAATCCCTTGGATTGCAAGGAGATCCAACCAGTCCATCCTAAAGGAGATCAGTCCTGAATATTCATTGGAAGGACTGATGCTGAAGCTGAAACTACAATACTTTGCCCACCTGATGCAAAGAACTGATTCATTGGAAAAGACCTTGACGCTGGGAAAGAATGAAGGCAGGAGGAGAAGGGGACGACAGAGGATGAAATGGTTAGATGGCATGAGATGGCAGTAGATGGACATGAGTTTGAGCAGGCTCAAACTAGGAGTTGCTGATGGACAGGGAGGCCTGGCATGCTGCAGTCCATGGGGTCGCAAAGAGTCAGACGCAACTGAGCCACTGAACTGAAGTATCTCATTAAGGAGAATAACACTTATGTGTCTTTTGTGACTAGCTTATTTCACTTAGTATAATGTTCTCAAGGTTCATTCATGCTGTAACACATGTCAGAATTTCTTTCCTTTTTAAGGCTAAATAGTATTTTGTTTATCCACTCAACCATCGATGGACATTTGAGTCGTTTCCACCTTTGGTGGAATGCTGCTATGAACACTGGTTTATGCATCTCTGTTCCAGCACCTGTTTTCAATTATTTTGAGTAATATACCCCTAAGTTAAATTGCTGGATCATATTGTAATTCTGTTTCTAACTCTTTGAGGAATCGCTCTACAGTTTTGCACAACAGTTATACCATTTTACATTCCCACTAGCAACAAACAGAATTTCAATTCTTCCACATCCATGTCAACACATTGTTTCCTGGATTTTTTCTTTGTTTGTTTAATATTAACAATCCTACTGGGTACAAAATGGTTTTTCACTGTGGTCCCAATTTCTTTTTGATTCATTCCTTGCTACAGGAGAACAAAGCCATATTTGTTGTCCCTAAAAATGGGGAAAATGCTTTCAGCTCCACTCTAGATTTGAAAGCAGCCCTTAGCCAGACTCTGATATGGCTGAATTCAGTCTTTTATCCCTGTTCTTCCTGTGTCTTTTGCCCATTTCCAAATGCCTCTCCTGACAAGCCCTCTTCTCAACCAAAGCACTCATTATACTAAGAAGAGAGTGAGATCTCCTGGGAACATTTGTTGTTTAAACATAAGGCTAGGGCGGGGGCAGCATTTACTCAGAGAAATACATTGCTGATGGCATAAGTACAAAATGCAGTGAGAAAGATGTGTGGGGCGAGGCACCCCGGAAATCATATAGACAAGAATGCCTCACAAGAAGGATGCCTCATTCCCACAAGCCACATCCTGAACCAAGCCTCCGTCTGGCCCCTGTGCCGCTCTCTGGTCTGTGTTTGGAGTCAGGCTCTCTCGGATGTGTCTTTATGTTTTTGGTTTTTTAAAGAATTGAGTTTGTTAATCCTTTGCAAAAAAAAATTATATAAATGTCACATAGCATAAAATTCACCATATAAACCATTTATAACCGCGTAGTTCAGTAGTTTTGAGTATATTTACAAGGTTGTACAACATCATGACTATCTTATTCTAGAACACTATCTGATTCCATCACCCTCCTCACCCCTCCCCCTCAAAACCCCCATGTCTTCTAGTGCATGTGTCCGTGCTAAATTGCTTCAGTCATGTTGGACTCTTCGCAACCCCATGGACCATAGCCTGCCAGACTCCTCTGTCCATAGGTATCCTCCAGGCAAGAATACTGGAGTGGGCTGCCATGCCCTCCTCCAGGGGATCTTCCTGACCCAGGGATTGAACCCACATCTCTTACATCTCCTGCACTGGCAGGTGCCAACCTGGGAAGCTCCTATGCTTGTTACTAGTTGACCCCAATTCCCAATCATTTTTTCTCCCTTTTTCAAAATTGAAATATAGTTGATTTACAATGTTGTATTAATTTCTGCTGTACAGCTAAGGGATTGAGTTATATACAAGTGTGTACACGCACACACACACAGGCACACATTCTTTTAAAATATATTTTCCATGTTCTTTAAGTGTCAGCATGATTGTATGACTTTATCCAGAAGTTTCCTGGTGAACACATAAAGCCCAACTATAAAACACAGCATCTTCACTGGAACTAAACCTTTAACTGGACTCGTAACATTCTGAGATAGTCTTAAGATACCTCCAAGTGATGAGTCTGTGCAGAATGTGATGATTGCTGTGAGCACCTGGAATGGGGCTAAGGCTCTACTATGGAGATTCAGGCTGAGGGGGTCTGGTCAGCCAGGCCTGTCAGATTTTATCATCAAATGTGACATCGTTGGCTCTGACAGTGCTTCCAAGTGATGACCAGAGGGGCACCATCAATCCTTAGCCGGGTGTCTTGGGACCTGAACACTGGGCATGCTGCTTTTTGCCACCCATGGGAAGTCCAGGGCTTGGAGCTGTGGCCAGTGAAACTGGGGCTTTGCCTGCCCACCTCCACTCCACTCAGGGTGCCTCTTGCTTTGCTCCTGGGCACCTCCTGAGTCCTATAAGAAGAGCCATCATGGGGAAACACATGTTCTTTTAGATTCCTGCTCACAAAGGAAGACAAGAATCCTATAGCTCCTCATAAGAAAGTGGAGACTGCACAGCAATGATGGCCAAGGGTTATGTCAAGGTTGATGACAGGTTGATGATAACTACAGGGGCCAACAAGTCCAAGCGTTAATTGCTCGGTTGTGTCAGACTCTTTGCAACCCCACCAGGCTCCGCTGTCCTTGGGGATTCTCCAGGCAAGAATACTGGAGTAGGTTGCCATTCCCTTTTCCAGGAGATCTTGCCAACCCAGGGATCGAACCCAGATCTCCCACATTGCATGCGGATTCTTTGCTGCCTGAGCCACCAGGGAAGACGACACCAAGAAGGAAAACCTAACAAGAAAACCCTGAAACATGGATTCTCCGCCTGGAAGCCAGCAGTGTCTCAGTTTCACCAAGGGCCTATACCTGTCACCTCTCCCCTTTACCCTCCAACTCAGCACCATATGGGAGGTGCTAGATTTTCTTCCCAGGCAAGGAGCTCCTTTCTAATGGTTCTCTCTTTCCACATCTCCAGCCCAAAGGCATCACTACTGACCCCTTTTAAGAGAAAAGCTGTTTTGTTTTTAAATTGGTGAATATCTTAACAGTCTGCAAAAACCAGCCCTGTCCTTCATGAGGTCAGCCTTTGACAGGAAGAAGCAGGCCTCTTAGCATTTCTTCAGAATCACGTGCCTCTGGAGGACTCCATTCCCATAGCGTGGGAGGTTCTTACTTAATCTCTACATGAATAAACTCACCCACCAAGTGGTCTCTCCCAAAGTGGGAGTTACCCTGAAGGACAATCCCAGCATCTACCACTGAAACTACCAAGAGTTCAGGAATATTGGGCTCCAGTCTCAGACCTTCCTGCTAAGACTTCTTAATTCTCAACCTACAGAGTGGCCAGTCTCTGCATAACTGAAGGGAGTTATCAACTAGATCATTAGATTGAATCCCAAAGAACATTTCAACTCAATGTCCATTGGCACTCATTGGAAAACTACCCAGAGCTGCACTTCCTAGCAGATCCTGGGGGGGATTCAAGACTCTGGCCCAGGATATCCTCGGTGGTCCAGTGGGCGAGAATCCGCCTGCTAATACAAGGGACACAGGTTTGATCCCTGGTCCGGGAGGATCTCAAATGCCATGGAACAGCTAAGCCCATGCACCACAACTACTGAGCCCCTGTGCCAGACTACTGCACCCCACAAGCCTACAGCCTGTGTTCCACAACAAAAGAAGCCACCGCAAAGAAGGACAGCCTCTGCTTGCCATGGGGGCTTGCTGAAGCTAGAGAAAGCCCATGTACAGCAAAGAAGACTCAGGGCAGCCAAAAAAGTAACTCTGACCTGGACAAACCTCCAGCCTAGTTTCAGTGGGGAAAAAAGGATAGGATGGAAACAGCATAATATAGTTCATGATCAAAGACTGATTCAGAAGACGAGACTTCAGGAAATAGGAAAAGTGTCATTTTCTGTAGGAGGTCTGTTATGGAATCCTGGAATTCTAGAGCTAGAAAGACCTTGGAAGTCAATTGTCCCAATTTCTTCACTTTTGAGGAAGAAGGCTGAGATCCAAAATATTTACGAGTTGTGCAAGGTCATATGGCTAGTAAAGTCAAAACTGGGGCTGATCACCGGGATTCCTAATTACCAGATTTCAGTGTGTGAGTGTGTGTCGTGGACGAAAGTGATGCTCTCAGGGGATCCTCAGTGCCTGAGGCTTTGAAGGACCCAGAAGGATTTGTTCAGCTGCCTTAAGCTCATATGGGTTTATGTTAACTGGAAGCAGAAGGAGCTTCCTTTGCCTTTATAAACGCATCTGACCCATTTATATCTGAACCACCTGCCTGAGAAGCCGGTAGCACCCTGACTGACCGTCTCACTCCATCTCTCCTGTTCCATTCACCAGCAGACTGCCCCACACCCAGCTCTGGTCAATGCTGTGACCCCACTCACGCTCTTCCTGTACTTCCCATCGCCTGCTTGGGATCTGCTAAAGTTAGCAAGGTGCCCTTCCCCAGGCTAAGTCTGATTTTGATCCTTGTGTTCACTACCAAAGAGCTTTTCTTTAATCGAGATACAATTCAGTTCAGTTCTGTTCAGTTGCTCAGTCGTGTCCAACTCTTTGAGACCCCACGAACCACAGCACGCCAGGCCTCCCTGTCTATCACCAACTCCCTGAGTTTACCCAAGCTCATGTCCATTGAGTCAGTGATGCCATCCAACCACCTCATCCTCTGTCATTCCCTTCTCCTCCTGCCTTCAATCTTTCCCAGCGTCAGAGTCTTTTCAAATGAGTCAGCTCTTTGCATCAGGTGGCCAAAGTATTGGAGTTTCAGCTTCAACATCAGTCCTTCCAGTGAACACCCAGGACTGATCTCCTTTAGGATGGACTGGTTGGATCTCCTTGCAGTCCAAGGGACTCTCAAGAGTCTTCTCCAACACCACAGTTCAAAAGCATCAATTCTTTAGCGTTCAGCTTTCTTTATAGCCCAACTCTCACATCCATATATGACTACTAAAACTACTAAAATTCACCCTCTTAAAGAATACCATTCAGTGATTTTTCAGCATTCTCAAAGTTATGCAACTATCACCACTAGCAATGTTTTCATTAGTTCAAAAAGAAACTGAATACCCATGAGAAGTCACACCCACTCTCCCTTTCCCCAGCCCCTGGCAACCACTAATCTGTTTTCTGTCTCTATAGATTTATCTTCACTGGACCTTTCATATAAATAAAATCATACGATTTGTAGCCTTTGGCTGGGCTTCTTCATATAATGTTTTCAAGATTCGTCTATGTTGTAGGATATATAGATGCTTCATTTCTTTTTATGGTTAAATAATATTACATCACATGGATAGACCACACTTTTTTTATTCATTAATTCATTGGGACTTCCCTGGTGGCCCAGTGGTTAAGAATCTGCCTTCCAATGAAGGGGACTCAAGTTCCATCCCTGCGTGCTCTTGAGCCTGCCCACCACAATTAGAGACAATCCTTGCCACAGCAAGGAGCCCAAGTCACAATAGAGGACCCCACATGCCCCAACTAAGATCCAGTGCAGCCAAATAAAGAAAGAAGGTTCATTCACATTAAATTTTTAAAAAATTCATCAATTCATGGATATTTTAGTTGCTTCTACTTTGGGGCTTTTATCAATAATGATGCTATGAACATTTGTGTGCCATTTTCTTTTTTTTTTTTTTTTTTAGTAGAACCTTTTTTATTCAGAAAAAAAACCCAAAAAACAAAAAAGTTTCCAACCACACACAGGAAGGGTATGGGTTGGGGGCAGGGGGTGTCTGTCCATCCAGCCCGGGGCCCCCAGCCCATGTGGTTTTGGCAGCAATAAGGGATGTGGGGTAATGGCCCAAAAAATAAAAATGGTGTATGTTTGTGTGTGGGAAGGAGAGGGGTGCAAAAGCAGTGGGGAGTAGTGAGGGGAGGGCCAGACGAGGTCAGTACTGGGAACGCCGCAGGTGAGAAGCCATTTCATAACATTTCTTGTTGATCATACCGCCGTGGACACCTTCTTTGCCCATCAGCAGGACTGGCGTCTTGGCAGTCATGGTGACAGTGATATTGAGGGTTGGAGCCCCACCGGTGCTCTTGGTACGAAGATGCGTGGTAAATTCTCCGTCCTGCAGCAGTGAGTCCCGGGTCACAGAACATTTCTGGCCCCCAAGCGTTAGCCCGTTCACGCAAAAACTTGACCGGTCTTTGCCAGCCAAGATACCGACCTCAGCAGGCGTGATGTTGACGAAGGTCTTGCCGGGGACGGCGGCCCAGACGGAGGGCGAGTCCTTACAGCCCACGATGGCCGCGTCCTGACAGGTCCCGTCCGCCATGAGGTTGTCGATGTAGGCGTTCCGCCCGGCCATGGCGCTGCTCTCGGGGCTGCTCTCGGGGCTGCTGCTGGGGCCGCGGGCTGGGCTTGGGCTGGCGGGCGGGAGAAGACGGAGAGCTTGGGGCACGCGCTGCCGTCCGGACCCCGGCTGTGCTAGCAGCGCAGCAGGCCTCGCACCGCCACTTCCTCGCCATTTTCTTTTTATGGATGTGCTTCAGGCTCTCCTGCATATATGTCCAGGAGTGGAATTGGTGTGCATTTATTAATTCTGTGTTGAACTTTCTGAGCAACTGTCAAACTGTTTTCCAGAGCAGACACACCATTATCTATTCCCATCAGAAGTTTATGAGATTTCTGGTTTCTGCACATCTTTACCAACACTTATCATTGTCCATCTTTTTGATGATAGCTGTCCTAACCTAACAGGTATGAAGTGGTATTTTCTTGTTTTGATTTACTTTTCCCTAATGATTAATGGTGTTGGGCATGTTTCCAGGTACTTATTCTCCATTAGCATATTGTCTTTGGAAAAATGACTTTTCATATCTTTTGCTCATCTTTTAATTGAGTTATTTCTGTTTTTTTATTATTGAATAATAAGTGCTCTTTATATATTATGGCTATTAGTCTTTTATCTGATATGGACTTCCAAATATTCTCTCATTCTGTGAGTTACCTTTCACCTTCTTGGGTCTGTCCTTTGAAGCACAAAAACTTACAATTTTGATGAAACCCTATTTACCTAATTTACCTTTTGGTTGCTTGTGTTTTTCATATACTATCCATCCAAAAATTTTAAAAAATATTTCTTTGGTTGTGCTGGTTCTTAGCAGTAGCACATGGAATCTTTAGTTGGGGCAAGCACGATCTTCTAGTTGTGTCATGTGAACTCTTTTTTTAAAAATTGGAGTTTAATTGCTTTACAATATTGTGTTCATTTCTGCTGTACAGCAAAGTCAATCAGCTATATGTATGCATATTCCCCTTCTTCTTGAGCCCCCCACCATCCCACCATGCTCCCATCCCCCCACCCCACCCCTCTAGGTCATCACAGAGCACTGAGCTGAGCTCCCTGTGTTACAAGGCAGCTTCCCACCAGCTCTCTATTTTACAAATGGCAGGGTATATATGTCAGTGTCACTCTCCCAATTTGTTCTACCTTCTCCTCCCCCCAACCCCAGTGTCCACAAGTCTGTTCTCTACATCTGCATCTTTATTCCTGCCCTGCAAATAGGTTCATCACTACTCTTAGTTGGCATGTGAAATCCATTTCCCTGACCAGGGATCAAACCCAGGCCCCTTGCATTGGGAGCACAGAGTCTTAGCCACCAGCGAAATCCCTGTTCAAAGGCTTTTAAGAGCACCTTTAATTTCCTGTCCAAGATGATACTGAGCAACATTCAGATGGTAACTGCGCATCTGTCTTTTAAGAAATAATCTTTTCCTGTTTGAGCTGACCAACGCTTTCAAAATACTCTTGGGAGGGAGAAATGTGGAGGGCTTGCACTTTGTACATAGCTGGGAAACTGCTCCCAAGTGTAGTGACAGAAAATGTTCAAATGTTCACATTTTGAGCCATGGTGATAGTCAATTAGAGCTTTCTTTTACCTCACTTAGGAAAAGCAACTAGTTGCTATTTGCTTTCAAACTCTAAAAAATAGAAATACTGAATTCTCCTCTGTGGGCTTTCTCAAATCTTCCCTTGGGGCTTCCCAGGTGACTCAGAGGTAAAGAATCCACCTGCCAATGCAGGAGACCCAGGAGACATGAGTTTGATCCCTGGGTCAGGAAAATCCCCTGGAGGAGGAAATAGCAACCCACTCCTGTATTCTTGTCTGGAGAATCCCATGGACAGAGAAGCCTGGCGGGCTACAGTCCATGGGGTCACAAAGAGTCAGACACAACTGAGCATGCACATGGCCTCTTGCCTCCTGGTTAGGGTTAAAGGTTAGACTGAGTGACAGTTTTATCCTCCATGAAGATCAGGCTTTGGATGGCAGGGAAACCTCCTGATTTTGTCTTGAATCCAGATCAGTGGTACTTTCTGTTGATGTGTGTGTGTGTGTGTGTGTGTGTGTGTGTGTGTGTGTGTGTGTGTGCGCGCGCATGTGTGTGTGTATGCATTTTTTAGTTTATTATTATTATTTTAATTTTTGGCCATACCTCGCAACATGTGGACCTTAGTTTCCTGACCAGGGATCGAACCTGGGCCCCTGTATTGGAAGGCCCTGGATTACCAGGAAGTCCCCAATCTGCTAATCTTGATGCCTCAGGGCATCCCCTCTGTCCTACTCTCTACAGGGCAGATGGTCTGAGCCACAGCAGTCCTTATCTCTTTGAATGACCAATTATGGCTTTTGCCCTCTTAAGGATTTATGATTCTAACAAAACCTGCCTCTGGGCTCTGAGGGAATTTACTCATAAGAACGCCTGGAGTCCTCAAAGTGTCCTTCAGAAACCTAGTCTGTCCCAGAGTAGGAAGGACCCAACAGGAGTTCTGGGCAGATGGCGGGACTCTGGAATTTGGGAGATCCTATTGCCTACTTGGGGGCGTCATCTTGCTCTCCTCATCCAACTAAGACCCCCGACATCGGATGCGTGGGGTCTGAAGTCAAATTTTAGCTTTCCTCCATCTCCACTGTCTTGCTGCCCTCTGCCAGCTTCCAACTATAAGCCTAGGCACAGCCGGAGTTTCAGAACCGTGCATGCTGTGTGCGCGCTCAGTTGCTCAGTCACGTCCCTCTTTGAGATCCTGTGGACTGTAGCCCACCAGGGTCCTCTGTCCATGGGGTGCTCCAGGAAAGAATACTAGAGTAGCTTGCCATTTCCTCCTCCATGAGATCTTCTCGACAGGGATCGAACCCGCCTCTCTTGCAATGGCAGGTGGATTCTTTACCACTAGTGCCACCTGGGAAGCCCATGGGAGTAAAGCTTTCAGGAAGGGACCACTGGTATTTTTCAAGTGGGCCTGTGGATTGGCCAGTGGATATACCCTTGACTAGATAGCAGGGATAGGGAGACTAGGCAGAAACGGGCTGAGAAGGCACCTCGAATAGGGATAGAAAGTATGATGAATTCGCCACCTAATGAGATGGATCTGTCGTGCTCCCAGCCTCACGGCCGCATCCCCAGGATAGACCATGCAATTGATAAGGGGGAGATGAAACACTCTGCCTCCTTCTCATTTATTAGGACTTAGAGAAAATGAATCTCATTGGGAGCTCTCTGGGGTCACTTTGGGCTCAATTCCTTTTTAGCTGGGAGGTGGAGAGTCTGGAAAGGTTAGCTGCCTGTCCCTGAAGCTGTTAACCAGCGCGCTCAGCGCTCAGGAAGTGTTGGGGGCAGGGGACCAGAACATTAGGGAATGAAGTTTGCCGTCTGACCTCACTGGCCATGAAGGTTAAGGAGCTGGTGACAACTGATTTCTCAAGTGCGTTTTGTTTGCAGATGGCTTTCTAGCGATTTAGGTGGGTCGTTAGTGGATCAATACTTTTCTCAGGAGTCTCTGAAATCCCTGGCTGCTTGAGAGTTGAGCAGAGGTAGTTATTTCTAATGAGCAATTGTGCCCAATGGTGAGACTCCTCCCTAATTTTTAGCTATCATCAGCGCTCTGGGTGTTTTGTTTGTGATATATATGTGTGTGTGCGTGTGTATATATATATATATATTTTTTTTTTTTTTCAATGAGCTCTGTGCTTAGCCACTCAGTCATGTTCAATTCTTTGTGACCCTATGGACTGTAGCCCCTCAGGCTCCTCTGTCCTTGGCATTCTCCAGGCAAGAATACTGGAGTGGGTTGCCATTGCCTTCTCCAGGGAAATCTTCCTGACCAGGAATGTAACTCGAATCTCCTGCACTGGCAGGCAGGTTCTTTACCACTCATGCCACCTGGGAAGCCTACCGGAAGGAAAAGTGAGCTTCAGTGGCTTCCATTCAAGCAAGATGGGTTAACTGTGGGGCAGGGAGGCAGACAGGGTTGACCACAGGCCTGGCAGTCCCTTTCCGTCTGATGCTTGATCCAAAGAAGGGAATGGACTTTGAGATTTTATTTATTTTTATTTTTAGTATTTTATTTATTTATTTGGCTGCACCAGGTCTTAGTTGTGGCATGCAGGAACGTTAGTTGCATGTGAGATCTAATTCCCTGACCAGGAATTGAACCCCGGCCTCTGCATTGGGAGTTCAACTATGAGAGAAGTTTCTGTGTTATTTGTTTGGATCATTGTGTAGATGGAGTTGTGTTTCCCCAGTGGCTCAGTGGTAAAGAATCCACCTGCAAACCTGGAGAGGCAGTAGACTTGGGTTTGATCCCTGGGTCAGGAAGATCCCCTGGAAAGGCAACCTATTCCAGTATTCTTACCTGGGGAATCCCATGGACAGAGGAGCCTGGTGGGCTACCGTCCATGGGGTCACAAAGAGTCGGACATGGCTGAAGCAAATGAGCATGCACCCATGCACGCACACACGTAGATAGAGTTACAGGAGACTCAGAGGGATTAAGTGTCTTAACTGGAGTAATTTAGTCCAGTCGCCTGAGCTGGAATGTTCTCCCCCTGACTGTGAGCTTATGCAACCTACTCAGCCTTCCTAAGCTTCAGTTTCCTTATCTGTCAAATGAGATAATACGTACTATGATTGTGGCTCTTTGCCTGGAAAGTAGTCAGTAGTCAATAAATGATAGCTGACCCAGATTTTCAGCCTTAGAGTCCATTCCCCACCCCCACCCCCCAACCCGTAAAATTACAGGAAACTTGAGACAGGAAGGGAGAAGTGTGGTTGGATTTTGAAAATGTGTGTATTTTCTTCAAAGGTGTACTGTAGTGTTATTTGTGGTTGAATGTGACTTGGAAGAACCCTACAAGCACTGATCTGGTCAGGATGGCACTGCATGTAAGTGCCCAGGCTCTAAAACCAGGCTGCCCTGGATCAAGTCCCAGGTCCACCACTTGATAGCTGTGTGACCTTGGGTAAGTTAGGTAACCATTCTGTGCCTCTGAGTCTTCACCAAAATGTGAAGCTAATAACAGTGTCTACCTTACAGGTTGCTGGGAAGATTCAATGAGTTAATACCTACAAGTGCTCAGGGAAACTTAGCTGTTATTAGCACCATCCTTTTATTGGCTGGGGATGGAATCATGGCCATTTCTTTTGCCAGAATATGAAGAAGTCAGTGGTTAGATTCATTGGGTTATAAACTGCTGATTAAGGGTTATTTGTTAAACACAGAGGAGTTTCTGATCTCAGTAGAGGTTACCTACAGGAACAAGGAAAGAAAAGAGACCAAAGAACCTGAGGAGGAAAAGAGGTGTGACCTAGAGAGGAAAGTGTTGATTGGATGGGGTTAGGAGATCTGGGATCTTCTGCAGGTGATGCCATTAGATAACTAGGGGACACTGGGGGTCCCAGCCAGGTACAAACTCCCTGGAAATCAGTCCTGGTCTCTTCACCACATATGGTGAGAAGCTTGACTAAAATCATTCCATTTATTTAGACATTATCTAGCAAATATTTATCAAGTGTCCATGTGCCAGGGGATGCACCAGTGAAGATAACTGTCCCTTCTCTCATGGGGTTTCTGTTCTGTAGTGGAGTGGCAGACAGGATGCAAAGAAACCAACAAACAAGATAATTACAAATGGATGGGAACCACCTTTATGCTGAGAGTTGAGGGGAGGGGGAGTGGCTCAGGGATGAACTCTCTGAGCAGGTGACGTTTGTACTGGTTCCAAGAGAAGTGGTCAGATCTGGGAAAGAGCATTCCAGGCAGAGATCATGGGACAGCAAAAGAATGGGCATGTTAGGGGGAAGGGATAGTTAGGGAGTTTGGGGGTACACACTACCATATTTTAAATGGATAAACAACAAGGACCTGCTGTATAGCACAGGAGACTCTGCTCAACGTTATGTGGCAGGCTGGACAGGAGGGGAGTTTGGAAGAGAATGTTTACATGTATATGTGTGGCTGAGTCCCTTTGCCATTTACCTGAAACTATCAGAGTATCCTTAATCGGCTATCAGTCAGTTCAGCTGCTCAGTCATGTTCGACTCTTTGCTACCCCATGGACTGCAGCACTCCAAGCTTCTCTGTCCATCACCAAGCTCCTGGAGCTTACTCAAACTCATGTCCATTGAGTCGGTGATGCCATCCAACCATCTCATCCTCTGGCATCCCCTTCTTCTCCCACCCTCAATCTTTCCCAGCATCAGGGTCTTTTCAAATGAGTCGGTTCTGTGCATCAAGTGGCCAAAGTATTGGACTTTCAGCTTCAGCATCAGTCCTTCCAATAAATACTCAGAAGTGATTTCCTTTAGGATTGACTGGTTGGATCTCCTTGCAGTCCAAGGGACTCTCAAGCCAACTCTAATCTGCTATACTCCAATACAAAATAAAAAGTTAAAAAAAGGAATGGGCATGTTTGAGGAAAAGAGAGCAGAGAAATCTGAGCTACAGTGGAGAGAGATGAAGCCACAGAGACTGTGGGCAGGGTGAGGAGTTTGACTTGTGAAAACTATGAGAAATCTTGGAAGCAGCTTTAAGCATGGGAGAGGCGTTACTTAACTTTCATTGCTGAAAAACAGAGTGGAGAAAGGATGGGAGAAGAGGAAGAATGTGAACTGGAAGCAGAGTGCTGAGTGGTCCAGAAGGCAGAGTATGGAGATGGAACAGGAGGGATGGGAAAAAGTGGGTGGATCCCAGACAGAGTCGATGGTAGCAATGGCAGAGCGTGGTGCAGATGGGTGTGGAGCCTGAGGGGAAGAAGGCGATCAGGACAAGCCCTCAATTCG
Source organism: Antilocapra americana (assembly GCA_007570785.1). NCBI lineage: Eukaryota > Metazoa > Chordata > Mammalia > Artiodactyla > Antilocapridae > Antilocapra > Antilocapra americana. The sequence goes on along the minus strand of ML663568.1, from coordinate 1,443,038 downwards.
GGATGTGAATTCATCCAATTTTACCAAGTTACGCTGCAATAATGAACGGCCCAAGAATCTCAGTCACTTACAAAACAGTTTTATTTTTCACTTAGGTCCCATGTCACCTGAAGGTTACTGGGTGCTCAGTCTTCTTCCCACGTCTATTGCACTTTAGGATCCAGCCTGAAGGAACAGCCTCTCTTCTTCAGGGTAGATTAGGGGAAAAAAGGAAGAAAACAAGCCAAAACAAGCAATGACTGGGAAAGCTTCTGCCTACCTCACGTCCTCTCGTGTGCCATTGGCTAAAGCTAGTCACATGGCCAATTCAATGGCAAGGGCCGGTTGTATACTCCCCCCACAAGACACACTGCAAGTATCAGGTCGGGAGTGGCTCTCTTGGAGCAGAATAAAATCTATTGGAAGGCCTGGGCTACCAGCTCATGCCTGTCATTGAGAGCTGGGTGAGCAGTGACGGAAGGAGATGGGGAGCAGTTTTCGGGGGGACACCATATAATGATCCCTTCTCATCATCAGAGTTCCCAGCAAGGGCTTTGATCCCACGTGAACTAAATAAGTTGGATATGAACCAGCCTAGGGAGAATGTCCGCGTTAGAGGCAGTGCTGAGTTGTTTCGGAGAAGACAGATTGGATATTCTAGAGATCAGGGGGCATGCAGGTTAAGTTCCCTCAAGAAAAAGGCCTGTAATCCAAGCCCATCTGCTTTGTTCAGCCACTCATTTCAGCCCGACCACGGGGTCCTCGGGGGTGAGCCAGGGCCCCCACCCCCTTCTTTGTTTTCTCTCCTCTACTCCCGGCTCAGGATTTCCAGGGCCTCTGGGGAGGTCAAGTGCTGGTTCCCTGCCCTCCTCTTCAGAGATCAAAAAATGGTTCCCCGGTTGAACAATGGCCCGACCGTCTGCGATATGTTAACTGCATAATGGAATGTAACTCGAAGGGCTTTTAAAAACACGAAGAGAGATTTTATTGTAACTAATCGTGATGGATGGTGAGTACGGTCACACCAGGAACATAAATCTTTGTGCCAAGCTTGAACTAAAAAGCCGACTAACTCCAGAGTTCAGAGAGCCTTGTCCTCAGCCACGGGCAAGTCCCATGGGAGAGGTTTGGAGACCTCGTCTGCATTAAGAGGGCAGATACCTTCCCTCCCTGGGGCCCCCCCCCGACCACCCATCTGCAGGTCCCTCTGCAATGAAGTCACTCAGGCTGCTTCTGCTTGAGTGATGGACTGCCCACTGCATCCTCCGAGGCTCCCAGGAATGGACCAGGTAGGAGCGATGGCAGGTCCCAATGCTCTCTCGATTAATTAAAGAGAACTAGTCGAAGACCAAGGCGAGCTCTCAACAGAAAATTTCATGTGTAATAGCTGCTCCTCTTAATTTTGTTCACTCTTTTAGGACCATCTCAGTTCCCATGAATGACATGAAGGCTCTTCCTTCATGAAGACTATTAGATCAAGATTTTATGGTCATTTGTGAAAGAATAAGAATACCACTCTTAGAGTTCTGGATTCGAGAGTCCGTTCTGCCACTCTATGACTGTAGGCAAGCCACTTAAATTCTCTGGGCCTCAGTTTTCCCAATGATGGTCTGTTTAATGGGCACAATAATACCTGGGCTACCAAATTACAAGGATGAGTTTGAGGGGCAATCGAAATTATGTATGTCTCAAAGCACTTTGTAAAACATGAGACTATATGATTTTTATTCAATACGAATTTGGGAAAGAACTCAAAAGATATTCCTAGATATATATATATATATATTTTATTTTCCCCTTGGAAAAATAAAAACCCAGAAAGAAAATGAGAAAACTGAGTTGGCTTCACTTTCAAAATGAAGATATGGCTTGGCTTCCAGTTCCCATCTCCCACCTCCAACTTAAAAATGGAAATCTCTAAACTCAGCATTTTAGAATCTGAGAATGAAGATGCTGTTTTTTTTTTTTTAATATAAGGACTGTGACAAATTTATGCTTTGAAAAAGCATGACACAGTGATGGCTTTTCCCTGGGTCTTTACCACCCATCACTATCTATAAGGCAAGAGACCAGAGCCTGGGGACCACAGGGAGCCCAGGAGACAGGAAGGGCACATCAGTTTCACCCTGGTGACCCAACCCATCACTGGTAGTGGCTGGGTTGTCATCAGAATCTTAAAAAGGACTGTGTTCAAGTGCCCCCATTGGCTGCTTCTGGGTTATCCTCATCCTTAGCATGGCCCTTCTGATATTAGAGGTTCTTCTGGACTCCTTGAAGTGTCCAGGTTCTTCTCAGGGTTTCTTCACATCTGATACTCAAGGCAGGATCTTTGTCTGGATTCACTGTGGATGGAGTGTTTTTCAACCTATTTCTGAAACTTCCAGAAGTTCTCTAAAACTTGAGTCCACTGAATTGCATTCTTCTCAGCAGCAGATTGTTTCTTATTCTTAGATGTCATCAAAAATTTATTTGGGGATTTTGGAAATGAAGGGGAAATCATTGTTGCCTTGATTTTCAGTTTTAAAACCACCAATCAAAAAGTGGGCCAAAGAACTTAACAGACATTTCTCCAAAGAAGACATAAAAATGGCTAACAAACACATGAAAAGATGCTCAACATCACTCATTATCAGAGAAATGCAAATCAAAACCACAATGAGGTACCACTTTACACCAGTCAGAATGGCTGCCATCCAAAAGTCTACAATTAATAAATGCTGGAGAGGATGTGGAGAAAAGGGAACCCTCTTACACTGTTGGTGGGAATGCAAACTAGTACAGCCACTATGGAAAACAGTGTGGAGATTCCTTAAAAAACTGCAAATAGACCTGCCATATGACCCAGCAATCCCACTGCTGGGCATACACACCGAGGAAACCAGAATTGAAAGAGCCACGTGTATCCCAATGTTCATCGCTGCATTGTTTACAATAGCCAGGACATGGAAGCAACCTAGATGCCCATCAACTGACGAATGGATAAGAAAGCTGTGGTACATATACACAATGGAATATTACTCAGCATTAAAAAAAAAATTCATTTGAAGCAGTTCTACTCAGGTGGACGGAACTGGAGCCTATTATCCAGAGTGAAGTAAGCCAGAAGCAAAAACAACAATACAGTATACTAACGCATACATATGGAATTTAGAAAGATGGTAATGAGAACCCTGCACGCGAGACAGCAAAAGAAACGCAAATGTATAGAACAGTCTCGTGGACTCTGTGGAAGAGGGCAAGGGTGGGATGGTATGGGAGAATGGCATTGAAATATGTTAATTATCATATGTGAAATCAGTCGCCAGCCCAGGGTTGATGCTCGGGGCTGGTGCACCGAGATGTCCCAGGAGGAGGGAATCGGGAGGGAGGAGGGAGGGGGGTTCTGGAGGGGGAACATATGTATACCCATGGCAGATTCATGTCAATGTATGGCAAAACCAACACAATAAAGTAAAGAAAATTTTAAAAAATAAATAAATAAGTAAAACCACCTGTTGGGAGCTCAGTACTTTTTTTGGCATTGATTAAAATCAATATTGGAAACTAAAAGATAATTCTTGCACATGTTTTATGGAAAAATTTAAAGACTATGGTCTTCCTTTGTAGGGAATATAATTTGACATTAAATCAGCCTCATCATGTTATTCAAATTTTATATCTTTATTTAATACTCTTGAGTCCTTTTGTTTGAGGATTATCTAATTAAATAGCATTTTTAAAATTCTGAGAATCTGAATTTAATAGAGTTAACTCATTTATCTGGTTTTGTATATAATAGTTAATCTATTTATATATTATGACTAATATTTGGCTTCCTATTATTTCATTTTGCTTTTAGGCTTATTTGCTTTTCTTTTTTTTAAAAAATATAATGTTTAATTTCTTTCTTTTATTAAAAAATTTTAGAGAGGCAGACCCCAATTTTGTTCTATTAGTGGCAGTCCTTAAGTTTTTCAACTACATCTTTGATCATTTTTCTCTGTCACTATAAGTCGGTATCTCTCCGACTTTCCCATGTGTATAATAGAAAATGTCTTGAATTTGTCTTTTACCTCATTAAATTGATTTTCTGAAGTAACCAACCTGCTGTTCAGATGATGGTTTTTAATTAATCAATTGTGTTTTTTCTCTATTCGCTCTTCTCTTATCTCAGATTGTTTCTTTCTCATCCTGCTTGCTCTAGTTTCTGGACTCATTGTCCTTTGAATATTGTTGCAAAAGCAAATCAGACATTTCCTAAAGTTGTCTATTTCTTGCAGTAAGTCTCTATGGTGAGAAAAGGGGTTTCTAAAGCCCTTCAGGTGGCCTTTTCTCAAACCTGCAGGAGTTTCAGCATCTAGTGCCTCCTCTGCCCCATTAGCAGGAGGCTGGCTGTCTCTGCCACCTCTCCTCCAAGAAAGGATGGTTCTGTGGGCTTTGTTAATGTCTCCTCCACTCACTTCCCAAGCAGCTCCTCTGAAATGGGAAGAGGGATGAAGAACTGGTCTCCTGAACTCTCCCCCCTTGTCTCTGGTCATCCTTATGAAGGGCAGTGATATTCGACAGACAAGAAAGACAACACCCACTAACTCTACTGATTCCTCACTGCCCTGTGGGAGAAACAAAATAAAGCCCTGTAACATCACTCAGTCAATCTGAGGCTGTCCCTAGATCATGGGTGTTCTCTGATCGCATACAGAGTTAACGCTAACAGATTTCTTTCAGCGACAAGTTTGATCTTTGTTTTTTAACAAGTACATTAGTAGATGTAGCATATCCCGTTTTTGAAATTGATTCATATGCAGTGATTCATATCATTATGGCAGTGTACAAAGGTTCAGTCTACAATGCTGAATACACAGTGGTCTTACGTTAGCATACAACTGGAAGCAGCCTAGAGGTCTAAAAATAAAGGACTGATCGATTGGTTAAAGCTTGGTGATGCAGCCCTTCAAAACAGAGCAGGACTATTTTATTACATGGGCATATTTTCATTGTTAAGCAAGTAAAAAGTCACAAACTTTGTTTAATCCCATTTTTTTGATAAAAATAGCATAAATAAGTGTGCGTGTGTGTAATAGAGAAAAAAACAGGATAATAATATGCCTGCTTAATCTCTCAATCGTGTCTGACTCTGCAACCTCATAGACTCTAGCCCATCAGACTCCTCTGCTGTGGGATTCTCTAGGCAAGAATCCTGGAGTGGATTGCCATTTCCTCCTCCAGGGGATCTTTCCGACCAAGGGATCAAACCCGTGTCTCCTGCATCAGCAGATGGATCCTTCAGCGCTGAGCCACCTGGGAAGCCTGGATAATAATATACCAATCTGTTAATCTCTGGGTAAGGCTAACTACGGCGATTTAAACATTTTTTTTCTTTCCTGATTTCACCTGTATTCTCTTCAGTGTACATAAAAGACTTCGGTGTTGAGGGAAAGAAGATATTTTTTCTTTTTTCTCTTCAATAGGAGAATAATTGCTTTAAATCGTTGCGTTGGTTTCTGCCATACAACAAGGTGAATCGGCTATAAGTATACATATGTCCCCTTCTTCTTGAACTTCCCTCCCACCTCCCACCCCATCCCACCCCTCTAGGTTGTCACAGAGCACGGGGGCAAGCTTCCTGTGTTATACAGCAACTTCCTACTAGCTATCTGTCTTACATGTGGTAATATATGTTTCAATGCTACTCTCCCAATTCATTCACCCTCTCTCTCCCCTACGGTGTCTGTTCTTTATGCAAATAGGTTCATCAGTACCATTTTTCTACATTCAATATACATGTGTTAATATATGATATTTATTTCTCTCTTTCTGACTTACTGAACTCTGTACAACAGGCTCTAGGAAGAACTTATTCTTTAAAATGTTAGTTCATTGGAAGATTTCTGGGAATCCTTATAGATGTTATCTCAATATTAGATGATCTTACTATTGTCCTGCTGTTCCCCCTCCCCTGAAAGAACAAAGTGAGGAAGAGTGGATATTCCGGGGATCCTTTTCCATGAAAAATCATATTGATGTTCATTATTATGACCCTGGTATGCTGGAGGGTTCTGAAACAATTTCTGAATTATCAGAAACAAAACGTATAATTCTCTTCTTGTGTATGTGCATTTAAAATTTGTTTTTAGTCCTTCTCTGAAAGCCAGTACATTCATAAAGTGATGAAATTCTTGAACTAGAAGGGATCTCAGGGGCAGTTGTAAGCTGGAACTCGCTCAAGGTGGCTTGAGACATCATCCCAACTGTACGCCCAGTTGTGTTAAACCCAAGGCTTGAAATCAGCAGCAGTGAGGGTATTGACGCCATGGGAATGGGCAAACATTGCCAGCCAGGGGCCTCCCCTCTAAGAGCTGGTTGTTATCAGAACACCATCACTTTAGGATGATCTAATCCATGAAGGAAGGCGGGTGCTGGTGCTAGGAGAAGTAATCTGCCCAAGGTCACATGACAACTGAGGACAGAGCTGGCCTGACAGCTGGGGCCTCTCAAATTCCTCCAGCCAAATATCCCACAAGGGCTCCGCTAAAAACAGCCACAACTCGGGTTTTTCCAGTGCTGAAGGGAAGCCTGTTCAGTTCATTCAGGAGCAGGGAAAAATCTCACTTCTAGAGTCTGAGGAAAAATGAGCAGAGTGCCCATAACCAATATTTAACTTTATGTGGATTCACAGAGAGACTTGGAGCAATGACTCAAGACAATTAATCTACACGGGAAACTAAGCACTTATCAGATAATTGTTAAAAATGAAAAAAAGCTTAAATCCCTGTATTAGACAACACAATATGCTTACCATTTCTGCAATGATTTGTTAATTAAATTGCTGCTAAAACAATATTTATTTTTCACCTTAAAATCAGCTGAATATCAATCTACAATCAATACAATGTTGCCTGGAGGCATCACTTGCTTCAAATTTGCTTCACAAATCTGCTGCAGGTAATTTATACCCAGTCAATAAGACATGTTTCAAAAGCCACTTTTCCCTCCCAACAGGCAACCCTGGTCTAATTTACAATTGGATCAGAACTAGCAAACTATACACACCTGAGTTAAATGTAATTTGTAATAGGATTTTTTTTTTATTTCATCTGTTCGGTATGCAAGTAATCTTTGGCTATTTCTGGGACGATAACTGAAAACATAAATTGCTTTTGTTTCCCTTTCAGGCATCATTTTTTGTTGTTGTTATTTGGATAGGGAGGGGGGACCTTCAGGGACAGTGAACATCGTAATTGCCCTCTCCTGTACACGTTTGCAGAATCCACTGGTAAAAATTTAAGAGGCGATATGATTGTTTGGGTTTATTTCTTAAGAAAAGGAAATCTTTATTCCAAGACAAATCTTCCTCTTGTTATCTGGGAGGAGGCAGAGGCAGAGGCGAAGCAAGAGCCATCAAATTTTGGCTGAATGAAAGACTTACAAATTAATCCCAGGGCTTGAAATCTCAACAAAGGTTGAAATCTATAATTAGTGTTAGGAAATACAATTAACTTATTCGGCAGCCCCGGTGCAGTTTGGGTACATCTTCAGCCACGGGTGGATACCCTCCTTAGAAACGTTCTCTGGGAAGTGGGTCTCTAAGCTCTCACCCACCCTCCCCATTTCATTCCACCAGCTGCCCAATTTGATTGGTTAAGTAGTTCGGATTGCACAATCCTCTCTTTTTCTTTTGGATTGATGTGTTTATTACTTTTTGTGACAGTGGCTCCCAAGGCAGATGTTCAATAAAGGGGGAAAAAAAATCTGATACAGACCCAAGTCAAGAGAGAAGCAGTGGAGAGTGCAGAAAATTGGGAAAGTTATCATAAGCATGGAGCTGTTATTGGCGATTTTGCTCCCAGCGTTTGTAGCCGTTGTGTTATTTACTCTTCTGCAGCCGGAAACCTAGTGGGGAATTATTGAAAGCCGAGTTTCCCGAGTTTTAAATTGCCCTTGTTTTTGTGCACATTGTGCCAGCAGCTCATCAAAGGGAGGGCTAAATTGAAGCTCTGAAAGATGCGAGCTGTGCTGTCTCTCTCTCTCTCTCTCTCTCTCCCTGTCTCTCTTTTTCCAGAATGAGAAGAGTGGACTTAGCTTCCTGAGGATATTGTTGTGGTTGAGTTGCTTAAATCGTGTCTGACTCTTCTGGGACCCCATGGGCCATAGACCCTGCCAGGCTGCTCTGTCCATGGGATTTTCCAGGCAAGAATACTGGAGTGGGTTACCATTTTTTCTCCAGGGGATCTTTCTGACCCAAGGATTGAACCTGAGACTTCTGCATTGGCAGGTGAATTCTTTACCATTGAGCCACCTGGGAAGCCCTCTTAAGGGTGAAGTTGTGTTTATTTGATGGTACCAGGGAGCAAGGTCAGGCTTGGGCATGACTGTAACCCTCGTCTTCAGGGTTCCTTGGGGCCCCAGCTTCCCATCCCTAGCTGCCTCTATGGACTCTGCCCTCTCCAAATTCCCTGCTCTCCTGGCTCTCCTCCTTCCTCATCTTTCCCAACTCCTGCTCATTCCTGGGTCCCTGGAAGATTTACCTGCCTTAGACATCTGCAGGGGACTCAGTGACAAATCCATGCAAATCAATCAACTTCCTCTGATATGTTTAAATTGAAATATAGCTAATTTATAATGTTGTGTTAAATTCTTCTGTACAGAAAAGTGATTCAGTTATATATATATATATATATATATATATATATATACATACACATTCTTTTTTTGTTGGGGGGACTTCCCTTGTGGCTCAGCTGGTAAAGAATCTGCCCTCAATGCAGGAGACCTGGGTTTGATTCCTGGGTTGGGAAGATCCCCTGGAGAAAGGCTACCTACTTCAGTATTCTGGCCTGGAGAATTCCATGGACCATATAGTTGTCAATGATGCTATCTAACCATCTCATCCTCTGATGCCCTCTTCTCCTTTTGCCTTCAATCTTTCCCAACATCGGGGTCTTCTCCAAAGAGTCAGCTCTTCACATCAGGTGGCCAGAATATTGGAGATTCAGCTTCAGTTCTTCCAATTAATATTCAGGGTTGATTTCCTTAGGATTGACAGGTTTGAACTCCATGCAGCCCAAGGGACTCTCAAGAGTCTTCTCCAACACCACAGTTCAAAAACATCAATTCTTGGCCTTTCCTAAGGCACATCCATTCATTAAAGTTCTGCAAAAGCCCAAAGTAAGAAAACATGCTTCATGTTGTCTTTCAGCTGATGTTTCCCAAAATTATCTGGATGGTTAAATAATCATTCTAGAGAGACTGACTGCATAGTCTATGTTGCAGTTCTCATGCTTGGGTCTAGGATGGCAGTGTGTAAAAGAAGAGATAGTCTCTCTTCCTTACCACCCCACAAGCCAAAGAGAAATGCCACAGAGGAAACCAAAACTGCCGATACCTTGACCTTGGACTTGCAGCCTCCACAGCTGGAATAAAATCGATTTGTCTTGTGTAAGCCATGGAGCCTGTGGTACTCTTTATGGCAGTCCTGCTAAACAGAGGGCAAACTGGCTTTGGGTGCAGAAAATAGTCGTAACTAAGTGTCAAACGGGTTAAGAAAGTAAATGTGCAGACAGTGAGGAAGGAGAGAGAAAAAGGGGAAGGAGCTTGAGTAAACATCCAGGAGGGCAGTGGACTTCCCCCGTAGACCCTTGGGGATAAGCCTTCCTTTTCACTTGAAAGATGCCGGCCAAGATGGAAGCAGCCTGAGAACTTGGGAAAGAAGTGCGTGGACAGCACAGCTGGCTTCCTGAGTGATAGCAGTGGGTCCATTGATCCTACCCTGTCTTTTTTTTTTCAGATGAAAAGTGAATTTTTGAACCCACGAGGGGCATCACCCATCAAATAGTTTCATTTATTTCCAACCTCCATGTTTGACAACTTTAGGCTCAGAAACACTGGTGCTGGTCTCTGTAGAGGTGGAATGATGGACGGGAGGGAAGTGAAGACTCTCAGGTATGCATTTCAAACTAATTTTTTTTAAATCAAGAAATTGCCAGATGGCCAAATGATCAATGGAAATCTCTAGATGGAATGGGTATTTGGTTGAGGCTAGGAAGAAATACTCTAAATAGCATTGGAAAATGACCATTTTTTAAAAAAAACAAACCTCCCTTGGATGTCTGCATCATATAAATCTAATAAGACAGAGCGAAAAATATTGGATTTATTTTTACAAGTTAGCGATGACCTTCCGACCTTCTGAATGGATTCACTTCGCACGGTTCCTCTTAAGGGCCTTAGGGTGATGACTAACTCATAAAAATAAATCCAATATTTTCCCCTTAGCCATGTCATAGCCAATGTAGGAATTCAGATGATGGGGTAAGGGAGGTGGGTTTTCATTTCATTTGACCTCCCATTATGAGAGGTGCTGAGCCCTCAGCCCTGGCGGGGCCTCCAGCTTCCAGCCCTCCTGTAATCTGTAAACAAAGGAAGAAGAACAAGCTACCTGTGTTGGGACCAAGCCCAGGGCTGGGCATCATGGGGATGTGGTGGTCAGACACAGGAGACCTGCATACCTGGAGGGAAAACCCCACTTTGGTCCAAGGTAAAAGGTAATCCCCTCCCCTTGTTTGTGGGTGGGGCAGTGGGTTGTTAATGGGGCTAATCTTCAGTGAGAAGAGAAATCTCATCTTTGATGAAGGGTCTTCACAGAAGAGGGGATTTGGCCTCATGGAATAATCGAGGTTGGGTCTTCATAAGGCCAGAAACAGCACTTGGCTCAGTGCTTAGATTCCTGTCACTACCAGGAACCCTTGTTGATCAACCATATATATCCAGGCATGGGATGGCTGTGAGGATATGCAGTGGACAGGACCAGATGCTGGCCCTGTCCCCGTGGGGCTGCAAGTGCAAGATTCTGACAGTCACCCAATAAACATTGTCATCACAAACTGAGATCAAGTGCCCAAGAGGGCACAGCTGAGCCCTAGGAAAGCCAATGATGGCAAGACCCTGACTGCAGGGGGGAAGAGGGGCAGTCCAAGGTGACTTCCTGGAGGAAGTGGCGCTAGAGCCGAGAGATGTCAGGGAGCAAACAGGTAGCAGGGAAGTGGAGGAAGACAGACCAGCATTCGTGAGGCAGGTGGGGTTCCCCCAAAGCAGGGGGACTCTGTGACAAGCAGTGTGCCTGGGATCGCCACCTGCAGGAGGAGAGGGAGGGAGCAGCTGGGCTCATAGGTGGAGGTCTTGGGGAACCCCCAGGAGCTGAGAGGCTGGGATGGCCCCTCAGATCAGTCTTGAGTTGGACTGGGTGCTAGGTCTAAATACTCCCTCCCTGAGCCTCCACCCCTCTGCCACAGCTGTTAGTCACTGAACGCAGGCCCTCTGGGGTGGGTGGGTGATCTGGGTAAGGTAGCCCCGCTTCACCTGGGGCATAGCTCTGTCATTTAGAATTAGGCCCACGTCCTCCTAGTACCTGTTCAGTTTCTTTCTGCCAACACCCCTCCGGACCTAAGGAGCACAGGAGGTTTCTCAGCTACCTTGTGCAGGAGTGTTTATTTCTCCTTTACTTGTTTGCTGTGTTGGGTCTTAGTTTCGGCACACGGGGTCGTCATTCCGGGATGGGGGCTGTGCGGGGAGCCCCTTCTGGTCATGGTGCATAGACTCAGGAGCTGGGCACCCTGGTTTAGTTGCTCTGCAGCATGTGAGATCTTAGTTCCCCGAACAGGGGTCAAACCCACGTCTCCAGCATTGGAAGGCAGATTCTTAACCACTGGACCACCAGTAGTAGTGTTAGTTGCTGAGTCCTGTCTGACTCTTTGCGACCCCACGGACTGTAGCCCATCAGGCTCCTCAGTCCATGGAATTCTCCAGGCAAGAATACTGGAGTGGGTTGCCGTTTCCTCCAGGGCATCTTCCTGGCCAAGGAATTGAACCCAGGTCTCCCGCATTGCGGGCGGATTCTTTACCGTCTTCCTGAGCCACCAGGGAAGCCCGCTGGGCCACCAGGGAAGTTCCCTATTTCTTCTTTGGACTATTCCTTCTTCAGGTATCCTGCCGTCCTCAGAGAGCTCAGTTTGGTGTCTGTCCTCCTGGGAGAGGTTGGTTGCTTTTTCCTCAACGTGCTCTTTTCTTTTCTAGGGGTGTGGAAGGCCAGCCTGAAGGGGTGGGAGGAGGGTGTGGCAAGGGAAGTTGTGTCTGCCAGCACTTTACACCATCCTGAGGAGGGTCGGTCATGCATGCCAAAGGTGGGGAGCCACTGGCATAGGGAGCCTCCAAGAGGATCCTTCACGCCAGAGTCTAGGCCCCGTCTCTTTGCACGACCCACCTGCCTACCTAGTAGAGAAGCGAGACACACCATGTTTCTTTTTATGCCTGTGCCCTGAGGCTTGTGGGATCTCAATTCCTCAAGCAGGGATTGAACCTGGACCATGAGAGTGAAACCCCCAAATCCTAACCATTAGGCCACCAGGGAACTCCCAAGACACACCATTTTTTTTTACTCCCCAGTACCTTCCTGGAGTTCTCCCCATAACCAGGGCTCCGTTTACAATCAACCCCTTTTCCGTATAGCAGAGACACATGACAGTTTTGTGGAGGATGTGGCAAAGCTCCCCAGTACTACCTTATGTATGGTGGCGGTGGTTTAGTCTCTAAATTGTGTCCAACTCTTTGTGTCCCCGTGGTCAGCCCGCCAGACTCCTCTGTCCATGGGATTCTCCGGGCAAGAATACTGGAGAGGGTTGCTATTTCCTTCACCAGGGGATCTTCCCAACCCAGGGACTGAACCTGCATCTCTGCATTGCAGATGGATTCTTTACCGTTGAGCCTCCTGGGAAGCCCCTTTGCATATTTTGCCTCAATACAAACAAATGATGTGCCCTTTGACCAACGCCTCTTTATTTCTATCTCCCCACCCACCACCCCCACTTCTGGCAACCACCACTCTACTCTCGGCTTCTGTGAGCCTGACTATTTTAAAGTCCACATATAGGTGAGATCATGCAGCATTTGTCTTTCTGTGTCTGGCTTATTCCACATAATGCCTTCTAGGTTCATCCATGTTGTCACACACAGCAGATGTCCTTCTTTTTTAGGGCTGAATAGTATTTCATTGCAAAAACAGACCACTATTTCTTTTGACCAAAGGGTATGATCTTTGAGTTATATAGGATGTTATGAGTTCTAGGGATCTAATTACAGCACAGTGATGATAGTCAATAATACAGTATTGCCTATTTGAAACTTGCTAAGAAAATAGACTTCATTTATATCTCAACACACACACACAAATGGAAACTCTGTGAGGTGACAGATATGTTATTTAGCTTGATTACAATGATCTTTTCACAATGTCCACATATATGAAGGGCTTCCCTAATGGCTCAGCAGTAAAGAATCTGCCTGCCAATGCAGGAGATGAAGGTTTGATTCCTATGTCAGGAAGAGCCTCTAGAGAATAAAATGGCAATCCCCCTCTAGTATTCTTATCTGGAAAATCCTGTGGACAGAGAAGCCTGGCAGGCTACATAGTCCATGGGGTCGCAGAAGAGTTGGACACAACTTAGCAACTAAACAACCACATATATCAAAACACCGAGTTGTACATCTTAGATCTACACCATTTTTAGTATTTTTGTATATTTTAAAAAATAGAAGTATTGTTGATTTACAGTGTGATAGTTTCTGATGTACAGCAAAGTGGTTCAGTTATGCTTCTATATTGGTTGTTATTGGTTCCTACAAGATACTGAGTATTTCCTTATGCTATGCAGTAGGACCTTGTTTATCTCTTTTACATAGTAGTGTATATCTGCTAGAGAGATATACAATTTTTATACATCAAAGGTATCACCAAAAAGTTGTTTAAAAATGCTGTGTTTTCTCTGCCATCCATGTTTCACTGGCCTTCCAGGATGTTATTGGGCACCATGATTCCTATGGCTGCAGGAATTCTGGGGTCTCCTCTTCACCAGGGAAGCCGATCAGCAACTTTGGCTCAACCTACAGCCTGGGAAGGATGGGAGGGGGCTGTCTGAGACTCTGCTCCGCCCGTTTCTTCTTCTATCTTTTTTTTTGCCTCTTGGTCAGCAGTGACCATGTTGCCCTGTCCTCTTGGCTCGGCCTGCAGGGAGAACCCCAACATTGCAGAGAACCTCATGCAGTATTTTTGGACTAGTTGAGTGGCTCATCTTGATAGGGAAAGTGGGGAAAATTTGGAACTTCCAGCAGTCAAAGGCCCTCTCTCCATCTCCTGTGTCTGGTTCCATATGTTCAATCATGGGCTCCTCTTTCCAGGAGCTGCCCCAGAGCAGGTCAGGGCTGGCTTCCTCCTCCATCCTTATCTTTAATATAAGCAATATCTTCCCAGCCAGGGCTCCTGTGACAGCAGTTTGCTTCAAGAGCACAAATTAAAGTGATGCTACCCAGGGCATGAATGGTTTTAGCAGAATCAACAGCAGGGAGCAGCGGCATCCTTATTTAATATGAAAGGTGACTAAGCAGAGACACTGCCCTTGCAGCCAGACCTGGCCTGAATACCAAAGGAATGGCAGGGAGGAAGGGGGAGGGCACGCTTGGAGCTGCCGGGTCACCGGAGGCATGGCTCACGTGCCTGCCCTGGGGGGCTGTGGGACAGGAGGGAAAGGTCAGGAACTCTCTGCAAATATTTGGAGGGCTGTTCCCACGCCCCGTGTGTCTGGACACAAGGTAATCCTCTTCTGGAAGGGGCCCAGTAATCTCTGAGTAAATGCTGGCCTAACCGGTAAGGCCCTGGCTGAGCCGGCCTCTCTCCCCCAGGGGCACCAGCCAGGAAGAAGGTGAGCACCCCAGGCTGGGGCCTGAACGGAGCACACCTGCCAAGAAATGTTTTCGTGCAAGACCTGAGGCGGTGGGGTGTACAGTATTTTGTTATCTATAAAAACATTTATGAAGACTGTGCTGTGTATCAGACTCTGGGCTAAGGATGGGATTTCAGAGATGAGAGACATGGTTCCCTAGAGTCTGACCTGTAAGCTCCCAGAGGACAAGAAGCATCTCTTCTGCTCACTGTTCGATCCCTGGGAGCCTCTTCCCCATCCCATGGGACTTGAGGATGGCTTCCTGGAGATAAAGTTACAGAGCAGTTGGAGAGAGCTGGGCAGAAAGGTGATGGAAGGACAGAAGGAACAGCCTATACAAAGACATGAAGGTTCCGTGGGGTGTGAGACTTGAAGGTGGAACCTGGGCAGGAACCATGTGTGGAAGGACCTTACAGGTGGTAGTGAGGAGCTTGGGTTCCTTTTTGAATCTCCTGAAGGATTTTAAGTAGCAGAGTGACAAGGTCTGATTGGCATTTCAGATCATCTGCCTGGAAGATGAATTTGCTCATTGTATTTATTAAGATAGACAAAAATAAACCCCTATTCTACATCCTATATTGTGCTGGATCTAGACTAGCGCTGTCCAACAGAAACATAATGTAGGCCACATCAGCAAATTTGTATTTCTTACTAGTCACACTGAGAACATTGAAGCCTAGTAGCCACATGGGTTTCCCTGGTAGTTCAGCTGGTAAAGAATCTGCCTGCAATGCAGGAGACCCTGGTTCAATTCCTGGGTTGGGAAGATTCCCTGGAGAAAGGTTAGGCTACCCACTCCAGTATTTTTGGGCTTCCTTGGTAGCTCAGATGATAAAGATTCCATCTGCAATGTGGGAGACGTGGGTTTGATCTCTGAGTTGGGAAGATTCCTCTGGAGGAGGGCATGGCAACCCACTCTAGTATTCTTGCCTGGAGAGTCCCCATGGACAGAGGAACCTGGCAGGCTACAGTCCTTGGGGTCACAAAGAGTCAGACATGACTGAGTGATTAAGCACACACACACACACACATTGAAAAAAGTAAACAAAACCAGTGATAGACTTCCTATTTTATTTAACCAATGACTCTGAAATATCACAGTACCTTTTATGTCATCTTGGTTCTACATTTTTGAGATCCAGTGTTTCTTTTCTCTTCCAGCCCTTCTGAATTCAACTTGCCTCATTTCAAAGGAACCATGGCTACTATACTGAACAGAGCACGCAGGTGTAGACAAAGGTGCAGGTATAGACAGTGGTGTATGAAGCCATCACGGTCTCTGTCCTCACAGAGCACAGAATCTAGCAGAGAAGACCCATAATTAAACAAGCAAACAAAATAGTACAATGAAAGTTACAGTGGTAGTGAGAGTGGAAGAGAGGATTGTGATACGTAATTCAGGGAAAATTTGAATCCTTAAGGATGAATGGGGGTTCCATTAAGTGAGAAGTAGGCATTCCTTGTGGGCAGAACCAATGTATGAAGGGCTGATGACCACACTTAGTGAGCTGCCCTAAGGCCAGGGATCACGGCTTGAGATGAGTCTGTCAAGGGCACAGAACCAGGTCATGCCAGCCTCCAGCCACGATGGGCATTCAGACTTTCTGGTAAGAGCAATGAGAAACCACTAGAGGGTCATAAAAAGCAGGGAAGTTATCATGACCAGATCCTTAAGAATATATCACTGGGTTGAGGTTTGGAGGAAAGGGGCCACTGAAAATGGGAAGCGGTGGAAGGATGTAGGAGAAGCCAGAAGTTAGAAGCAACAGGACTTAGAAGCGAGTTGGAGGGGTGTGTGGGGTGAAGGGAGGTAGAGGTTGAAAGAAAATAAGGTAATAGTGGATGACTCCCAGGCTTCTGGTGCTGTTTCTGAGACTGGGGACCTAAAAGAGAGACAGCTTTGAGGGGCCCAGGAATTAATATGTTCAGTTGAGAGTGTGTTGAGTTTGAGGCATGTGTGAGATCTCCAAGATCTGATTTCACATGACAATAAGTAAGGCCAAACTTGGGAGAGACGTCTGAACTACAATCACATTTGAGAGATGGTCTGTATTCACATGTGTGGTTGGTAATTAAATACATAGTAGCAGGAATTAAGCTGAAGCTCCAATACTTTGGTGACATGATGAGAAGGGCCAACTCATTGGTGAAGAGCCTGATGCTGGGAAAGATTGAAGGCAGGAGGAAAAGGGGCCAACAGAGGATGAGATGGTTGGATAGCGTCACCAACTCAATGGACATGAGTTTGAGCAAACTCTGGGAGACAGTGAAGGACAGTGCTGCAGTCCATGGGGTCACAAAGAGTCGGACACGACTTAGTGACTGAACAGCAAGCAAGAGTTAAAGACACTGAGTTGCATCCAGAGCAGTGGTTCTCAACCAAGAGTGGTTTTGTGGCCTCCGTCCTTACACTGGGCGGTTGGGCAATGTCTGGATTGATTGTCCCATTCATGGGGTTAGGGGGAGTGCTACTGGCCATTTTTATCATACTAGGAAGCAGGTAAAAAGGCACCAGATCATAAACTCTTTGAGGGCCCAGGTGTACCAGACCTTTTCAAAGCAAAGGAGAATAAAATTGAACCATCCTTCACCCAGCCTCCCAGGGTTTGGGATGCGATGCAGGCAAGTGTTAGGTAATAAACTCCAGGGAAACATTTTCTTTCACGTCGCCTATTTCATCTTTAAAAATCAATTGATTTAACTTCCAGTCATAATATATTACTGTGCATCTTAATATAATAATAAAAATTTTATATTGTTTCCTGTTAGTTTTCCCAAGCCTCTGAGAGACACCACCTTATAACCCTGGGAGAGCAAGTCCAACTTGAGATCAAGTCCAACTTGATCCCCATAAACACCCACTTGCTCTCCTTGGATACCATGGACCTCTTGGATAGCTGACAGATCCCTAATGACGTAGGGGATAATGAAGTGATGAAGAAACAGCCATGGAGAACATCATGCTGGAATAAAGGGTTCTCCGGAAATGGGAGGAGGGTTCCTGAACTCTCCACATCTTCTACAAGAACTGTGAGTCTGATTTGATTTTTCCAGCTGGCAAGATTTTTCTAAGTAGAGTAAGTAGTTAGCAGGAAACATTGCCAACTTCTTCGAGGCACCGATTGGAGGTGCTTGATGTAGTTTTCTGTTTGGTAACAGTTTAACCCTCACAGGTATTGAAGTTGGAGGTGTTTGCCTACTGCAAAGTCATCCATTACAGATACCCTCTGCAATAGCAGATATGGCCAATTGTAAGCTGGCTGTTAGAATCTCCGAAGAAGGATGCCAGGAGAAACGGGATGTCGGAGATAATGTCCTCTTCTTTGTCTCTTGGGAAAGAAGTCAGCCGCAGGTTGCTCAGGCCAGGATGGAGTTGACTCCTCTCTGCCACATCCGGTGCCTTGCAGTTAAGTGTGCTGAGATTCCAAACAGGGACTACACTTCCCTCTATGGAAAAACAGTCTGCTGATTTTGAACAAAATGGCTCCGAATTTACATAATTAAAATTCCAGTGTCTTTCAGATCACAACAATGGGTAATTAACACTGTTACTTGTCAGCTGGGAAATACCTTGGGGAGGAGGAGATCAGAGCCCAGCCGCTTTATTTTGGGCCACATCTCACGGACAATCGGGGCTAATTGACTCACCCCCGTCTCATCGAAAATGAATGAAAAGAACATTGAAAGTCACTCAGCCTGGCTGGAGATGCACGCAGAAAGGCTGCTGGCTGAAACAATCCGCGTGAGATCAGAACCCCAACCCTGCATTCGAGGATGGCGGCCTGACAGTCTAATTTAGAAGCGTTGCTTAAAATCTTAATCAGCGTGTTGAAATCAGCAGAGGCAAGTTTTGACACCGTGTTTGTTGTCTATGGTTATCATTTTTAATAAATGTTAAAGTGTTTTTACAGGTGTGGAAAAAAGCACATCCCTGGGACACCTATCTCCTAGGTTTGTACTCTTCTCTCAAGGAAAAAAAAAAATATGTCATCGTCAAGAATGAAGATGTAACATATTCATCAGAGCTCATCTTCCTTTTATTTTGCGGTTCCCCGAAAGCTATCTGCAATCCTAAGCCTGCGTCCATCTTCCCTGCACAAAGTATATCTTGATTGACACATCTCCAAATAAGCTTGTGAATAGCTTTCCGTATTAGCCTCAGAATAATTCAGATGTCAAATTACGGCTCACAGACTCGCTGACTCCTCTCGCGCCCCAGAATGAATTTTTTAAATATTTGGGAGAAAATATTAAATTTTGTTCAGGTTGGGTCAAAGTTCATATCATTTGGTAATAAAGAGCCACAGAGGGTGTTTGCACAGAACTGGGGGCTGCATTGATTTTATTTTGTGCGACAGCTGCAGGTCAGGCTGACCCTTGGTGAGCTGTTTGGAGTTTGCGAGCCTGCAGCTTTCGGCATCTCTGGCAGTTTGCCGTGGGTTTCCTTTGGACAGAAAAGGGAACGAGGGAAGAAAGAAAGGGAAAAAAAAAGTGACTCATTCTTTCTCTGTGTGCAGGAGTCCTAGCTGATGTCATCTCTAAATATGCAGCTTTAATTGCTCCTCTCGGCAGCAACAAGGGGAGAGGTGATCTTAGTCCATGTTTTCATCCCTGTTGAAACTACACTGCTGATTCAGCCTGGATTCCTGTCCTGCAAACTGCACAGAGGCATCTCTTACCAGCAAAAAGGCAAAGCAGTGCTTGCCTGGCTGATAATGACCACTTTTCATATTTGTTGGATGCTCTGTAGCATGTGGCTGAGAAAACTCTCATTATTACCGGCTGTTTGCGCAGCTGTAAATATTTAACCAAGAATGCTACCTGCTTTGTGGAAAGACTGGCTAATTACACCTGCTCCTCTCTATAATTACATATTGTTGTAAAAATTCCAGGATAATGACACAACTGTGTCTTCTTAGTGCAAGGGGTAAATTTATACCGAGGGCAGCACTTGAATTTCCATAAGCAATTAGCCGACACGTTTTCATCCTTGTGTTTTCCTGTGATTTTATTGAAATGAAAGATAATGAATTAAATCCAATTACAGCAAGAAGACAGCCAGCAACTGGATGTTCATTGGGAACCACAGTTCTACTTTGTAAGCAAAGTGAGGAAGAGAACTATGTCCCTGCTCAAGACAGTAGAAGCATCTCGATAAATTAGCAGTATCAGCCTGATAGCACTGTTCCTGCCGAACAGCCCTGATTGGAGACACAGGTTCTCTTCACAAAATGTTTCTCTAAAGGTGCCTATTTCTAGTCTGAGGAATGTGAGGTACTGCTCTTGGCTTATAGCCTGATTATGAGTGGAACATCTCTATAAAAAAAATGTTTCCCCAGATGCCATAATAAAGCCCAAGACAATAATCCATAGTTCACAGGGTTTGTCAGAGAGAGTGAGAGAGCGAGCGCTCTGGCATCCAGGAAATACGAGGCAGGTAATATCCTTATCTTCTTACTTTAAAATGTGGGCATCCCTATTCTTTTGGAAATCTTAGCTCTCCAGGAGATGTAGAGAGATGTAACCCCTCTCTAGGCTACAGAAAAGGCTCACTTGCTTTAATCAGGAGGCTGTTCAAAGACGCAGAGCCACGGTTCCCGAAAAACAAAACGAGTGGCTTGACGGCACAGACATTTCCCAAATCAATACGCCTCTACATCTTTATCGCTCTCTTTTCCTGTTTTGCTCCCTCACCATCCTTCCTCCCCACCCCTCTTCTCCCTCTGGATAAATGCCATCACCTCCAAATGTCAAAAGCAGAGACGTGACCCATCCACACCGAACGATAATGTTCTGATTGCCGCATCATTTCAGACACAGACACATCTCCCCGCTTACGGGTTCCCCGGAACAGTTTTAAACCTGATGGTGATGAATTCACTTATTTATCTAGTGGTCATGACTATTTCTTCTAACACTTTGGTAAATATGAGGGTGATGGTGTAATTATACCAGGCAGGGGGAGGAGGA
The DNA here is from genome assembly GCA_007570785.1 of Antilocapra americana. Classification (NCBI taxonomy): domain Eukaryota; kingdom Metazoa; phylum Chordata; class Mammalia; order Artiodactyla; family Antilocapridae; genus Antilocapra; species Antilocapra americana. The sequence goes on along the minus strand of ML663568.1, from coordinate 1,422,342 downwards.
ACAGTGACAGCCAGGGACGGGGGGCTGCCCTGCTCTCTGCCCAGCCCAGCCCAGCCAAGCAACTATTCTCTTCGATTTCCTCTCAGTGGCCAGGCTGGAGTGTGGCTGCCTAATGGTTTGCTGTCGATACAGTAAAAATGCTCACCCATCTTTACCTCTAATCCATTCTGAGAGCACGCTTTCCATAAACGGTCTGTGCCGTTTCTTCATTTTCAGAAAAGGCAATCGAGTAAGATCGAACCACATAGGCTGTTGGTACAGTGTTTGGGGAAGCGTGTGTGTGTTTAAAAAAGCACAATGATTAATTCTGAGACACAGCATTTTATGTTAAGTTGTCTTTGACTATTTTCTTCCTTGCTGTTTTTTTCTTTTAAAGGGCTCTGAAAATCAATGCCATGTTTCACACCATCCATCTTTATATAGTAATAAATTAAGTGGGAGGTATTGATATTTTTGACTGAGCTTTTAAAATTTACATACTAATGACAATTATACCCTTGTGGCTGTTGATTTCTGCTGCTGTTTACTGTTCGTGATTTGGGAAAGATGCAGTAGAGGTTTGCCTGTTTTCTCTGATGTGCATGAGGGTTCTGAAACCTCCACCCGTGGCTCAGATGGACGGCAGTCAGAGACCTGGTCCCGAGGAGGTGAGAGCTCAGAAAAGCTTTGCCTGTATGCTGTTTTTCTTGTTCTCCTGAAGAAATTCTGCAGGAACTCACCAAGGTGGAGTGACCTCAGACTGGGCAGTGGATGTGCTAGAGCTAAGCTAAATATCAAAATATTTAACACAGTTGTGGGATGGGCAGTGGCCCCCACCAATCAGTTCATGGCAGAGATGTCCTGGAGGTTCTCCTGCTTTGCCAGCTGTTAACCCTTTCGTTGCTGCATTAAGGGAAGGGAGGAGGTTCTGGGGAAAGGCCAGGGCGAGGGGGGCTTAGGGGAAGATGACTTTATCAGCTAGTTCAAAATATCCCAGTATTTACTATTGGTGTCCACTGGGTGAATTTTAGCCCTGGATATGAGTCCCCCACCCACAAATTTAGGAATCTTGGGGAATTCTTAGATGTATTGTGTGCGCTTCTCATTCCTTAAGAAAAAAGAGGCTAGAATTTTGAAACCTTGACATGGCTTCATGCTTCTAAAATATTCCCAATAAACTCTGTTCTTGTTTATTTGCAAAGTTGTAAATGACTCTTTTGCGGCCCCATAGACTGCATAGCCCACCTGGCTCCTCTGACCATGGGATTCTCCAGGCAAGAATACTGGTGTGGGCAGCCATTTCTTCCTCCAGGGGATCTTTCCAACCCAGGGATTGAACTCGTGTCTCCTGCATGGCAGGTGGATTCTTTACCACTGAGCCTCCTGGGGAAGCCCTGATAAACTCTGAGTTTGGGCAAAAATGTAGACTACCACCACTTGCCCTCCTCTATACTCTCCCTCTGTCAAGTAGGTTAAAGGCATCTTCTCAGCATTTGCAAATGTTTGTTCTGAAACAGAGGGAAAGTCCTAGTAGAGAGGGGATTCAGGGAGCAAGGTCAAGCCTCCTATATGATTTGATTTTAGGAAATCAAATCCCTCTGGACAATCTGAGTGCTACCCACAGGCAGATGACCAGGAAAACTACCCCCACACTGGCACATGGGCCTCCAGTGCATTTAAACAATTATTTGGGAGGACTGGGACAGCCTTATAGTGCACAACAGTTTATTCACAGAGATTAATATGTCAGTAATATTGATTGTCAGAGGTCCGCTTCATTCTACTTAGGATTCCACAGGCCACAGACAGCAGTCATTTAGGCATGATTTTTTCCCTCTAGAATTTCTAGCATGTTGAGGCGGCCGGTCCAGTAGATGCTGAATGGCAAATTCTGTCAAACTAGATACTGCCAAGGCGATCCCCAGGGCAAGGTGCATGGATTTTGTTAACATGTTGCCAAGGCAGGCATCAATTGTCTGCTTCCATGTCAGGATAGTTTCCCCCACCCCCTTCTAAATAAAGTAGGCCACCCAATGGCCGAGGCACCTAGGGTGTAGAGGAGCCAGCAGAGTCTTCCAGAATCAATCCTGAAATCATGATGCAGAATTAACCAGATATTGTGGTTGTGGTTTAGCCTAAGTTGTGTCCAACTCTTGGGACCCCAAGGACTGTAGCCCACCAGGCCCCTCTGTCCTTGGGATTCTCCAGGCAAGAATACTGGAGTGGGTTGTCATTTCCTTCTCCAGGGGATCTTCCCAACCCAGGAATCGAACCTAGGTCTCCTGCATTGCAAGCAGGTTCTCTACCAACTGAACTACAAGGGAACCAAATATTAAGGGTGCTAAAAGTTCAGTGTCTCTGGTTTCCCAATGCAAGGAGATCGCTCCGTTACATGCAACTGCCCAGGAAGTGCCTTTGCAAGAGTGTCTGCGATGAAAGAACGGAACCTATGAGAGGTGTGGAGAAGAACTCACTTTCATCAAAGGATCAGCTTTCAGGATGGTCTGGGAGCCCAGAGCATTATTGTATTACACACCGCACTGAAATGTGCCTTGTTCTGATTTTTTTCCCTCCCCCTCCTCCTCTCTTTTCTTTGAGTGTTTTTGAAATAAAAGAGTTTTTTTCTTCCAAATTGCGCTGGGAGGCAAATTCTTGAACGGTGTAATAGAAAATGTTAGACAATATTCCTTACCGGAGCTATTGACATTTTGGATAGTTGTGACACTTTGATTTTTCTCAAAACATATGGATCAAGCCTGGCTGCCTTATTGGACAGGAAGTCCGGATGAAAGGGCTTCCTTTATCTTTCTTTGTATTTTCCCCCCTCTGTTTGTTCGTGCCTTTCTCTCTGAATAGAATCGTGGTTTTCTTAAGCTGTCCGGGGAGTCGTTATTGCCTTACTAAATATTTCATGGTGCACAGCACACCATACCTGCCAACTGCTTCTTATTTGTTGTCAAAAATAAAGGGTTCATCCTTCAGAGGGGGAGGAAGAAAAAAAAAAAGATAGCAGGTTTCTCCTATTGTTTTTATTTTAAAGTTTCTCGTAGGCACCCCATGCACGGGAACACTGGAAATCTGAGAAGGATGCTTTTATTTTCCCAGGGACGCACGGCTGGCCACTTATTTATTTATTTGCGGCTTATTTATTTAGTTGCCTCACACTCTTTGCTATGATTCGCAGCACTTGTTTCTTGGCGGTTTCCCTTCCGATTTGTTCAAAAGGGAAAAGTTCAAAGCGGCTCTGTCAGCTGAGGGAGAAGCCTGCTGCATACTAACCCTCCAGCGCCCGCCTGCGCTGACCTTGAGAGAGGGGCCCTAAACGGTTCCAGCGCGCAGCCCCGCATGTGTGTTTTGTTAGACCAGGTCGGGAGGGGTCAGGGCTCACCTGAGGCCAGCGGAGCCCCGGCGACCTGCCCGAGCAGCGGGGTAATGCATTTTTAAAAGGGACATTCTCGCCTCTGAGTGGGCCTAATATGGTCTCTGTTTAAAAACCTGTCAGAATCCCAAGCACACACTCCATAAAATATAAATAAGTACTTACTGTTTGCAGATGTTGCTTGTTTTTTCTAATGTGTGTATTTGAAGTCCCAGAATCCTCACTTCCTGTCAGGCTCCCCCAAGCCTCTCTCCTCCTGTTTCTGAAGGAACAAGGAGGGGGCAACTTCAGATCGCAATTTCTCAATGAAGACACCTTCTGTCAAAGCTGTCAGCATCCCTGGAGCAATTAGCATTCCCTTTTTCTTTCTCTCGCTCCCCAACCTACCCCCCCCCCCCCGCCCCTTTCTCTCTATCCTTCAACACTGAAGTCTATTTCTTGTTACAGCTTTACCTGGGCCTTGGAGAGCCACCTCCCTTGTTAGCAGCCTTTGAAAGAGGCTTAAAGTCTCAGGAAAGAGAGATTTTTGGAGGCTCTGAAAGGCAATGCTGTAACTTGATAGGCCTGTAATCTGCACGCTGAGATTAATTGGAAAGAATTAGGGAAGGGACTACAGGGAGCTGCCATCATCCTTCCTGGGGAAATTCATAGATGGGGCATCGTCCGTCTTTGCCACCTCCATCCCGAGAGTCCCATTGATAAATGCGTGGTGCAGGTGTCTGATTAATTTAGGCCTGTGTTTGGCTGCATCTGGGCCACCGGCCCCTGAGTCTGGCCCACGATTTCTAGATTCATCCACAGCAGTCTTCCTCCTGCTTCGACGGCACAGCTCCCAGCTCACCCCCAGCTCCAAACCCATTCCAAAGATGCTGGGTGAGAGCCTGATGGAGAAGTCAACTCCTGGTTCTGCATCTGTTGTAAGTTTCTGTTCTTAGGTACTGCCTGCTGCCCTGGTGGGGGTGTTGAGTGACAGGTGGACCCCGGGCACACTTTTCTTCGTGACCAAGCCAAGTCATTCATTTAGGCCAGTGTTCCTGATGGGCAGTGCATGAAGAGGGTTGTGGAAGTGACTGTTTGGTTTGTAACCCTCCCAGGATGCATGCCAACATTTTAGTAACCCACTCTTTGGCGACCCCGCCACATGTACTTAGAAAGCAAGTCTGTGGACTTGCCGAAATTGGCAGTTCGGGCTTGTATTTTTTAATTTACTTACTCTTTGCCATGTATGTACTCCCCTGGTTAAAAAGGCCAGCTGAGCCCTTGTTTCTTGGCCCCTTTCTTTCTTTGCTTAGAAAGTGGTGCTTCAAAAGGAAACCCACGGTGAAGTCCCTGCTCTGTCTGCACATCCTCTTATTTCTGACTTTCCCAGTTTTGAAGCCCGTGGTCATCAATAGTTTATCAATAGCCTCATGAACTGAAAGCCTGCTGCCCCAGACCCAAATTACTGCTAAGAATCAAAGACTTCCCCTCCACCTACTTTAACCGGAGACTCATGACAAATGCTATCCACTTGCCACATGCTTTAATATCTGTTATTTTTAATGAAAGAAAAGAAGAGACAGATCCCAAGCCTTCCGTTGTTTCTACACCATTTGGGGAGGGTCTGATTCTGAACACACACCCAGGACAGCGTGGCTCCATGCTCGAGTCGGGCTAGTTGAGTTTGCTTCATCTTTAAAGCACAGGAACCATAAATCAAGATGAAAATCCTACAGCCCCAAAGCCTTACCAATTGATACAATTTGAAAATGGGCAGCTGGAGAGGCTGGGGAGAAAGCTGACATGATGACTTTTATAATAGCAGAACGTTTAAGGTTATAGAAATAAAAGGAAGAGGATGAAATCAGGAGCGTTGATCTCTGCCTGCAGGCTCTCAGCTCACTGGAAGCTCCAGCAATTATTTCTGCTCTGGCTTTCCCCTCCTTTTTTTTTCCAGCAGTCTGTTTGAAATGAAGCAGAACCGGGCACGGCAGGCTTATCAGTGTCGTTAGCTGACAGGGCGCCCAGCACACCTGCTTTTACTTGCTGCCATTTCAGGCACTAATGCCACAGAGAATGTTGCTTGGGTCCTTATAATGTGTAAAGATTCATTTATTTCACCTTTTGAACCTTCCTGACCCCCTGGGTTTGTGTTGGGCAGTGAGGGGAGGGCGGGAGAGGGTTTTTTTTTTTTTTTCCCTGGCACTTAGAAGAAGCTGGCAATTAGGGATCTGGCCCTGGGGCTGTTGCTATGATAGAAACTTAAAAGAGAGGTAGGGGCTTAGCCAGGGAGGCGCTGGGAGCCAGGCAGGACTTGGGCCACCCGAAGGGGACTGGGGGATGGTACTGAGCAGAATTCCCCTGACTGCTGCCTCCCTGGCCCCAGGGTATCCCAAGTGCTGTGCTATTTTGACACGTGGGTACCCCTACTTTTAGAGACTCCCCCCATCACATCACACATATTCAAATAAATGTACCTACTTCTCTCATTGTCACTAAGATTGTTGACATGATATTTTAAAAATATTTATTTATTTATTTATTTTTGGCTGTGTTGGGTCCTAGTTGCCCACAGGGGCATAGTGGGATCTTAGTTCCCCGACCAGGGATCAAACCTGAACCACCTGCATTGGAAGGTGAAGTCCTAACCACTGGACCACCAGGGAAGTCCCTGTTGAGAAGATTTTTAAAAATCATTTCACCTTTGCAATGACTTGGCCATGGGTACCTTATTTCATTGACGATGGCTAAGACTTCCTGGCAATTATCACATGCACCTAGGAATTCCTGTGGAGAGAAAGACCTACCCTTCAAATTGTTGTCCAATGTAATGGAATTTTTATGAATACTAAATTTAGCCATTAATGAAGTTGACATAATATTAAGTGTTGCAGACATTTTAATTGAACACCTATTTAGTTTCATGGATTTCTTTTGGAATTTTGGAGCCAATAAACCTAGTATATATTTTTTGGTCTCAAACATTTTAATAGGTCCCAGAAAAACAGAATCTGGTCACCCAAAACCTGGTGGCCTGTGTGCGTAATGATGCTTTTTCTTCCCTTTTCCTTCTTTTTTTCTTGCCTTCCTTTTATATGGGTTTGACCAATACATTTTCCCTTCAAGAAGTCTTAGTTTAAGGTTTTGGTTTCTCAGGAGTAAAATTGTAACTCTTGTTGGTGAATATTATACTCTTGTAGGACTTTGATTCTGTTTCCTTCTATTTCCTATCTCACGACAAGCACTGGAGAAAGTAGGGCATATTCTTCGATCTCTACATGGAAATCTGGAAATTCCTTCATTTCTTGATGTTTCCCTCTTTTCAAGAGGTCGATCATATACCTCTGTTGTTTATGCCTCAGTAGCACTTCCTCTTCTTCTGTTAATACAATTCCAGTCTCCTCAGGGAGAGGCACCCCTCCCCAGTATTTAGTCCATTTGTCTCCAGGTCAGTTAGAGCATCCCATCATCCTGGCCAGTTATTGGTTTCAGAACTTCTATAACTATTTGAAAAAATAGAGCCTTTCTTTTAATGCAGAGATTGCTGGCTTAAGGAGCTGCCAAGAGAACCATTGTGGAGATAATATGGTTGAAGCAGAGAAAAACTGACTCAAGAAGTTAAGCTAGAGGAACAAAGTCTTAATGATAGTACAAAAACCCCCTGGATCCAGCCATGCCTGAAAGCCATAAAGCTATACCCCTAAAAGATTTGATTAGATGAACAGGAAAATTTCTACTTTGCTTAGGCCAGTTTGACTTGGGTAGCTGTCACTTGTGATCAAAAGGATCTTGACATGTTCTGATATCATTAAAGGGGCAAGGCCAAGAGAGAGATCTCATTTCATCTCCTCTGTTAGGAAACAATTTGAATTGGAATGTGAGATGTGGACGTTGGAAAGTTGGGGAGGGGAACAATGTTATCAATAGGAGAATAATGTTGAGCACAGGACCAGTCCACTGTGCTCATGTCTCCCAATAACTCTCACAAGTTCATTGTCCCCATTTTACAGAAAACAAATTGAGGCTCAACGCCACCTACCCAGGAAGAACACAGCCTGATTGGTTTCAGATCTGCCTTACTCTAAAGTGCTGTACACCAACACCTAGAACTAAATGTTTGAGCTCATGTTTCTAATCCTTAGGGCACAAAGCCCTGGAGGCTCAGGTCCTCCTGTTGGATCCTGTGGTCTTGCATTGCTCTGCTGCTTAGTCACTCAGTTGTGTTTGATTATTTACAACCGCAAGGACTGTAGCCTGCCAGGCTCCTCAGTCCATGGGCTTCTCCAGGCAAGAATACAGGAGTGGGTTGCCATTTCTTCCTCCAGGGGATCTTCCCAACCCAGGGGTTAAACCTGCATCTCCCGTGGCTCCTGCATTGCAGGTGGATTCTTTACTGCTGAGCCACCTGGGAAGTTTTTGTGCTCATTATTCCACTTTTTTCTCACTGCCACCTCCATGGAATTCTTACCATTTAAAGTTCCATTCCTTTGAGTCTGGAGAAATTTTACACTACTTAGAATCTTCTATGAATTTGCAAATTCCAGTTGATATTTCAGGTATTCAGACTCCTTGGGAAGAGTTTGGGGAGGGTGGGAGATGGAAGCAGGTATCAAAGAAGAAAAACTTGCCTATGTCCCAATCGTTTCAAGTCTTGGCCCTAACAAAGGAAAAGAGGCCAAACCCTTCCCTGATAAAGAAGAAGTAAGGGTCTAGAAGAAGTGGATCTTGGATTATTCTGCCTGTTTTCAGTCTTGATGTGACTAAGTTCTCTTTCACATAACCTTCCTCTCCCCATCCTCCCACATGTGGTTCTGACAGCTCTCCCTCATCATCAAAGACAAAGAATCTCAGAATACATCTTAGGAGGTGCTTCATTAAAACCAATTAACTTGGCATCTGGGTTCCTCTATTGATAAACTCCCAATAGAAACCAACTGACTCTTTGATCTAGTGAGGGCGGGTGTGTGCACAACCTTGTTGCCCAGGCTACCCAAGTGGGGAAGGTACCAACCAGAAGGTCTTAGTAAGAGTAATGACCTCCTTGCTGTAAGTCTCCTTCTACTAGTTCTATGAACTCTCCACCCATTTAGATTCATTCCAGCTCATTCTGGGAGCAATCAGAGGTGTCTCACGAATTCTTACACTCCAGTCATCTCAGCTACAATCAAGAGTCCACCATTTTTCTTGTGTCCTATTTTCAGTTGTTCAATTACCACTGCTAACGCCACACTTGAAGTCTTGTCCATTTTCCCAGTGCATCTGCAGGGAGTCCTATCTCCTGAGTTCATTCATTCCTTTAATATTAGCTCTTCCCTGGCCCTACTCTTTGTGCTTCAATGACAGAGCAGGTCTAGTTTATGCTTTCAGTATATAACAAACTCTTATGATGCTTTGAGAAGTTTTTCTCATTAGCTTTCTAATGAAGCTAACATCATTTTCCTCTCAGCTCTTTTCATTTTATTCCCTCTTTCTTTTGGCTTCTTATTCCTAGGATTCAGACATCAATTCCCTGGCTGGACTGGACAGCCACCTGAGTAGTAGACAGCCTTCCTTTCCCACACTGACCCATCATTGTAACACTGTAGGTCTGCAGCTTGGTTCCCATTTCCTATAGGATAAGCTCTTTCCCAGGAATTCCTAGGTCCAATGAAGTTCACCCTCTCCACTCTGCTGAACCCAGGGTGAGTTTTCTAACTGAGGGCATCACTGCTCTATGTTCTGAGGTCCCCTTGAAATTTGAAAGAGTTTGTGCCAGAAAAGCGCTTGCTCTTCAAACGTAAAATGGACTCGTTACTGCCCAAGTTAAAGATTTTAGGGGTTTAGCATCTTTTTGTGAGTGTATGATTTTCCAGTGGTTCTGTTTTCCACTCTTGGTGGCAAAGTGCTTCTGGATTTGTGATAGGGTTTGTTTCTTTCTTAAAAACTGAGAATTCCAAGTGGAACCCTCCATCAGTGGGCTTCTATCTGAATCCCTTCCCTGGTGAAATTTTATTCTTGCAGATGCTGCACAGTTGAAATTTCATAGACTTGAATTCTGAAGATTCTTTGGTCTAAAAACATTCTTAGTTCACAGGACTGAAAAGTGAATTTTGCTGTCTACAGTCTGGACATGTATATATATGGCTGCTCTGTAAATTAATACTTGTCAGATCTTGTTACTGTGAAATAGCTGTGGCGAGGTGATGACCATCATTTATTTTATTACTGTTTTTTATTCGATTTCTTTTCAGTTCATATCAGTTGCTCAGTTGTGTCTGACTCTTTGTGACCCCATGAATCGCAGCATGCCAGCCCTCCCTGTCCATCACCAACTCCCGGAGCCCACCCAAACCCATGTGCATCGAGTTGGTGATGCCATCCATCCATCTCATCCTCTGTCATCCCCTTCTCCTCCTGCCCTCAATCTTTCCCAGCATCAGGGTCTTTTCCAATGAGTCAGCTCTTCGCATCAGGTGGCCAAAGTATTAGAGTTTCAGCTTCAACATCAGTCCTTCCAATGAACACTGATCTCCCTTAGGATGGACTGGTTAGATCTCCTTGCAGTCCAAGGGACTCTCAAGAGTCTTCTCCAACATCACAGTTCAAAAGCATCAGTTCTTCGGGGCTCAGCTTTCTTTATAGCCCAACTCTCCCATCCATACATGACCCCTGGAAAAACCATAGCCTTGACTAGACAGACCTTTGTTGGCAAAGTAATGTCTCTGCTTTTTAATATGCTGTCTAGGTTGGTCATAACGTTCCTTCTAAGGAGCAAGCATCTTTTAATTTCATGGCTGCAATCACCATCTGCAGTGATTTTGGAGCCCAGAATAATAAAGTCAGCCACTGTTGCCACTGTTTCCCTATCTATCTGCCATGAACTGATGGGACCGGAGCAGGTGACTGAGCTGGTGCTGGCTTTGGAATCTGCTTTGGGTGCTAAGTAGGGCTTCCCTCATAGCTCAGTTGGAAGGGAAAGGCTACCCACTCCAGTATTCTGGCCTGGAGAATTCCTTGAACTGTATATTCCCTGGGGTCACAGAGTTAGACACAACTGAGCGACTCTTACTTTCACTTTGGATTCTAAGTGAAGTCTTTGCTTCTGGAGTCATGATTGGACTTCAGTGTCCTTTCCACCTGGTGATGTTGTCATTTGAACTGGAGCTTTAAATAATAAAAATTAAAAGCCATTAGAGGATGAGGCTTACATAGTTTATACCCATGAAGATGGCTCTTCTCCAAAAATCAGAAAAGAAATATTGACAAGGATGTGAAGGAATTAGAACCCTCTTGTACTGCTGATGGGAATGTAAAATGGTACAAATTCTGTGAAAAACAGTTTGTATGGTACAACTGTATGATCCAGCCATTCCACTTGTGGGTTTATATCCTAAATAACTGAAAGCAAGGACTGCCATAGCAGCATTACTCACAATAGCCAAAAGGTAGAAACAACCCAAATGTCCATCAGTTGATGAATGGATAACAAAATGTAGTCTATACCTACAAAATAATATTATTCAGGCTTAAAGAGGAATGAATCTGATTCATGCTACAATTTTGAAGATATGCTAAGTGAGCTTTAAATAATAAACATTATCAGCTACCAGTAGGCTTCCCTGGTAGTTCAGATGGTAAAGAATCTGTCTACCATGCAGGAAACCTGGGTTTGATGCCTGGGCCAGAAAGATCCCCTGGAGAAGGGAATGGCAACCCACTCCAGGATCCTTGCCTGGGAAATCCCATGGACAGAGGAGCCTGGCGGGCTACAGTCTGTGGGGTCTCAAAGAGTCGGACACGACTTAGTGACTAACATTTCATGCCAAGTGAAATAAGCTGGACATAGAAGGGCAAATACTGTACAATTCCACTCATATGAAGTACTTAGAAATGTCAAAATCATAGGGGAAGAAAGTAGAATGGTGGACTCCAGGGATTATGGGAAGGGAAAGGTGGGGAGTTACTGTTTAATGGGACAGACGGTTATGGATAAGGATGACGGTGATGACTGTACAATAATTGTGAGTTGAAGGTACAAACTGTGCACTCAAAAAGGGTTAAAATGGTAAAATTTATGTTATGTAGATTTAGAGAATGATTTGTCCTTTTTACAACTGATGAAACAGGCTCTAGGAAAATGGAAGTAGCACAAAAGTTTCACCTTTAGAGGGAAATTCAGTTCTCTAATGACTTTTTATAAAGAATTTTTTTTTGATGTGGACTATTTTAAAGCCTTTATTGGATTTGTTACAATATTGTTCCTGTTTTGTGTTTTGGTTTCTTGGCCAGGAAGCATGTGGGAGCTTAGCTCCCTGACTGGGGATAGAACCCTCACCCCCAGCACTGAAAGGTGAAGTCTTAATCACTAGACGAACAGAGAAACCCTTCTGATGACTTTTTCAGCACATGCTTACTGATCATCTAATGAGGGTAAATCACGTGCACTCCTGCTGTGCGCTGAGGACTCGAGACAGTGCCAAGGGGCTCCCATCTTAGCTAGTGTGGGTTGAGGAGTAGGAGAGAATGGGGAATGTAGATGAGGGGACACTTGTGTGTTGTAAGGCAGATTGTCACCAGGCTGAGGAAGGTGGAAATGGGCTCTGGAAACCCAGGGGAGAGGGCTCTCACTCCTGCCTGGAGAGGCTAGGAGATCCAGGGGTAGGATGTTGATAAGCAGAGCTGGTGAGAGGGGATTCCAGAAGGATACAATGTTGATAGAGTAACAGGAATGAGAAGATTAATAGTGCCTGTTCCATGCCAGGTCCATTCTAAGTACTTGACACATGGATTCTTATTTTATCCTCATTAACACTTCAGAGAGGCCACTACTTTATTAGCCTGGTTTTACAGATAAGGAGAAAGAAGCCCAGAGAGGTTAAGAAACCTGTCAAAGATCACACAGCTAGTTTTAACAAATACACAGCTTGGAGTGGGCTGGTGACCATCCATATTTAGGTATCTTCAGGTCATTGCAGATGGTAGAAACGTGGGGTGGTGGAAGAGAAATGGTAGAAACAAAAGACAAGAGAGGGTGTCAGATCCCCTTTGACCTTTAATACAAGATGATAGGTGGGCACTGTTTTATTAAAGTGAATAAATTAACTTATGCTTTCTTCTGTTCCAAAAGGAATTTGAGAGATGGTAGCAAGTGGGAATCTTTGTGGGGCAGGAATCTTTGTGGCCCCCAGTGATAGGTGGAGTAGAGTCAGAGATGGTGGTACTCAGGGTTACTGAATATGAATGTTAATTATTATGATAGCCAGTCTTCAAGATGGCCCCCAATGAGAATTTCCCTTGGGGTGGTTAAGACTCCGCGTTTCCACTGCAGGGAGCATGGGTTCAATCCCGTGCATGGATCCCAGGGAACCAAGATCCCATATGCCACATGGCATAGCCAAAAAAGAAAAGATTACCCTCAATGATCTCTGCCTCCTGGTATGCATGCCTTTGAGTGATCCCCTCTCATACTCAATAGAAATGACCTGTGTAACCAGTAGGACATATTGTAAATGATGGTATGTAACTTCCAAGGCCAGGGCATACTGGCCAGGACACTGAGCTCTCATCCCACTTTCAACGGCATCACTTGCTCTGGAGACAGCCGGCGGCCATGTGGTGAGGCTGCTCAAGCAGCCTGGTGGAGAAGTCCACGTGGCGATGAACTGAGGCCTCCTGCCCACCTTGGAAATGGAGTCTCCAACCCCAGCTGCACCTCCTGCTGACTGCAACCTCATGAAGAACCCCTGGACCTACTCGCAAATTCCTGACCTGGAGAAACTATGTGAGATAAGAAATGTTTATTGTCTTATTAAGTTTAGGGCTTTAAACATTACCCCCAGGTTAATTTTTCAGTGTAATATGTAGACAATAAATAGTTAATGTAATAACTAAAATGACTCATTCTCTAGCCCCTGCCTGGACTGCAATGTTTCCTTCAGAAGGAAACAGGGTTTATTGGTAGTTGAACTTTTACCTTAAGGAATAGTTCATTTCTGTGAGGAGTAAAGGGGGAATCATGGAGCAGTTCTTACATGCTGATATCATATTCTTCATAACCTGGAGATCTTCCCACCATTGACATCCCTTACATGCAGAATCTAAAAAGAAGTGGTACTGATGAACTTATTTACAAAGCAGACTCACAGACTTAGAGAACAAACTTATGGTTCCCAGGGGAGGATGGATAGCTAAGGAGTTTGGGATGGACATGTACACACTACCATATTTAAAATGGATAACCAGCAAGGACCTGCTGTACAGCATAGGGACCTCTGTTCAGTGTTATGTGGCAGCCTGGATGAAAAGGGAGTTTGGGGGAGAATGGATACAGGTATATGTATGGCTGAGTCCCTTTGCTGTCCACCTGAAACTATCACAACATTGTTAATTGGCTATATGCCAATATAAAATAAAAAGTTTTTTAAAAGGATACAATATATAACTGGGAAGAGGTGGAAGCAAGAGCAGCTAGGAAATTTCTTTCCTCTCCAGGCCTGCAGGTCTGTTCCTCCCAGGCTCACTTAGCTGTCCTGCCTGGCTATTGTTACCCAACCTCCCCTCCACTGGCCTGTGAGCTCTGCGGAGGTGAGCCTGAGATACACTGCTTTTCTTGCCCCACTCCTTGTTTGCTGTAAAGTCTAGGATACATAGCCTTGTACTCAGCCAGGTTCTGGTATCAGACCATAAAGTTGTATCCAGTTATTTTGCTATTGTAAGTAATGCCGCCATGAAGATATTTTGGAAAATTTTGGCTGGTCCATCCATAGCGTAAATTCCTGGTACTGTGTATCTACATAGGATGCTTTAGTTCTTAATTTTCTGAATCTGGGGAGATACCATTATGACAGGAGATGCCAGAGTTGTAACAGGAGGGTGAGCAGGTAGTCATCTTAGAGGAGAAAATCTTGCACCAAGGTAGGGGAATGGAGAAGAGGGTCTCTTTCCCCTTATTTACCTCCCAGATATATATCATATTTAAAAAATATTCTATTTGCCTGCTCTTGGTCTTAGCTGTGGCATGTGGGATCTAGTTACTTTACGAGGAATCAAACCTGGGCCTTCTGCATTGGAAATGTGGAGTCTTAACTGTGGACCACCAGGGAAGTCCCTATGTGTTGCATTTTAAATAAAGAAGGCCTTTTAAATGAAGACAGCCAGATGGAGGGGCTCATGTTACTTAGGCAAGCTTGTCAGCCACACACCCTGGCTCCTGCGCGTGTGTGTGTTTGAGTGTGTCCCTTAGGCACTGTGGACCAACCCGTGTTGACCGCTCCTCTTAGCCCTGCTCGGCCTTGACCTTTGCGGTGTCCCTGCACTGCCTTATGGCCCCACCAGAGTGCATCTCATCTCGTCCTGGAGGGAAGGTCCAGAGAGGCCGGATGCTGAGGGACGGAGGCCTGGAGTCAGGCGGGCTGGCTCCCAGGGGTCTGGAGCTGCACACCCACAGGGACCCCGGGGCCTTTCTGGAGATCAGCTCTTGAAGGCCCGGCTACTGTGGACCTGGCTTTCCATCCCCTGGAATGGAGAGGCAGGGCCAGACATCAGGGGACAACCTGGAACCCCGCGCTGCTGTAACCCAGGGTGGTATGAGAAGACGATCTAGTTCAAGTCCTCTCCATCAGGTTGAATTCGGAGACTCCTCTGGTTGTCAGGAGTCAATGACACAAGCCACCTTGGGCCTCAGCCCACCACATTTCAGCCACCGAGGCCACACTATCTAACGATCTGCAGGTGCTAAGTGTTCCTCTCCCTCCCTCTCCCTTCCTCCCTCTGTCTGCTGTTGCTCACCAGCTGACCGACAGTGCCCTTTGCCCCAGCAGTCTAGGTTCCTCCCTCTTCCTCTGGATGCCCATGGGTGAGTTTCTCTAGGAATGGAAACCAGGCTGGGGCGACCACCGTGCCCAGTGCCGTTGGCACGAATCAGGGCCTCTAATGCTCACAGCATGGCCCCAGACACGCCCAGACGGGTATGGTTAGTCCCCGCCGGTGCATCATGGGCATGTCGGGGAGCTGCCACCCCTCCCTAAGCAGCCCGTGAAGCAGCAGCTGTGGCAGCCCTGGGGGTCAGGTGTTGTCCAAAGGGTTTCCTCCTGGGTGGTTTGTGGGCCTGGGGGCTCAGGGAATCTGGGACAGAGGCCCTGGGGATGCAGTTGTGGGAAGCAGCCACCTTCTGGAGAGCCCGTGTTCCATCCTGCACGTTGTCCTGCCTCTCGCCCAGCTCCTGGTACAGTTTCGTGTCAGATACCCTGCTGTCCAAAAAATATATAAAATATGTAAACTCTTCAAAAAATTTTTTTATTTGTAAGGTGCCTGTATTTGGGTCCCAGAGCCGCTCCATCCATGGGCTGAGACCCATCTTTGGCTGAAAGTGGGCGCTTAGCCAATCAGGCAGAAGAGCGAAGGAACTCTCTCAATGGGCGGAAGGGTGGCCTCTGAGGCCCTAGTGGCCAGAGCTGGGCAAGCAGGGGCCTGAAGAGAAGCCTGACTTGGGTCTGCCTCAGAGACAGAGGGCAGAAGGAGCAGGAAGCTGGTGTTCCCCGCCTTCCCTCTGCCTCACTGTGGTTTGACCGGGGGCCACATGGTGCAATCCACAGACACGGGGACTTTTGAGGGGCCTTGAGCCACACTTGTTTCTGCAGGTCCGCCCCGTCTGTGCGGGTCTCCCCACCCGGCCCCGTGGCCTCCGAGGGACGGGAGATAAAAGATCTGGCAGCCCACGTGAAAGGCTCTTTTGTGCTCTTGCCTGGAAAGGTCTCCGGCGCTGCTTGGAGTGCTCTCGGAGAAGGGGATTTGTTCCTTTAATTGATAATGAGTATCAGAAAGGTCATATTTACATTATGAGCTGGGCTGGAATTGTGTGTGTGCTAACGGCGGGGGCAAGGAGGGGGGGGTCACACAAATAAATGACATCCAGCTCACCGTGTCTGAGGCCACTAGAGGTTTGGAAAAGGCGGGCTGAGAACAGAGAAATGGTGGAAATGTAGACGTGGGGGAGAGGGTGTGGAAGAGGGAGAGAGACAGAGCCAGAGGGTGGGAGGGAGAAAAGACAGACTGAGGGAAAGGGAGCCTAGAAGGAGAGGGACAAGCCCAGAGAGATGGGGATGCAGAGTCCAAGTGACCCTGTGTAGCCACGATGCTGTCTCATTAGATTGCTGTGTCAGTTATGGGAAGAGAATGTACTGCAGGAGCCAAACCATCAAACTCCTGGGGTCATTTCTCAAATACCCACCCCATGACCCAAACTGAAAGCGAGTGTTAGTCACTCAGCCATATCTGACTTTTTTCGACCCTGTGGACTGTAGCCCGCTAGGCTCCTCTGTCCATGGAATTCTCTAGGCAAGAATACTGGAGTGGGGAGTGGGTTGCCATGCCCTCCTCCAGGGGATCTTCCTCACCCAGGGATTGCAACTGGGTCTCCCGCATTGCAGGCAGATTCGTTACCATCTGAGCCACTAGGGAAGCCCTAAGCGAAGTGCAAATAAGATTGCATCACTATTTACAGTAGTTCGATGACTCGCCATTGACCTCAAGAGGAACTCTGCAACATGGCTCACCAGTCCGGGGTGGCCTGACTCTTCCTACCCTCCGCCCTTGCACGCCTTGCATTTCCCTGGTCAACCACCTCCTCCACACAAAGCCCTGCCTGATTCCTGAAAACTCCCTCTGCGTCCTGCCACCCCCAGCCTTCCCAGACGTCTCATGCTGTGTTGTAACTGCCTGTTGAGTTGTCCGCTCCCCCACAGGACTTCTGGCTCTGAGGGTTGTCACCACAGCACGTATGCAAACGGTCCAAGCTGTACATACATATGCGAGTCTGACCCTCCGTGCATATTTGTTGACCTAGGTGGCACCATTTTAGTCTCTTCTAGTAGAGTCTCCAAAAAAGGGTCTTCCTCCTTGTTCTCATAGATGGGGGAATGTGATGCTTTGGAAAAAAGACCTTGAAGTATAATGCATCTAGGTTTTTCATCGGAGTCTTAGTGTGGGGACTGGATAACCCCACTGAGTCTCAGGTTCCCTCCGGCTGCATTGGAAGAGCATCCACAGGAGAGGTCCCCTGTTCCCCAGGGTGCCAGCAAAAAGAGCCCAGGGATGGATGCTCTTTTCTCCTACTGACATCACTCAGGACACTCATGGAAAGACAGGAAGCTGCCATGGGGATAAGCCTGTTGGTGGGACCATCAGAGAGAGGCCCCCACCCCCTGAGGTTTGTGTTTTTAACCTTCAAACGAGGTCATGCTTCCTGATGTCACTGACAGCAAATGAGAAGCGTCAACGATTTGGGGACATGGCTTCCGGCTGGTTCTCTGACAGAGGAGCCCAGCATGGCATCAGGGGCAATTGATGAATTGCAGGGGAAACCCAATTTCCATCCACATGGGAAAATGTGAGATTATCAGAGTAGGAAGAAAGCAGGCAAGTATGCAAGAGAGAGAGAGACAGAGAGGTGAAGACCTGGGGGTGATGAAGGAGGGAAAGAGGGGCCATGAACCTTGTTGTTTTCCAGATAGAAGAGGGGAATTATCTTTCTTGCTTTTTATAAATGATGTTATCAGACTTCCCTGCTTGTCCAGTGGTTAGGAATCCTCTTGTCAATGCAGGGGACATGGGTTCGATCCCTGGTCCAGGAGGATTCCACATGCCTCGGGGCAGCTGGGCCCGGGTGCCCCAACCACTGAAGCCCCCACACCCCTACCCATGCTCTGCAACAGGAGAAGCCACCGCGATGAGAAGCCCACATGTGGCCACTAGAGAGTGGCCCCTGCTCACTGCAACTAGAGATAGCCCGCACACAGCCGTGAAGACCTAGCACAGCCGAAAAAAAAGGTCATCATTTGCTCCTTGGAAAATCTAAAATCGAAGCTTGATTGTTATGTGTGTAAATGGCGTCGTACAACAGACCTTTGTTCCTGACAAATGAATTTGGTATCAGGAGAGGGTGGAAATGTCCACCACCCTGGTTAAGCGGGCCAGTTGGATGTTGTCAGTGGGCACACTCGTTGTCAGCGTCCTCCTGCAGGATGACTTAGGAGTCCGGCGGTGGTGACTTGAGTCAGCATCCCTGTAAGGGACTGTTTGCTTCATCTTTTCCCGGTAGAGTCTGGCATTCAGGAAGAGAGTTCTCATGTGTGACCATGTGTCGTTCCCTGGGCCTGTTATAATTATTCATTCTCCAAATTTATGAACTCTTTCTGTGGGCAGCACAGTTCTAGGCACTGAACATACAATGATGTATAAAGAAGACTGTCTGCCTATCACATTTTATAATAACCTCCTAGATTCTAAAAATGTATAAATGTTTAGTGGTGTATTTAAAATAAAATAGGATACTATCTATTATAAACATCTATTTGTTGACCTGTTTAATGAGAGTAAGGATAATAATAGTGCTCATTAATTGATCTCACACTATAATCAAGGTTTGTCTGCTTCATTTTTGCAGGATTATCATTAATTTTTTAAATTTAGTATTATAGAAGTATACTTGACATACAATGTTATATAAGATACCTGTGTACAGTACAGCAATTCACAATTTTTAGAGGTTATATTCCATTTATAGTTATTATAAAGTATTAGTTATATTCCCTGTGTTGTACAATAAATCCTTGCTGTTTATTTTTTGTTTATTTTTATTTTACTTTAAAAACATCTTATGTGTTTATTTGGCTGTGTCAGATCTTTGCTGTAGCATGCAGGATCTTTAGTTTTGGCATCTGAACTCTTAATTGCAGAATATGGGATCTAGCTCCCTGACCAGGGATTGAACCCTGGCTGCCTGCATTGAAAGCCCAGAGTCTTAGCCACTGTACCACTCGGGAAGTCCCCTCCTTGTGGCTTATTTTATATGTAATAGTCCATTTCCCTTAATTTCCCCTGTACTTCCCCTGCCCAGCCCCCCTTCTCCCCACTGGAGACACTAGTTTGTCCTCTGTATCTTTGAGTCTATGTCTTTTTTGTTATATTCACCAGCTTGCTGTAGTTTTTAGATTCCACATATCAGTGATATTACATTTTTCTTTCTCTATTTGACTTTTTCACTTGGCATAATACCCTCTGAGTCCATCCACTGCCTGTTTCATTTGATCTTCCCAGCAGTCCTTTATATGGGTATTTAACATTCCCATTTTACTTGCAAGAAAACGGAGTCTCTTAGAAATTAAGTGGCCAGAGCTAGGACTCAAGTGTTAGATCAGACTTTTTGATTCAAAAGCCCACGGTCTAACCGTGACATTTATTATGTGATTAAAGGGACTCAGAGGAAATAACAATGGACCCCCCCCCCACCCCGGGACTGTTCTGGAATTCCTCAGGTAGATACTTGGGAATGCCTGCGTCCTGGGAAGGGCTGGAGGGCACGACTGGGAAGCCTGATTCCACATGAGATGTCCTGCAACGAGTCAGTTCCTGCTTTTTTTGATTTAATCCTTCCCCCTAATGTGTGTTCATCGTGTAACCCAGGGAAGATTGGTATTCGGGGAAGGAGCGTCAAAGGCAGTAATTAAACTGTCCCCACTGATGCGCTCAGGCTCTGAGAATAGACCTGTTTGATTCCGCAAAGGAAATCATTGGTATTTTAACAGGAGGCAGGAAACTTTTGATTAGCAAGTGATAGATAAACAGATCGATGCCTTTTCTGGCGACATTTTCAGCTTCATTATTGTCACTGGAAAAAGCCGGGGGTGGGGTGTGGGGAGGCAGATGTTGGGGAGAGATGAGAGGAGGTCATGGTGGGTCCTTTGGGGCTTGAATCGGTGAGGAGCTGGGGAAGGGGCTGAACTGGGGGGGGGTCCCAGGAAGATGAGGCTGCCCCTCAGTCCCTGATGGGGGTGGTGGAAGAGGAAACTGTAAAGCCTCCACTTCTGAACAGGCTCCTGAGTGGTCCCTGCCTCAGCATCGCTGCCCCACCAGGGTCTGATGGGGTTCTGCCTGCCTGGCTTCTCCCTGATTGTCTAAATCTCTGCTCCCTGGTGCTCCAGCCCCTCCGCTTTACTGCTGCTTTCTCAAGGTCAGGGGGAGTTAAGACCAGAGATTATACTGTGTCAGGCTTGCCTTTTTGAAATATGACTCAGTGTAATCTCTTTCCACACCAGAGGAGAGATGCCAAAATCGCACTTCAATCTCCAGCTCGCAATGGGCTTATTGGGATTTTCGAAGGGCTCTGGCAAGATAAGCCTTTTTTCTCTCAGGGTGCCCTTTGACAAACTTTGGCTAAGTGAGGCCATAACTTAGCAAGGGCAGGTTTCCAGATGTCGTGGACTCTGGGCCCAGCAGACAGAGCAGGGGCCAGGCCACCCCAGCACCAGGGCAGGAGGGAAGGTGTGCTCCCTGGCACCCCACCCTGCTCCTCACCTACAAGCCTTCCAATTGGGTGGACTCAAGTTCCAGCTCATGTTTCTGAGCCTCAGTCTCCTCATCTGTAGGATGGAGACAGCATGCCCAGCTCTCAAGTTTCTCCTGGGGATTGGGAGTAATGTTGGAAAAGCATCTGGCCCTGAGGAGGTGCTCAATGAATGGGAAATCCATTCTGATTTCCCCAATGATGGGCTTTGTGTTTTCAGATACCTGGTGGAGGGTGGGAGAAGAGTAGAAGGCATTCAGAAAATTCCATGATGTTATGAATGTATTTGTTGCTGCTGTTCTATTGCTCAGTCGTGTCTGACTCTTTGCGACCCCACAGACTACAGCATGCCAGGCTCCTCTGTCCTCCACCACCTCCAGAGCTGGCTCAAATTCACATCCGTTGAGTCAGTGATGCTACCTAACCATCTCATCTGCCTCCCCCTTCTCCTCCTGCCTTCAATCTTCCCTAGCATCAGGGTCTTTGCCAATGAGTTGTCTCTTTGCATCAGGTGGATAAAGTATTGGAACTTCAGCTTCAGCATCAGTCCTTCCAATGAATATTCAGAGTTGATTTCCTTTAGGATTGACTGGTTTGATCTCGCTGCAGTCCAGGGGACTCTCAAGAGTCTTCTCCAGCACTGCAATTCGTAGGCACCAATTCTTTGATTCTCAGCCTCATGAACGTATACTGTTGTCCATATCCAACTTCTCCCTCCCCCAATGACAGTGGGTCTGTTTGTTTCTCTCACTAAATGATGCATGTGTCTGCTGCTAAATGGTGGAAAGATATGGGGGCTGGAGGAAACTTGGTGGGTAGGAAGTAGGTGCTGGGGGTAAGAGGGACAAGCTTGCTGCTTGGGAGTCAGGATCCCCAGCCTTGATTTCCTACTTTGGTGTGTTGGTTCCTTGAATTTCCCCCTAACCCCACTCCTTCTCTCTCTCTTGCCTTTCTTCCTCCTCCTCCTGTTCTTTCTCCTCCTCATATTTTCCAAATTTCCCCCTAACCTGTGTTTCCATTCTGTCTCTGAGGATCAGTGGGGCACAGTGGGTTATTGTCTGGGCTGGGGAGTCAAGTCCTGGCTATAGGAGCTATGAGTATGAATGAGTCCCTTAGCTGAGCCTCAGTTTCTCCATCTATCACCTTGTGTGGCTGTGACGAAGTGAGGTGATATCATGGGTGCAAAATACTTAATCCACTGCCTGGCCCAGAGTGGTGGCTCCGTAACGTACCTCCAACAGCTGCTGTTCCTCCTGACCCTCTTCCCTACTTTGTTAGGGCTTGGAGGGGTGCCTTTTAATCACCTGATCAGGCATAAGTAGAGACAGAGTAAATTGCAATTCTTAGGGAATTAGTCTTTCCTGAGCCATGTGGTGCCTTCTTACCACCATGGATGGTGTCTGCCACATCCATTCCTCCTGCCTCCCCCTGCTCCATTTCTGGTAAGATGACTGATTTTAGCTCCATTAGTGACCCTGCCCCAACTGCTGGTAAGACTGCCAATCAAGGTGTTCCGCTGATGGGTGGGGCAGTGACTCAAGCCAGGGGTACTTCCCTCTGCTCCTCCGGGGAGCACTCCGCTATTCCTAGAAGAAAACTCTGGCTGATGCTGAAGAAGAGGCCACGACTCTCATCTCCAGCACTTGGAACAAGCTGGCTCCTGATCCCCTCTGATCCGAATCAGAATTTCTAATTCCTTTCTCCTTCCCTCTGTTTTAAATGACCTTTTAATTTTTGCTAGTTACCCAAACCCAAGTCAAACTAGTAAGAGAGGAAATATTTTGCTTTAGTTGACTATAACGGTCCTCAGGTATGGTCTATCCAGGGGCTAAGACACTGTCATTGGGATTCTGTCCTTCCTCTAGCCTCTCTCAGCTCTGCTGTCCTCTCTTTGGCTCCATTTTCATGGTAGCAAGATGGTGGCCAGCTGCTCCAGGCTGTCTCCCTGTGCCCTCAGGCACAAGTCCAGAACATTTCTTCCCTGATCATGGTCATGATAATCCTGGAATTGACTCTTTCTTACTCTGGCTTGCCTAGATTTGGACACGGCATGTATACCCAAGTCACTCACAGTATACAGAGAGATGTGATGCTCAGATTGGTCAGGCTGAGGTCACATGATGGCTTAGAGTTGGCCCCATCAAACTGCATGGACAGCATGTGTGATGGGTGGAACCCCAGATGCTGTTTCCAGAAGAATGGGAGGTGTGCTGGGCAGGCAGATGTCTGCGACAGAACTTACCACTAGAGTCTAGTTTTGAGACAGGAAGTGCCTGGCTCTTTCCAGTACAATTAAATAAGGAGAGAATTTTGTTCAGGTCAACCTTGTTTAGCTCTTGGGATCAGAGCCTCGCTGATAGGGAACAGTGGTTGTGGCTGAAGTTCTTTTTGTTTTTTCCTACCTGACCAAATTCTGGCGTTACCTTGAAAGCAGCTAACATAGGGCTAGAAAAGGAATCAGAACAAAGATGCAAGTTTCTGAGAAGGTGGATGAAGAAGGGGGGAGACCTTTTCCATTTCCCTGAGCCATGGCTCCCCTGGGCTTGGCACCCAGCCCCTACCCACAACCTGACAATCTTGGCTTGCTGGCCAAGAAGTATGACTGCTTCTTGAGTGCCCATGGGAGTGGCCACTGTTCCAGGAGGGTACTTGGCAGGGGAATAAGAGCCCGTGAGATCTGGTGGGAAGAGTCACTCATTTAGCATCTGGTTTCCGCCAAGGACCGGGTTCAGATCTGGACTCTACCACGTTTACGCACAAGTATTGTAGATTCCTGGGCCTCGGTATTCTCATGAGAACTGGGGTAATGATGAGTATGATACACGTGGGTAATACTCATAGAACATGTTAAGTGCCAGCTAGTATGAACTGAGTTAGGTCCCCCTGCCCAACTTATGTTTTGAAATTCTAACCTGCAGTGTGACTCTGTTTCCAGATAGGGCCTCTGAGGAGGTGGTAAAGGTTAAACGAGGTCATAAGGGTGGGGCCCTAACCCAACAGGTTCGTTGTCTTTTTAATTATCACTATTTATTTATTTGGCTGGGTTGAGACTTAGCTGCAGCATACAGGATCTCTGTTGTGGCATATGGGCTCCAGACTACACAAGCCCAGTAGTTGCAGTATCCAGGCTTACTTGCTCCACAGCATATGGGATCTTGGTTCCTTGACCATGGATTGAAGCTGTGTCCCCTGCATTGGAAGGCAGATTCTTAATCCCTGTGCCAGTAGGAAAGTCCCAAAGGTTGGTGTCTTCCAAGAAGAAAAAGAGACATTGAATCTCTCTTTGCTTGTGAGCACAGAAGAAAAGGCCAGATCACAGTGAGAAGGTGGCTGTATGCAGGCCAGGAAGAGAGGCCTCACCAGGAACTAACTTGGCCAGCACTTTGATCTGGCACTTCCCAGCCTCTGGAACTATGAGAAATAAATTTCTGTTATCTAAGCTACTCAGTCTATGTATTTTATGATGGTAACCTGAGCAGACTAACACACTTGGCTTTGTTTGTTTGTTTTCTCTATTAGAAGCAAATGTTATTTAAAGAAAATTTTAAATTAGGGTATAGTTGTTTTACAGTGTTGTGTGTTTCTATTGGATAGCCAAATGAATGAGCTACAGGAATACATGTATGCCCTCTTGTTTGGATTTCCTTCCCAGTGAGGCCCCCACAGAGCCCCTAGTAGAGTTCCCTGTGCTATACAGTAGGTTCTCAGTGGCTATCTATTTTATACATAGTCATGTATGCATTTCAATCCCAATCTCCCAATTCATCTCACCTCCCCTTACCCCCTGGTATCCAAACATTTGTTCTCTATGTCTCTGTCTCAGTTTCTGCTTTGTAAATAAGATCTTTTATTACCAGTTGTTTCAAATTCCACATATATGCTTAATATATGATATCTGTGCTTCTCTTTCTGACTTACTTCACTCTGTATGACAGTCTTTAGGTCCATCCAGGTCTCCACAAATAACCCAATTTCATTTTTTATGGCTGAGTAATATTCCATTGTATATATGTACCATATCTTCGTTATCTATTCCTATGTTGATGGACATTTAGGTTGGCTTTGTTTTAAATACTCTTTGTCTCTCTCTATTACCTCATGGAAGCTTTACAACAACCATGTTTGCAAAAAGGTGCTGTTATTTATATTTTACAGATCGGTGATAGATAAAGCCCAGAGAGATTAAGTCACTTGCTAGAGGACACACAGCTAGTCAGTGGCAGGCAGGCTGGCTCCAGAATCCAAGCTTTGATGATGAAACTGTATGTACTTAGCCAAGGCTTGGTGTGCAGAATAAATGAGATACCGTGTGTAAAGGGCTTCTCTGGGTGCCTGGCATGTGGGAAATACCTGAAGTTCCTCACTTTCCCTGCTGACCTGTGACCTCACAGGCAGGTTAACCATCATGCCCCATGCCTGCAAGAGCCAGATGAGCCGCATTGCAGGGTTTCCATGGCAGGCCCTGCACTGACACATCAAAGCCCTACCGTGGGAGGCTCCTGTTTGTCCATCTCACCCATCACCAGGCAACACAGTACTGTGGGGAGGCTGAGTAAGCACGTATGAAATGAAAATGGTTTTGGAAACAAAGAGCCACCTCGGGAGAGGTGTTTGTCCACAGGGCCTTGTGATTTTTGAAGTAGCTGGCAGGGTGATTGGCAGTGAGATAATATCATCAGAGTAGATGTGGAGGTCTTGGGAGGCACTATCGGGGGCAGAGACTGATGACTGCCCCACCTGCTTGCAGCTTTGATCTCAAAGCATCTCTGTTTTCATGATGACTCTGGCAGTGGGAGGCTTCCGAGGTGGCACAGTGGGTAAAGAATCTGCCTTCAAAGCAGGAGATGCAGGAGATGCGGGTTCGATCCCTGCATTGGGAAGATCCCCTGGAGGAGGGCATGGCAACCTACTCCAGTGTTCTTGCCTGGAGAATCCCATGGGGAGAATCCCATGGGGAGAATCCCATCCGCTATAGTCTGGTGGGCTATAGTCCATAGAGTCATATAGAATGGGACATGACTGAAATGACTGAGTACACACACACACACACACACACACACACACACACACACACTTGTAGTGGGGACAAGGCAGCAGGGGCTAGAAGGATGGGGTTAAAGACAGGAGAGTGGAAGAATCCTGGGAGCAAAAGCAGAGGGGTGGCGCAGTGGGCAGGGCTGCCCACTTAGTGCCAGGGACCTGATGGACCTTCTTGTTCTATCCATGGAGCCAGTCTTTAAAGCCACCTCAGGTCAGGAAAGCTCAAAAAGGACAGCGCATTTTTGAGACCATCTTCCATGACCTGGTGAGGCCCCAGGCTGGAGAGAGACCCTTCAAAGGCTCCTGCCCTCCTTTCTCAAGGTGACCTTGGCCTTGAATGAATGCTCTGTCTCATTCTACCCATGATGGAGGGTGGTTATTAACAAAAGTGGGACTCACCGCTGATTACTTCCCCACTCCATTAATTTTCGTTTTCCCTGGCTCCTTTGAGGCAGGCTGTGGGCTGAGGCAGTGAGGATGAAATGTGCTTGTTACTTACTCCCGACTTCTGAGTTAGAACATCTTCCTATCTGCCAGCCATCTTTCTGCTCATTGTCCTGGCTACACATCTGTGCTTACTTATCATCAGCCAGTTCTTCTCTTCTCCATATAAACCAGAGTCCTTTCTACAGTCCCTACATCAGGAGAACTGAGGAACCACAGGTAGCCCGAGGCGTCTATCTCACACCTGGCCCAGGTCCTTGGCCAGACAACAGCTCAGCCAGGAGAGAGAGCGGTGCATCCCCCAGACTGAACAGTCCCTGGCCTCTCTGTGAGCAATCCACAAAGAGTGGTCAGTGGTGTGCCTCCTGGTACATTTCAGTAGGTGAAGACTTGCCTGGGGAAATAGTGCTTGGTACTCATATTGCATCAGAAGGACCTGGAGAGCTTTCCCTAACTCCAGATGCCTGGTCTCTGTCTCCAAGAAACTTAGTTTCAATTATTCTGGAGCATGGCCCGTGTGACTCAAATAGAAAGCCAGGGTCGAGAACTACTGATCCATGGCCTCCTCCCCTTCATGCGAGTGAAGGCATAATGCTTGGACTTTTTCCAAGTAATCTGTATTTTAACACTGAATCTGGTCAATGCAAAGGAATGACTCCCTAATGGTGAAATATAGGATACGCGGAAGTATGGGCTTCCCAGATGGCTCTAGTGGTAAAGAACTCATCTGCCAATGCAGCAGGCATAAGAGATGCTGGTTTGATTCCTGGGTCAGAAAGATTCCCTGGAGGAGGGCATGGCAACTCACTCTAGCACTCTCGCCTGAGGAATCCCATGGACAGAGGAGCATGGCATGCTACAGTCCATGGGGTTGCACAGAGTTGAGTCAGGCACCACTGGAGTGACTTAGCACACACACACACAGAGATGGTACATTGTCTCTTGAGAGATGTAAAAGTTCCTCTGCAACTCACAAAGCAAGCCATAATGGCACTGCTCCCTATCTTTGGAGGGGATGCCCTGCCGGAAATTAAACTTGTGTTCTTCTCTTTTCTTCACAGCAAGAGTTCCCTGGCATAGGAGCAGACTGACATC
The DNA here is from genome assembly GCA_007570785.1 of Antilocapra americana. Classification (NCBI taxonomy): domain Eukaryota; kingdom Metazoa; phylum Chordata; class Mammalia; order Artiodactyla; family Antilocapridae; genus Antilocapra; species Antilocapra americana. The sequence continues at coordinate 1,395,106 of ML663568.1, read as the reverse complement.
TCCATGTAATCTACAATTCAATACTGCATCTGGTCAGCACAAAGGAATGAATCCCTAATAGTGAGACTTAGGGGAAGCGGAAGTGGGGAAGCCTCCTTGGAAAGATGGAGGAAAGGTAACTAGGTCAATTGCCCTGAGAACAGAAGCAGCCTAGCCTGAGCTGGGCGTTTAGTATGGGGAAAGTGGGTGGCGGCCCTGAGTCTGTGGATGGTAAATGGGAAAACTGGTCCAACCATGGGCCCATGGGGAGACCTTCCGATTGTGACATAGTCAGAAGCTCCAAGCACAGGCCCTCTGGGCTTGGTGGCTGCATGGACCCTTGGGAGCTCGAGCACTACATAGTTGGCCTCGTCCAGGCTGGGTCTCCCGCTTTGCTTTCTTCTGCAGAGAGGTTGCAGAGAGGCCTCTGGTCACATTTTGACCCCCTCATCTGTGAGGCCTCCTCCTTGGTACCTGGTGGCCGTTGACTTTTCTCCTCTCTCCTGAGCTCGCTGAGGCTACCTCCTCTCCCGATAGCTCGGGACCAGGACCACAGGTCACGTCTGGTCTGTGGAGGGTGGGCGCTGCACAGTGTGGGGGCTTCAGGGATGTGTACACACCTGGATTTCAGGGGTGCTGTTAGGGCAGCTGGGGTTCAAGGGACTGTGTGTGTGTGTGTGACTATACATGATTCTTTTTCCTTTCAGCAAGCTGGGTCCAGAAGAGAGGAGAACAGTCCCCACTCTGGGAACACTACGTCTGTGGCCATACCACCCCGAACGTGCACAGTCGCATCAGATCTCAGAAGCTAAGCAGGGTCAGGCCTGGGTAGTCCTTGAGACTGCCTGGGAACACCGGGGTGCTGGAGGCTGCAGATTCCCTGGTGGCACGGAGGGTAAAGAGTCTGCCTGCAATGCAGGAGACCCAGGTTTGATCCCTGGGTCGGGAAGTTCCCCTGGAGAAGGAAATGACAAACCCACTCCACTATTCTTGCCTGGAGAATCCCAAGGACGGAGGAGCCTGGCAGGCTACAGTCCATGGGGTCGCAAACAGACATGACAGAGAGACTTCACTTCACTGGGAACACTGGAGCCCAGTTCTCCTCCCCTACGAAGCTCTTCTCAAATGGATGGAAGGGGATGGAGGCAGGGAAGGGCCCATAGACTGCTCTAGGTAGAGCTTCGGAAGCTTGGAGACTAGACCTTCTTAAATGGATCGGATATCTTGATGGTGCTAGTGATATAGGAGGCTTGTGGGTCTTCAGTTGGGTCTCCAAAGGGCTTGACATATGGAAGGAGGCAAAAGGCAGAAATAGCAGAAGCAAAGGCCTGGCAGTGGCTGCTCAACACGGCTAGCATATCTGCTCAAGGAGTTCCACAGCAGCTGGGTCATAATTTTGCAAGTGGAGAAACTGAGTCAAGTGAGTGTAACCCAGACTTAGGGCAAAGTGGGTGTCTAGCCTCTGAGCTTCCTTCTTGGAGCTCATTCACTCACTATTTCCTGAGCGCCTACTGTGTGCCAGGCACTGGCTAAGGAGTCATGGAGGGAAGAGCTGGGAGATAAACTGGGTAGGAAATCAGGGAAGGCTTCTCTGAGGAGGTAACACTGGAGCTGAAGCAGGTATAAGATGATACCTATAGGGACTTCCTTGGTGGTCTAGTGGTTGAGACTTCTCCTCCCAGTGGAGGGGGTGTGGGTTTGATCCCTGATCAAGGAGCTAAGATTCCATATGCCTTGCAGCCAAAAAACCAAAATATAAAAACAGAAGCAATGTTGTAACAAGTTCAATGAAGACTTTAAACATAATCCACATCAAAAAAAAATCTTTAAAAAGCTGATATCTATAGATATAATAGAGAGACACATAGATATACATATGTATGATATAGGAAGGAAGGAATTTGTGTGCTCAGTCATGTCCAACTCTTTGTGATCCCATGGGCTCTAGCCGCCAGGCTCCTCTGTTCGTGGAATTTTCCAAGCAAGAATACTGGAGCAGGTTGCCTTTTCCTCCTCCTGGGGATCTTTCTGACCCAGGAATCAAACCCACATCTCTTACGTCTCCTGCATCAGCAGTCATTGAGCCACCAGGGAAGCCTATGTGTATGGTATATTATGTAATGATACATCATATTACATCACATTCCAGCATTTGAAGACACAGGGGAGGCACAAAGAGCAGTCCAGCAGGGTGCCACAGCCTTGGCGAAAACCCTGAGGTCAGAATAAACTTGGAGTGTTCAAGAGCACAGCTGATTGTGTGGGCTAGTAGCCTATAATGGGTTGGAGAGGTAAGGGTGGGTAGGGGCCACTTCCTGAGAAGCCTTGTCACTCCAAGCACTGTGGGAAGACATGGAGGGTTTTATATATAGGAGCACCAAGACCTGATGGATAACTTTTAAAAGACCTCTTTGGTTGTCCTCTGAAAGATGGATGGAGGCGGGAAAGAAGCAAGGATGGGCTGGGTTGCTCCCAGGAGTATTCCGGGTAGTCTGGACTCCAGGCGACACAGACTTGATGGCAGCAGCAGACACAGAGGAAGGTGGGCAAATTCACCCTACATGTTAGCAGGAGAGAGGCCAGTAGTCTAGGAGTCTATCCCAACAGGGGGGCTTTCATCAATTAGATTGTTTTCAAGAGGTGTCCTAAGTGTCGCTGCCTTTCTGGCGTCGCCAGCAGCTCCAGGAGTGCCTTTGTTTTCCATCTGCTCTGGTGTTTGTGATTAAATTGATCTGCACGTAACTGATGCTGCTTCTCACGGGTCTGCAAACCGGACCTGCATCCATGGGGCTGAGACATTGTCCACAGCACAACTGCTCTGCAGAATCCTCCTCCCCTCTCCTTCCCAGATGAAGGGAGGAGGTGCACCCCGCAATCACAAAAAATCTTGGCTCCTATCATCTTTATGATTCCTAAAGAGTGTCAGCCAGGGTTTCAAGACAACACATGTTCCCAGAAAATAGCCCTGGCTTCCAGACGCTCCAGGCATTATCCTATTCAAATCACAAACAGATAAATCATCACTCCACACCATCTCCAGTTAGCCCACGTTGGAAATTAGAAGTGCTTGCATATTCACCGTAGTCGGCTTCTGTCAGATTGGAAATGCTTATGATAATCGGGATTGCGGCCTACATGCAAAGTTGCCGAGTGTGTAAATAACCAATTATGAGGTTTTTAAAGGAGAAGCTTGTTTGGTTCCAAGAGACAGATTCTCCCCAGTGGAACTCGCTTTTGCCTTTGTACGATATGGATGTAATTTAAAGTATCCCTGGGTGTTCTCCTCGCGCTATTTATTTAAGGTATTTATACAAGAATAGACTCTACCGAGATGAAGCAGTGTAGATTGAGAGGTGCTTGCTGAAGCTGGAGTGATATTGATTACAATGGCAGAAGACGGTGGTTGTCAGGTCACCTTCCCACCATTGATTGTTGACTGCTCCATAACGCCCTCTTCTCCAGCCCTCCTGCCCCTCCCCTCTGCCAATCACAGCCACATTAATTGTGGGGACAAATTTAATCATTGCTCCCTTGCAGTCCTGTTGCAATTCCAAGTCATTTTTCACACACAGTAAAATTGTGGTCAGCCTGTGGGAAGGGAAATGGTGAGAGAAGCAAGCTACTGCAAAAAGATACAGTGCATTTCCATCGTTTAATGAGGCGAGCTGGAAGGCTAGTTAATTCTCTCTGATTATGCTATGGCTCAGTCTGGATATTGGGCTGTGCAGAAGAATGCAGGATTGACTCTTTCAACTGCTAGGAAAATTTCCCTGTCTTTGTCAGTAATGTGTGGCCCTCCACCCTCTGGGGGTGTGATGGCAGAAAATTAAACAGCCTGGCAGATCAGCTACCTACTTGCTTAATAGGGGCCAGAAAGCAGTTACCACTGTGGTTGGTGTCAATTTCATTGTCTCTGTGGCCTGTTTGAAAGAAAAAAAAAAAAAAAAGACTAACTAAGCACTTTGGACTGCAAAGATTTTAATCTTGCCAATATAGATAGCTAGGCAAATCCTTAATTAACTTTGCAAAGTAGAATCTAAATCTTTACCACTTCAAGTTTTCTCAGTGTAATGGAAAGATCAACATCATATAGCAAGTATTCATTCATTCATTGTATAAGTATTTGGGTGCTAGGTGCTGGCAATAGAGGGGTGAACAAAACTTGCCTTTATGGAGTTTATATTCTAGAAAGAGCAGTGTTTTTTTTTTTATTGTGATAACACAACATGAGATCTAGCCTTTTAATTTTTAAGTGTGCAGTATGTTATTATTGACTATGGATGCAATGCTGGCCAGATCTCTAGCACTGATTCATCTTACTTAACTGAAACTTTATACCTGTTGATGAATAAGTTTCCATTTTCCCTTTGCCCCTCCTCCTCCTGGTAATCACCATTCCAGTCTTTGATTTTATGATTCTGCCTCTTTTAAATAACTCATGAGTGGAATCATGCAGTACTTGTCTATATGTGTCTGGCTTATTTCAGGAGCATAACTTCCTCAAAGTTCATCCATGTTGTTGTATATTGCAAGACTTTCTTCCTTTTTCTAAATCAGACTGCATGGCCTTGGCACTTATTACCACCTCAGCCAAGAATGAAGACCTCCTACTTTTTGAAGTCTGTATAGTATTCCACTGCATGGATCCACCACATTTTCTTGATCCATTCATCTGTCAGAGAACACTGAGGCTGTTTCTGTATCTAATTGCACTCAGATACTTTGCCTAGTGCTGCAATGAACTCAGGCTTGTACAAATGACCAACAGACACATGAAAAAAATGCACTTTGTCGCTAGTTATCATGAGAATGCAAACCAAAACCACTATCATCTCAAATGTCAGGATAGCTTTAGCAAAGCAAGCAAAGTGAAAGTTACTGTTGTGTCCAACTCTTTGTGACCCCGTGGACTATACAGTCCATAGAATTCTCCAGGCCAGAATACTGGAATGGGTAGCCTTTCCCTTCTCCAGGGGATCTTCCCAACCCAGGGATCAAATCCAGGTTTCCCACATTGCAGGCAGACTCTTTACCAGCAGAGCCACCGGGAAATCCCAAGAATGCTGGAGTGGGTAGCCTATCCCTTCTCCAGCAGACCTTCCCAACCCAGGAATTGAACCAGGGCTCTCCTGCACTGCAGGTGGATTCTTTACCAACTGAGCTATCAAGTCCCAGGTAAACCGGACAAACAAATCCCAGAATCAGAAGACATCAAGCCCTGGTGAGGATGTGGAGAAATTAGAACACTTGAGCACTGTTGGTGGAAATGCAAAATGGTAAAACTGCTATGGAAAATGATACAGCAATTCCTCAAAAAGTTACAAATAAAACTGCCATATGATCCAGCCACTTCTGGGTTTATATCCAAAAACCCCCTGAAATCAGCATCTCCAAGGGATTTTAAACTATGTCTAGAGCAGTGGTTTTCAGGCTTCAGCATGTTTTAGAATTACCTGGAGGGCTTGTTAATCTATCAATTGCTGGGCTCCTCCCAGCTCCAGAGTTTCTGATTCAACAGGTCTAGGTCAGTTCTGGACTTTGCATTTCTATTTTTTAAAAAATATAATTGTATGTATTTATTTTTGGCTGTGCTGGGTCTCCACTGCTGCACGGGCTTTTCTCTGGTTGCGCTGACCTGGGGCTACTCTCTGGTTGCGGCGTATAGACCTTTCATTGCCGTGACTTCCTCTGTTGCAGAGTACAAGCTCTAGGGCTCGTGGGCTTCTGTAGTTCCAGCACTTGGGCTCAGTCACTTGGGCTCCCCGGCTTTAGAGCATAGGCTCAGTACTGTGTCACACGGGCTTAGTTGCTCTGAGACTTATGAGGTCTTCCTGGATCCGGGATCAAACCTGCATTAGCAGGCGGATTCTTGACCACTGAGCCAGGAGCCTGGACTTTGCATTTCTAGCTAGCCCCCAGGTACCTCTGCCGCTAGCTCAGGGAACCCCACTTTGAGAACGATCTGGTTGCACATTCACATCACCTTTTGAAAGGTTTTGGAGAATCCCCGTGTCTGGGGCCCCACTGCCAGTGATGTTGATTTAATTAATCTGAGCAAGGGTCCGGGCAGGGGTGTTTTGAAAAGAGCACCCCAGGTGATTCTGTGAAGTTAGGTTAAAAAACCCCTACTTCATCTGAACTGAAGAGCAGAGGATGGAAGATTTTAGTGCAAGAGCTGAGAGTCTGACATACGTCACTGAGCACTCTGGATACATTTCTAACCCTGGCAAATTAAAAAAGTTTTTTTTCTTAATTTAATTAAGAATTTATTTTGGTACCACACACAGTAGGGGATCTTAGTCCCCTGACCAGGGATCGAACCCAAGCCTCTTGCATGGGAAGCATGGAGTCTTAACCACTGGACCACCAGGGAAGTCACTTTATCCTGGCCGATTACTTGATCTTCCTGTGTGTCACTGTTCTCATCTGTAACCATCAGAATAGCCAATTTGCAGAGCTGTGATGAGGCTTGAGGGAAGTTACAGATATGCCTGGCATATAGCAAGCCCTTGATCCATGCTGGCTTTCTGCATTGTTTTTCCAGTGGTACATATAGCAGGACTCTACCAATTTTAATTATTCAATATGCGCTTAGTTGCTCAGTCATCATGTCTGACTTTTTGCCACTGCATGGACTAGAGCCCACCAGGCTCCTCTGTCCATTGGGATTCTCCAGACATGAATACTGGAGTCGGTTGCCATGCCCTCCTCCAGGGGATCTTCCCAACCCAGGGACATTGCAGGCGGATTCTTTACCATCTGAGCCACCAGGGAAGCTCATTTATTCAGTATATTTCCAGTCAAATGCCTTGCCTATTAAGATACCAGCCGAGGCTTACTCCGTCTTTGGTAGGCTTGCCATTTGCCCTGATGCTGTCTAGAGGGATCCCTGCCACCTCCCTTCTCTTTCTTCGTTCAAACACCAATAATAAGGTCCTCCTGCTGCTCTGACAACCCCAACTTCTTAGCCAAAGTGTCTTGTTTGCAGCTGTGGACACATTCGTCATTCAGTGTAACCAAGCAAAGTGCCCCCACCCTGGGATGGGTCTGCTACACACGCTGGAGATGCGGGGCCAGGAGAGCAGATGGTGCCCGAGGATAATTCCTCAAATGAGCCACAGGCACGTAGGGGAAGGCGTCAGAAGCCAGAGAACCCATTTTTAAAGATTTGACTGACAGTCAAGTTTGAGCCTCTCTCCATCACTTTCTCACGCTCTGCTGCGCTCCGGAGGGCTGTTCATTTAAAGACAATCATTCTCATTGGGGTGTGGGTGGGGAGAGGGTGGTGGGACCTACAAGCGTTTGAGAAGGAGATGAGGCAGGCGCGTGAGGGCGGAAGGCATGACCTGGGATCCTGGTTGCTCTAGGAGGGGGTTGGGGGTGGAGTCAGAGTCCCCAGGGCGGGGGCAGAGGAGAGAATGTGCTCTCTCCTGTACTCACCTTGTTGGACCTGGCGCATGCGCACTCAGTCCCTCAGTCGTGTCCAACTCTTTGTGACCTCATGGACTGTAGCCCATCAGGCTCCTCTGTCCATGGAATTTTCCAGGCAAGAATACTGGAGTGGGTTGTCATTTCCTCCTCCAGGGGATCTTCCTGAACCAGGGATCAAACCCATGTCTCTTGTGTCTCTTGCATTGGGTCTGCAGATTTTTTACCACTAAGCCACCTGTCAGACTTCATGGAAGCTAAATTTGTACATGGCCCCTGCTGAGACAAGAATCCGAGGAGTCTTGGGGTGGGGAAAGCAGGGAAGTGATTCCAGGCCCAGTTACTCAAAAGCTCTTATAAAACAGCCTCACCTTTCACTTGTGTGATGTGAGAAACACAGCATCCTTCTTTTGGGTCATCCACAAATTGAGGTCGTTTAGCCTAGTGGTCAACAGTACTGGTTCTGGCATCAGAAACAACCCAGGACATGTGTCCTCACCACCTCCTCTTGCTAGTTTGTGTGATCTTGGGCAAGAGCTTCATCTAGTTTTGTTGTTGCACCTATAAAATGGGCATTATAATAGTCCAGTAGCCAGAGTACAGGATTGTCACAAGGACTGAATGACATCATGTCTGTAAGGTACTTACACCATCTGGTGTATAGGAAGTGCTGCCCTTCAACCATCCAACAACTCTGTACTTGTTAAGCCCTACTACATGCCTGGCCTCACTCACATAGGAGCTGGCACACAGGGGTGAACAAGGCAGGCATGGTCCCTGTCCTCAGAAAGTTTATCTAATATGCTGGAACAGAGAGGTTGAAGAAAGAACAACAGAACAACAATAATAAATACACAAAGGCAATACCCTGAGAAAACCATAATTCAAACAGATTCATGTCCCCCAGTGTTCACTGCTTCACTATTTACAATAACCAGGACGTGAAAGCAAACTAAATGTCCACTGACAGAGGAATGGATAAAGAAGATTCAGTATATATATAATGGAATATTACTCAGCCATAAAAAGGAATAAAATCAGGTCATTTGTAGTGATGTGGACAGTCCTAGAGTCTGTCATACAGAGTGATGTAAGTCAGAAAGAGAAAAACAAATATTGTATACTAATGCGCATATATGGAATCTAGAAAAATGGTGCAGACAAACTTATCTGCAGGGAGGAATAGATACACAGACATAGAAAACGGGCTTATGGACAGAGTCAAGGAAGGAGAGAGTGGGACAAACTGAGACAGCGGCCTTGACATATACACACTGCCACGTGTAGAACAGACAGCTAGTGGGAAGCTGCTGTCTAACACTGAGATGTTCAGAGATTTCAGTCTGATGATCTGTGATGACCTAGAAGCCTGGGATGGGGTCATGTGAGGGAGGTTCAAGGGGGAGGAGTGTATGTATACATATAATTGATTCATGTTGTTGGGCAGCAGAAACTAACACAACATTGTAAAGCAGTTGTGCGTGCATGTGTGTGTGTGTGTGTGTGTGTGTGTGTGTGTGTGTGCGCGAGCTAGGTCACTTCAGTTGTGTCTGAATCTTTGTGACCCTATGGACCTGCATAGGGTCCATAGGGACCATAGCCCACCAGGCTCCTCAGTCCACTGGATTCTCCAGGCAAGAATATTGGAGTGGGTTGCCATTTCCTACTCCAGGGGATCTTTGGGACCCAGGGATAGAACCCACATCTCTTATGTCTCTTGCACGAGTAGTTGGGTTCTTTACCACTAGTGATTATACACCAAAAAATAAAATAAAATAAACAAGAGCAAGGAGGTGGCATGAATGCTATGGTAATAATTAGAAGGTGGCGTGAAGGGGGCACCACATTCGACTGAGGGACAAGATAAGGTCTCTGTGAGGAGGGAACACAGAACCTGAGATGATGAGAAGGCAGCCAGGCAAGTATCTGGAGCACCAGCATCCTGGGTGGGGGCCAGCATGTGCAAAGGTCCTAAGCTTGGAGCAGAGGAAGGATGGAAAGGAGGCCCAGGTGCTGCTGCAGAGTGATCCATGCTGAGAGCAGGAGGCGGTGACGTGGTGGAAGGAGGCCAGAGCCAGATCCCGTAGGGTGTCGTGGGCTCCGGAAGGCCTGTGGATGCTGTGAGTGCAGTGGGGGGTCCTGGGAAGATTTGAGCAGGTGAGAAAGGGACTTGGTTGGGCTTTTAGTCTCAGATGATGCCCGGGGTGGCTCAGGGACAATGGATTGAAGGGCGTGAGCAGAAGCAGGGAGACCAGCGAGGGGGCTCCTGCCATCTTGGAGGAGAGATGCTAGCGGCTCAACTGTCCCTGCTGATGTCTGCTTTCAGCCCTCCTGCTCTCTCTTGGGATGGGAAGCAGAGAGAAGAGCCTCCAGTCCTGTCCCCCAGAATGGCAACTGCAGGCTGGAGAATGGGTTTGGTCCTCCTCACTGTGCATCCCCTGGCCTCAGGGAATTGAGTTGAGAAGCAGCAGGAGGGAAGACCCCTCCCGTGCCTAGGTCCCCCAAAGGCCCTCCTGTCCTCCAGGGAACCAGGATGATGCCCATCACCTGCCCTGGAGGTGGCACTAGGTGGTTGCTAGGGGTTTTCTGGATCACTTCTGCTCTTGGATCACTTCTGCAAGCACATCACCAACAGGTGTAGGAAACATGCCTGCTCTGCCTGCTGCCCAGATGCCCAGCCAACCATTAGGAAGTTGCTTGGAATTTTTATCCCCATCCCTTTGGGTCCATCTGGTTTGGATACTGAAGAGTCCTAGGCCCTGATGTTTGACTAACCCCCCCCACCGCCACACACACACATCCCCAGCCCCAACCTTCTGGCCTTCTTGCAGGATCAGGTCTATCTGAAGGCCTTCGGGGTAGAAAGGAATTAGACGTGAGGCAGAAACCTGGTCTCACAGAACTCATCCCTGGGCACAGGACTTGCTGGACAGGTTGGCAAACCTGAGTCTACCAAACCAAAAATTCCTTCTGGGGTCCCTACACATCCCTCAGCCTGTCTCATGCAACCAGAGAATTCAATTTTTCATGAGAATAGATTTCTCTTCCTCGTCTGGTGTTCTATGGAAGCCCCCAACTTGAAGAAATCCCTTCCTGTCCTGTGCGTTTATTTTTTCAGCCCATCTTTGTATTCCTTCGATTTTTATAGCCGACCATTTCCTACGTGAACTAAGTACTAAACAAGCATTATTACCGCTTTGTGCACTGCACACCACCGAGGCATAAATCCCACATTAACCTCATCCTAAAGAGCAGCTGAATGCATTTTAATAAATGTCCCAAATGGCTTCAGTGTCTAGTAGCCAAACAGAATAAAAAATGCACACACATTACAGGATGTTATGAACCTTTCAATCAAAAGTAATAATAAACAGACTGCTTGTTGGGCTTGGTGATTGGGTTACATTTCTAAACAGTAGATGGAGAGACAAATCAAGGTAGAATTGAGATGATGCTGTGATGTGATCCAAGGGGGCCCAGCGATTTCCAGGGGTTTGCGATGAGAAGGTAGACATCTCTCTCTGCCTCGCGATACGTTTTCATTCTAAGCGCTCCGTCTAAATGGTACTAAGAGAAACGAGCAAATTAAGAAATCTTTGCTGCACTCAGATATTGAATCTAAGCAGCTAGATAAAGGCTGGGACCCACATCATTTGTCAGCGGAATAAAAATTCAGATGAGGTCTTTTCCTGATGCTGTGCCAGGCACATTAGGAAAGCATTTTATTTTCGTGCATCAGTGACGGCGTGCCATTGGGGCCAAACTTCATCCGCCTACAAGGTGTGACTTGAAGGCAGGTGCACTGCAGTCTTCTGTTAAGGGGCAGCCCATCAGGATACAGGGCCTCTGTCACCAGGCTGCCTTCTTCATCCCCTGTCTGGGATTTCCACTCAGAAAGTTCCAGAAGTTAATTAGCCCTTTCGGTCATCAGCCCTGGGTAGATAAGCTATCCTGCCGATGGCCATTTTGGCTGTGCAGATGTTTTGGTCTGGGCACATCTGTAGGCAATCACTCTTCTTTCTGGGCAGGAATGGTGTTTTATTATGGGATTAGATGTGTAATCTTGGATAAATAGTAGAAATTGGAGGACTTCAGTTGGACGACTTGTTTTCTCTCCCGGAGAGCAGTGTAAATAGCAAACCAGAAACCATTCGCTCATTATTGAAGCAATAATCGAACTTGCCAGTCTTCTCCCTTCTGGCTGGACCTCCGGGGTCAGCGTGAAACTCTTGGCATGCGAGGTGCTGAGAGGTGTTGGGCCAGGCCTGGGGTACAGCATCGGGGAAACACTGGCTGGGGCCTCTGCCGAGGAGGTGGCTGCTTTGGGGGCCTGGCCACCAGGGGGTCTGGGCTGCATGTCAGTGCCTCCTTGCAGTTTTGGAGGGTAGCTCTTCTGCCAGCCCCAGCCAAACGCCTCCCAAGTGTGAGGACTGCTGAAATGAGGAGGTGGCGTGGAGGCGGTCCAGGCTGTTACTGATACCTTTCCCCAGTTCTGGTAATACATATAATGATGTTACTCAGTTTTGTTTTACATTTCCAAAACAGATGTACCAAATCCCTGTAAACTGATCTATGGTAATGCACTTAATTTTAATCTTCAATGTTAAAAGTAAAAACTGATCACACAAAGCAGAAACATGTGTCACTTCACCATAAGCTGGCACAGGATCCAGCCTCCCCCTCGCCACTTAACTGTTTGGGTCCTGCCGTCAGCTTTCTCCTGATTTTGTCCTCCTTGTTAATCTCCTCCTCGTTTCTCTGGGAGTCTTCCTCTGCCAGCTGTCCTCTGCAGCTGGTGGGTACTCCTTCCCTTGGGGGTGTCCCAGGGTCACAAAGCTTGCTGCTCTGGGCTACCATGAGTGGGCTCTGCAAGGCACATGTCCACTGTAATTTGGAAAGTCGAAAAAAGATGTCTCAAAGTTATGTCAGATTGTGGAGAACCATTGTAAAAGTCAGGCTTCCCTGGGAGCTCAGCTGGTCAAGAATTGGCCTGCAATGCATGAAACTTCGGTTCGATTCTTGGGTTGTGAAGTTGCCCTGGAGAATGGATAGGCTACCCTACCCTATTCCAGGGTTCTTGGGTTTCTCTGGTGGCTCAGATGGTAAAGAATCCACCTGCAATGTGGGAGACCTGGGTTCAATTCCTGGGTTGGGAAAATCCCTGGAGGAGGGCATGGCAATTCACCTCCAGGCTATAGACCATGGGGTCACAGAGTCAGACATGACTGATGACTAAGCACAGCACACATTGTAAAAGTCAATGGAAAAGGGCTTCCCTGGTGATCTAGTGGTTAACAATCTGTCTGCCAATGCGGGGGACACGAGTTCAATCCCTGGTCTGGGAAGATACTACATGACGCAGGGCAGCTAAGCCCATGTGCTGCAACTACTGAGTCCGAGAGTCACAACTACTGAAGCCCGGGTGCCTAGAGCCTGTGCTCTGAAACAAGAGAAGCCACTGCAATGAGAAACCTGCTCACTGTAGCAAGGGAGTATCTGCAGCTTGCAGAAACTAGGAAAAGCCTGCATGCTGCAAAAAAGACCCAGAATAGCCAAAATAACTAACTAAATAAATAAATTAAAAAAAAATTTTAAGTCAATGGAAAGAAAGTGCTCCCCTGCCCAAGATGCTGGTTAAATATTAAAACAAGTTGGGTAATAATCACCAATAACTTCATTCGTAAGTGGACTTCCCTGGTGGCTCAGACGGTAAAGAATCCACCTGCAATTCGGGAGACCTGGGTTTGATCCCTGGGGAACTGTGGTGTTGGAGAAGACTCTTGAGAGTCCCTTGGATAGCAAGGAGATCAAACCAGTCAATCCTAAAGGAAATCAGTCCTGAATATTCATTGGAAAGACTGATGCTGAAGCTGAAGCTCCAATATTTGGCCACCTGATGCGCAGAACTGACTCATTGGAAAAGACTGATGCTGGGAAAGATTGAAGGCAGGAGGAGAAGGGGATGACAGAGGATGAGACGGTTGAATGGCATTGCTGACTCCATTGGCATGAGTTTGAGCAAGGTCCAGGAGTTAGTGATAGACAGGGAAGCCTGGTGTGCTCTAGTCCATGGGGTCACAAAGAGTTGTACATGACTGAGCGACTGAATTGAGCTTTTTCATAAGTAAGTGAAAGTCAGTCAGTCATGTCCAACTCTTTATGACCTGATGGACTATACAGTCCAGCGAATTCTCCAGGGCAGAATACTGGAGTGGGTAACCATTACCTTCTCCAGGAGATCTTCCCAACCCAGGGGTTGAACCCAGGTCTCCCAGATTCCAGGCGGATTCTTTACCAGCTGAGCCCCATTCATGAGTAAGGGTCAAGGTAAAAGCCCAGAATTTTTCTTCTAGAAGTTTGTTGTAGTTTCTTAACAGAGGAGGTCCTGCTTCTCAGAGGCTGAGCATAGGTAGCAACTAGGAAAGTCGACCTGGAAAAAGGAGGGATTCTTTGGAATATGACAGTAGAGGTGCACCCTTGTCATGGATCCGAAGGGCTTGGAATGGTGGGATGCATGTAATAATTTTTCTGCCAGTAGAAGGCTTCTGGCCCTGAAACTTTGCTCATTCCCACGTGAGCATCCTACATGGTACCAGTTTTTTTCTGAATAGATCCTGGTGGCCATCACCGAATGACATGGCATTGCTGAAGCTTCATCCCTTGATCAAGGTTAAGAAGAGTTGATGGCAGATGGACATCTTTTATAGCAGAGTTGGGTGGAGGTTAGGGGAAGGTACTGAGTGCTGTGACTGTTGGGCAGATACTTTAGGATACTCCAGTAGATAAATAATCTCAGGCAGAAGGAAAGGCATACAGAGTCTGGAGACCAAGAGCCCAGGCAGAGGGTGGGAACCAGAAGCTGTGAGTAGCAATGAGTGCTCAGATTTAGGGGAGGTAGTGGGGCCAGGTTACAGAGGTCCTGTGCTAGGGAGTTGCAGACTTGAGTCTGAGGCTGATGGTGAGACGAGCCTCAGAAGGATGGGACATCATGGATCTGTGACTTAGAAAGATCTCTTGGCCAACTCAGTGGGTGGCACTGAAGGCACAGAGACCAAAGAAGAAATGCTGGTCTTTTTCAGCTCTGACCCCTGTCCTTTGCTCCCCTGCAGGGGCATCTCGTTCTCACTGGGCCCCCTGTTTCTGCTCTTTGTTCTTTCCATTACATCACTTCCTCTCTAGACTTTGCATACAAGATTCAGATAACTTATTTCTTCTTCTGGGGTCCTAAATTTTTCATCTTGGCCAAAATCGGAGAAAACTGTTTCCTTCAGGAAGTGAAATCCATCATATGAAAATCTGAAGGCTGGTGTGGCATGGGAATCTCCTGGAAGACTTAAGAAAAACACAGATTTCTGGGCTCCACCCACAGTTTCTGACTAGATAGGTCAGGGGTGTGGGAGGCCTGAAAACCTGAATTTCTACAAGCTCCCAGGTGCTGCTGCTGCTGCCGTCCAGGGACCACACTCTGAGCAGCTGTGATAAGCCTCTTGGTGCCAGCAACCGCTCTTCATCTTTGCTGTGTGATCTGGAGGTGGTGGAGGGATGACCAGATGGCCCTGGATGGTGCAAGTGGAGACATTTCCCTAAGGCAGCTTCAGAAATTAAATTCAGAAGAAGGGTCCTGTGCCCTGGGCCCCGGAGAGCCTGTGCACTTTCTTCTGGGTTTTTGGGGGCAGAGTCCTCTCAGCCCTAACCATGCATGGAGGGTCCTGTTCTTTATCCAAAAACAACATGATGAACAAGAATTCAATTTGGCAGGGGGACTTTCTGTTGAAGCATACTTTCTCTTAATTTAATCACCCATGCAAGAGCCTTCCAGACATTTGGATGGAAGTTTTTAGAAATTCAGCTCATTTTCTCAGATAGTTTCATTCTGGAATATCTGGTGGGGGATGGGAGCTGAGAGGTGGAGAGACAGACTGTCAGATGGAGAGTATTCAACTAGAAATGGGAACCCAGATGGAAAAAAAAAATTTTTTTTTTTTGAAAGACACAAAAATGGAGTTGTGGGAAGAACGCATTTCTGGAGTCAGGCCCACCTGGCTGGATTTCCAGACCTGTCAGTCACTGGTGTGTGGCTCTGGGCAAATTTGCTGATCCCTCTGAACCTCAGTTTCCTCATCTGAAAGGTGGGTCCATAACAGCTACTTTGCAGAGATGCTGTCAAGATTAGGAGTGACATATGTACAGTCTCAAGCACACATTGGAAGAAACCCAGGAAACCCTCAGATAATGTTATCTATTCTCATACCGTTGTTGCTATTATTTTTCTTCTTCTTCTTTTCAATGTTATCTCCGTTTCAGAGGATTTATTTTATTCATTTATTTTGTTTTGGACTGTGCTGCATCTTCGTTGCTGCTCGGGCTTGTCTCTAGTTATGAGCGGGGACTACTCTCTAGCTGCGGCGCACGAGCTTCTCAGGGCAGCAGCTTCTCCTGATGGGGGGCGCGGGCTCCAGGTCGCAGTAGCTGCAGCTCCCCAGTTCAGCAGTTGTGGAACACGGCCTTTGTTGCTCCAAGGTACTTGGGATCCTCTCCGATCAGGATTGAACCCACATCTCCTGCGTTGGTAGGCAGATTCTTTACCTCTGAGCCACCGGGGAAGCCCTCGAATGTTCTTTCATTCTGCTAATGTTCTGAGGGTGTCTGCTCTGTGCCAGCTTCTGCTCAGGGCCACAGGGCCAGAGTGTGAGAGAGATGCACCTGCCTGGGAGGAGTTCCGGCCTGGCCTGGCCGAAGACATGGACGATGTGCATACACGCGGCTCCATGACAGAGGCATCTGCTGGCACTGTACCTGGCACCATGGAAAGAGATGGTGGGCAGTTGTACCTGACCTAAGTTTGGGGCCTGTATCCCTGGACAGAGGGCCTTTCTGGGGACAGACACACAGAAAACCTTGTCTAAAGAAAAAAAAAGACAAAGTTTATCTAGCCTGGGAAAAATATGGCTTCTCTCCTGCCCTCCCAAACTATGCTTCCTGCCTCTGTGACTCTGTTGTTTAGTCAGTCATGTCTGATTCTTTGCAATCCCATGGACCATAGCCCACCAGGCTCTCCTGTCCCTGGGCTTCTCTAGGCAAGAATACTGCAGTGGGCTGTCATTTCCTCCTCCATCTGTGACTCTGCATGGAGGAAAATAGACTAAAGATGTCTTTGTAGTTGAGCATGGGTGGCTTGGGTAGGTGGTGTGACCTCTCTTAGCCAGGGTTTCCAGGTCCAGGCAGGAGGATGGGTGACTGTTACCACAGCTCACCTGTGTCTGGTGCTTGCCGGATGCCCATCACTGATTCCCAGGCATCAGCTCATTTATTCTCTGCAGCAACCCCATGAGATTGGCACTATCATGCAAGGCCAAGCCTAGGGTGAGGCAAATGAGTCACTCACACAGGCTCCCAATTTAAGGAGGTACCCAAAATTCAACAATCAAGACAATATTTTAGGGACTTCCCTGGTGGTTCAGTGACTAAGACTCCAAGCTCTCAACGCAAGGGGCCCAGGTTATTCAATCCCTCATCAGGGAATTAGATCCTACATGTCGAAAGGAAGATCCAAGATCTTGCATGTTGAAGCTAAGACTCAGCAGAGCCAAATATATAAGAGAATGAATGAATGAATGAAGAAATACATATTTAAAAACAACACATTTTAAATATTATTTATTTATTTATTTGGCTCTGTGGGATCTTAGCTGTGGCATCTGAACTCTTAGTTAAGGCATGTGGGATTCAGTTCCCTGACCAGGGATTGAACCCAGGCCCTCCTCATTGGGAGCACAGAGTCTTAGCCACCAGACTGCCAGGAAAGTCCCAAAAGAAAATATTTTAATGCCACTTTAAAACATCAATGCAAAAAATTTCTGAGGAACACATTATCAACATTTTAAATAACAAAACATCCTACTCTACACTTTTGTGACCTGCCCTCACTCACCTTACCTTTAATCCTGGCCCAGCATCATCCCCACTTTACAGATGAAGAAACTGAGGTGCAGGGAGACTGCTTTTACTCCTGCCTTATAATTCAGGGCCTTCTAATTGATGGGTAGGGACCAGACAGATGGACTTCCCAGGTGGCTCAGTGCTAAAGAATCTGCCTGCCAACTCAGGAGACGCAGGAGACACAGGTTTGATCCCTGGGTCAGGAAGATCCCCTGGAGCAGGGCATGGCAACCCACTCCAGTATTTTTGCTTGGAGAACTCTATGGACAGAGGAGTCTGGTGGGCTACAGTCCATGGGTCACAAAGAGTTGGACACGAGTGACTGAGAGCGCACGCAGGCACGACCAAGCAGGCAGCTTCCTTCTGCTCTGAATGGTCCTCTGGGGGCCTCTGTTCATCCACCCCTCACAGGGAAACAGGAAAATAGACGGTGGATAGCAAGGAGGCTGGAGCAGCTAGGCCGTTTCTGTTGTGGTCGCCGTTACTGTTTAACATGCATCAGACCCCGCAGTGCACTTTGAAATCGAAATGTACCAGGAAGCATCCTGGTAAACTTAGCTCTTTAGTCTTTTGAGGAGGGGGGCACCTGGCTGAACTTCAGAGAGAAATCAGATAGAGCAAAGACAAGACCATTGTCAGGGACCCCAGATGGGAAGAAAGGGAGCATGAGACACCAAAACAGAGCCTGTGGCTACTTGAAAGAGATCACCCGGGGACGGAGGAAGGATCCATACACAGTAATATTTCCCCCCTTTTTTTTAATGACTTTCACAAACATTAGTTAATCTATTCATGGCAAGCTAGATGCCATGATTTCCATTTTACTGCTGAGAAAATGTTAAGTGCAGAGAAGGTAGGGATTAGCTTATGATCAGTAGCTGGGCGAGTTGGGGAGACTAGGACTTAGACCCTTTGCTCCCCTTCCTGTCCTTTTTTCAAGACTTCTGTACAGCAGGAGTCCCCAGCCTCCAGGATCTAATGCCTGGTGATCTGAGGTGGAGCTGACACAATAACAATAGAAATGAAGTGCACAATGAATGTAACATGCTTGAATCATCCCGAAGCCACCCCTCCCACCCCAACCTGGTCTGTGGAAAAACTGTCTTAAAGGAAACCAGTCCCTGGTGCCAAAATTTTGAGGACAACTGCTATACAGAGCAGCCCACTCATGACACAGAGCTTGGTTCTATTTAACTCACAAGCCCAACACTAAACCCATTACATCTTTGAATTGGAAGGAAGCAGAGTTCTCTCACCCCAAATCTACCCCAAATGCACCCACTTTCCTTTTACTCTGCACATGCAAGTTATTCTTTGAATTAACAATCCTGGACTTTGCATTCATAACCTGTTTCATTTCATTGTGCTTTGGTTGCGATCTCTCTCCATGGCGAGTCTATCATTCACTGCTGTAGTGGATGAGTCTTATACAATGGTCATAAGGAGTCTGGTCTCTCTGTGTCCATGGGTCTCACAACGTGATGCTGCTGCTCCTCCCATCCATTGATCTATTACTCTCCCCTCCTGGATCTGGGCTGTCCTTGGGGTTTGCTTTAACCTGAAGAAGGTAGCAGAAGTGAGGTTGTATTATTTGCAACAGTCAAAAGATGGAAACAACCCAAGTGTCCACGGACAGAAGAATGAATGAACCAAATGTGACACACACATGCAAGGAATGTTATTCAGCATGGAAAGGGAAGGGCACTCTGACACATGCCACGCCAAGGATGAGGCTTGAAGACATGATGCTAAGAGAAATAAGCCAGTTACACAAAGGGCAAATATTGTATGATTCCACTTCTGTGATGTTCCTGGAGTAGTCAAATTCCTAAAGGCAGAGGTAGAAGGGTGGTTACCAACAGCCAGGGCATTGGAAGAACAGGGAGTTAGTGTTGAATGGGTACAGAGGTTCTGTTTGGAAAGGTGGAAAAGTTCTTAGAGATGGATGGTGGTGATGGTGGCCCCCAAAAGTGAATGTACTTCATCTAAGTGAATTGTACACTTAAAAATGGTTAAAATGGCAACTTGTATGTTATAAGTGTTTTATCACAATAAAAATAAATTTTTTTAAAAAAGTGAGAGTGGGCAAGTTTGGAGCCTAGGCCTTAAGGGGTCTTGCAGTTTCTGCCTTGGCCTTCTTAGAACATGGCCCCAAGACCACCAAGCAAAGACCATCTATCCCCAGCCTAGCCTTTGAAAGAGTGAGAGGCCACTTGGAGGGGTACAAAGCACCCCAATTAGCAGCCAGTGTGACTGAGGCCTTCTGGGATTTTCCAGCCCAGCTGACATGGCTGAAGCCAGAAAGACCCCATGGAAAAACTGCCCAGTCAACCCACAGAACCAGGATGAATAATAGTATTGTTGTTCTAAGCCAATCTCTGTGTGTTTCCTTTTAGTTACTCACTCTCCTCCACTTCTCTGCTTGTTCATGGATTGAGGGAAGATGTATATTGTACTGTTTCATCCAACTCCTATTTGGTATTATTATGTTTTTTAAGCACAAAAGATATTCCCTTTCATGGTGATAACCCAGCTAGAAATTTTCGTCCTATCATGTTTTAGTGATTTCTAGTGAATCAGGAAATAGAATCTGAGCCTTAGCTCTCATATCACCCAAAAGGCTCATAGGTGTCCCATGAAGACCTGTTTACAAGCCATGGACTTGTAATCTTTCTCATGAAGTCTCCCCCAGTCCTCTATTAACCAAAGGTGATTTTTTTTCCTATTCCCCCAGATGAAAGTCAAACTCCCAGGAAATCTGTCATTTTTCCAGTTGGAGTAATAACTTATCAGAGGTTTTCTTAACCAACTGAGTTAAGAATTTACAGCAATGAAACATGGACTCTTACCCCTACTGATGACAAAATAAGTGATACAAACTTTCTAGAGACAATGGCACAATCTTGATGAAAAGAATGAAAAATATACTATGTGGGACCATGAGTCCCACATTTCACTTTTAGGAACTTGTCTTAAGTAAATAATTGTGGCTGTGAGTTAAGATTTAGCTACACAGAAATATATTATGGTACTGATTGTATTAGTGAAAAATAAGAAACAGCCTTCATTTCCAATAAGAGGGGATTTATCAAATGCTTTTAAATTATAGTCATAGAAAAGAATGTTACGCAGCTGTTAAAATTTTTTTTTTGTAGAAGACTACTCAATGACATGGGACTTCCCTGGTGGCTCAGATGGTAAAGAATCAACCTGCAATGTGGGAGACCTGGGTTTGATCCCTGGGTCGGGAAGATCCCCTGGGGGAGGGCACAGCAACCCACTCCAGTATTCTTGCCTGGAGAATCCCCATGGACAGAGGAGCCTGGTGGGCTACAGTCCATGGGATGGCAAAGAGTCGGACAAGAATGAACGACTAAGCACAGCATACAATGATATAAAACGATGCTCAAAATCTGTTGCAAACCAATATTCAATAACCAATTAAGTGTGATTTTGCTTTTATGAAAAATGCATTTATGTAAAATATGTTATAATACAGATGTGTATAAAATGCACAGAAAGCGTTATACCAAAATGCTAACAATGATTACCTCTGGGAAGTAGAACTAAGATTGATTTTGAGTTTTTTTTTCCCCAGCTTGTCTATGTATTTTAAATAGTTCCCAAATATTCTACACTCAGTGGTTAATTGCTTTTGTTTTAGGAGGTAACACAACAGAAGAACTGATGCTATTTATTTAAAAATAGTCTTCAAACAAAGTATGTATTAATTACGGAAGAGAAGTTGGAGAAACATTGTCTTCCTTCCTCACTGAATCTTTTTTTAAAGAAATTTGAAATAATTTTATATAGATATTTATTTACTTCTGGCTATGCTGGGTCTTCATCGCTTTTCTCTAGTTGCAGAGAATAGGGGCTCCTCTCTAGCTGCAGTGCACGGGCTTCTCTTAGCAGTGGCTTCTCTTGTGGAGCATAGACTCGAGGGCATGAGGGCTTCAGTAGTTGCAACTCCCAGCTCTAGAGCACAGACTCAGTAATTGTGCTTAGTTGTCCTGCCCTGTGTGGGATCTTCCCGGACCAGGGATTGAACCTGTATCCCTTGCATTGGCAGGTGGGTTCTTTACCACTGAGCCACTAAGGAAGCCCTCACTGAATATCTTTTTAATGCATGATTTGGAAGTAGTGAGGCCAGGTGTCCATGTCTCCACCCTGGAGCAGAAAAGTGAGACGCTGAGGACCTGGTCAGTATCACTAAGGGACATCTGTCCACTCAGCTTCTCACAGATCCTTATTTAGGGAGCATAGCTCAAGAAACCTCAATGTGGTCTCCACCTGGCTAGCCCAAGGCAACTGGATTAACACAGTGGCTGGAGGAAACAGACCTCTTGGATCAAAATCCTGGCTTGGACTGCTACCAGCTTTGGGCTCTTAGAAAGGAAACAAAGACTTCAGCCTTTTGTTTCCATGGAGCGGGGTCGGCCGCCATCTTGCCGGTACTGGCCCATCAGTTGGTCAGAGTTGAAGTCAGAAACCTACGATGGAGACATTTTTCCCAGAAGAAAGCCCTGTAATTAATTTTAAAATATCCAGGACCCAGGATTGCTTCCTGGGGCCGTGAGTGGTTCACCACCTTCTGCTCACTGGAGCCTTGCGTTGGCTCTCTGGGTTCCCCCATGGCGAGGAAGAACAGTGCCCTTGGAACAGCCCCATTCAGCTTGGACTCTGTGTTCCTGAGTCTGGTGTCAGCTGGTGAAACCCCAAATGGCTTCCCGAGGGTTCGAGGCATGAGAAATAGCCTGTCTGTGCCCCACATGGAGAGGCCAGAAGGAAAGACAAATGTTTTAAACTCTCAGCCACCCGGCCTCCTGTTCTTGCTATTTCCCTAACATATGCTAACATATGCTTTCCTCCAGAACTTCAAAAACCTGCTTTTAGCAGCAATGAAAATAGAACCGTGCATCCAATTCAACTCTGAGCTTCAGAGTTTCCTCTAATACCATTACCTCATGTACAGAAGAAAATGTAAATCTGAAATATGCTGGTGATTATAACCTTTCTTCCTGACAGACATTGTAATATAAATGCACATAAATTGAATTTCTTCTTTAAAGAAATTTGAATACCTTTGGAGCATTTTAGCAAATCATCTGCAGTCCTCACGGCACTACATCAATGATCTGTGGAAAAGTGATCTGTCTGAAGCATGACTTCTGCAAAAGAAGGATGGAGCAGGACCGGGACATGCCAAGAAAAATAGGACCCATCTTATTGATATTCAAAATTTATTTTATTAAACTTGCACAAAAGACAGAGACATAGGGAGCAGGCGCTACCAGGGAAGGGGATTCAAATATTAACTCCCAATGTCCTGCTCACCATCATCTGCCTGCCAAAATTGGGGAGAAAATGAAGAAAGAAGGGGAATGACAGCTTTTTGGTTTTCCTTCATTTTGACTCTGCCTACTGGGGCTGTTTGGAGGCCCCGTGTTAACTATTAAATCAGAAATAGAGTGGAGTGTGGGCGTGGGAAGCTGCAAGCATCAGATAAGAGTCCTTGGGCCCAGATGTCTGTCCGGGATGGATGGAGAAGGGAGGTCAGAACAGTGTGTGTTCACCAGCTTGTGTGTGGATGGGAACGTGCCCACTCAGAGCTCTCGACCCTCCCAGGGGCTAAGGACAGGTCTTCCAGAGGCTTGATTGCTGATTGTCGCGGCTAAGCTGATAAGACTTGAAAAATCATCATAATAAAAAGTACTTTCAGTTCAGTTTGAGTCTTAGCTTTATAGGTTCTTGTTTGCATGACCTTGAATACAGAACAATCTGGGTCACAGTTTCCCCTCTGTGTAGAATGGATCCTCCTGTGATTGTTATAAAGATCAGCTGATTTTTGTATTTAAATCACCAAGTTTCTTTCATATGGAAATTTCTTATTTTGAATAAGAAAACAGAAATTGTTACTTAAAGAAAGAAAGTGCACCAACTTTCAACACTTGGCTCCCACAGCTTGAACCCTGGTCCTGTGCCCAGGTTCATTTTTCAGCTCTGAGTTGGCATCTGAAAGTGACCAGTGGACTGGGCCCTTTGGATCTGGGCCCAGTGGGTTCCCAAGAACTCTAAGGCTGTGGTTTGGGGGCTTGGCCTTGGCTTGGCTTGGAGTTTCCCACTGTCTAGAAACCTCCGAGATGGTAGGAAAGGAGCTGGTGGATTTTGGCCAGAAGGAATTTTCAGGTTAGGAGCCCTTCAGCCAGAAATGCTGGGACATTAACAGAGGATACTGTCCTCTGAGAGCAAACGTGGTCTCTGTTCCCCAGAGTGATCCACCAGCAATAGTGAATTACTGGTACATGCACTTCCACCATCACCTCCCAGCTCCAGGGACCCATAACTACACTTTTCTTCAGTCAAGAAGCCAGCTGAGGCCACAAGATCCTTTGGGTTACCTGGAGGAGGCGTTTGGAAGTGTCTTTCTTGGTTGACTCATTGGAAAAGACCCTGATGCTGGGAAGGATTGGGGGCAGGAGGAGAAGGGGACGACAGAGGATGAGATGGCTGGATGGCATCACCGACTCAATGGACATGGGTTTGGGTGAACTCCAGGAGTTGATGATGGACAGGGAGGCCTGGCGTGCTGCGATTTGTGGAGTCGTAAAGAGTCGGACATGACTGAGCTACTGAACTGAACTGAACTTCTTGATCTGCTGGCCCTGAGATGGGTCAGGCTCCTGGGCTGCTCTTTCTTAATCTATCAGATCACATATCCCCCTGACAAAACAAAGCCCACCAGTGCCTGACCCGTGACAGGACTATTAGGACGAGACAGTCTGGAGGAGGGTGGGTGATTCAGAACCCAACCTCATACCAAAGATAGCCCAGTTTGGAATCCTGACTCTATCACTCTGGGAGCTTTGGGCAAGTGACTTCCCTTCTGTGTACCTCAATTTACTCATCAGCAAAATGGGAATGATGCCATGAGGCCAAACCACAGGAAACTGCCATCTGTATAGATCAGAAACAATGGCAATTTCATACGATTCCTCCTAACAGTATATACTAATGGAGTCATCGGAAAGTCACAAGCAGAAAAAACGTGCAAAGCACGCGGTAAGAGCACAGTAGTGCCCTTGACCTGAGCACTTAACAGGGCAGCCCTGTACACTGGCCATCTCCTGACCAATGCATTCATTCAGCAGACACTAGGGGAAGGCAGAATTTACTTCCAGTTGGGGCTATATTTGCTTTTATTTTCCATGAATTTTGATCTTGTGATTTTTGTTTGAAAAAAGCCAATAGCAGCAACTACCAAGCGCGTGGAACCGGGGCTGCGTGTCAGGCAAACAGAGCTACTGCCGGCCACGGTCTGCCCCCTCTGACAGGGCTTGTTGCGATCACATAATTACTTGTTAGTCTGAGCTGTACTGATTTATGGAGGATCAATCTTTCTGCTGGTCTCCATTCCTCAGGGTTCCATGCCAGGAGCTTGTCAGAGAAGCTCATTTTACTAGAAGAGAGAAAGCAAACAGTGAGACAGTGAGTGTGCCCTTGCAGATGTGGGGTTCAGAGAACAAAGTTCTGTCCACCCCATCCAGTACCTTTTATTATTTAAGGGCCACCCAGCCACACACATGGAGACAGAACCTTGAGAACAAGCCCAACTCTGGCCCAGGTCAACTGACTTCTCCCCCAACCCCTCCTTACCTGGAATCCATAAAGGATGTGAAGCTTAAGAAAGCTGAGCTATGGAGCCTCCTTGGAGGTCTGGTGGTTAAGACTCGGCCTGCCAGTGCAAGAGACATGGGTTCAATCCCTGGTCCGGGCAGATCCCACATATGCTGTGGGGCAACTAACCCCATGTGCCCCGACTACTGGAGCCCACGTGCTCTGGAGCCCATGCTCTGCGTTAAGCCCCCGCAGTCAGAAGCCCGTGCACTGCTGCAAAGACCCAGGATGGCCTAAATAAATAAATAAATAAATAATTTTTTTAAAAAGCTGCAGCTTCTCAGATCTATTCATTTAGAGACCCGGGGGGAGAGTTTAATAACAGGGATTTGTAAAACTCTTAACTTTAGGGGTACAGGAAGGTTCCAGTGGGGACGGGTGAGGGGCAGCTGGTTGCAAGGAGGCTGAGAACATAAGCTCTGAAGTCAGACAACTGAAGGGCAAATGCAGGCTCCAGGCCTTCCAAGCTACGTGGTCCTGGGCCAGTCAGTTAACCTTGCCAAGCCTCAGTTTTCCCATCTGTAAAATGGCACTTCCTCACTGAGCTAGTATCCTGTGAAAAGACTTGATGTGTGTGAAGCAGTAAGCATACTGCACTGTATATAGGTGATGCTCAATAAATGCTGGTGAATACAGAAATGGCACAGTGCTGCAGTAAGAGTTTTAAGTGTCTTCTTCGGTACTTCCGCCATTTCAAGGGTGAAATCTGGGAAACAGGGCACACTGGTTCTCTTCTGTATCTAGCACAATGTCTTGTATCTGTGGGGCATCTAAAAATGATGGTTAATTATGAAAGAAAGGGGTTGGGAGCTGGAATATCTGCCTTCTGATCTCAGCTCTGTGACCTTGGGCTGGGTCCCATCTCCTCTCTGAGACTCTAGTTTCTCTCCTAGACTGGAGCCAGCATTTCTCAAAGCTTGCCCTGAAATTCTAAGAATATTACCATGTTATATAGCTCAATGGGCAAAAGAAGAGGAGAGATGGGCTCTGTGGTCAAGTTCATTTAGGAAAGGTTGAGACGAACCATCAGACCAAGTTCCCTTACAGGACTTCTCAGAGCCCTTGTGGATTCAGCATTTTTGGGATCTCTCTGACCTCGGAGGCTCAATTCTCTGAAATCGTCCTATACCTGGATGTGATTTACAAGGATGACCCAAGAGAAGTTAAATCTGTTTTGCTGGACTCATTTCTGAGTCTCCTAAGAGGACAGGAAGTCAGGGGGCAGTCAGGCGTTCTCCAGGACTGGGAGAGCCCCTGGCAGAAATAGTGGCTTCCTCCCCTTGGTGGTCTTTGCAAGCTTCTCCAGGACTAGGATGGGTCTGGGGAATCTTTGGGCTCCTCAACTCAAGGTCTGAACATAGACGTCTGTGTTCAGGACAATGATGGTGACTTTGAGTGCCTGGAAAGTTGTGCCAAGGAATGTGTCTGGCTTATCAGAAAGGCCACCTCACCTTAGCCCAGAGAGGAACCTTCTCTGGGAGATTAATGTCCACTATTAATGGACATGATTTCCCTGAGACTTTGCTAAAGATGAGGGGTGACTAGAAATGTCCACCCCATGATGTAGAGGCCAGCAGACTCGAGAGGCATAGAGATGAGAAAAGGAGCTGGTTTTCCCAAACTGTGGTTGTTTAGTTGCTAAGTCGTGTTCGACTCTTTTGCAACCCCATGGACTGTAGTCCACCATGCTCCTCTGTCCATTGGGATTTTTCCAGGCAAGAATACTGGAATGGGTTGCCATTTCCTTCTCCCAGGGATCTTCCCCACCCAGGGATCGAACTCACATTTCCTGCATTGGCAGGCAGATTCTTTACCACTGAGCCACCAGGGAAGCCCTGTTTTCCCAACAGGGTGAGGATCTTTACCGAGGAAGTTGCTTTTACTTTCTTAATCGATGATTCATCCGTTTGATCAACATATTCATATTGAATACCCAGTGCATGCCCAGCATTGTTCAAAGCTCTGGGAGTGCTGTGGTGGACAAATACAGTCTCTGCTCTCTTGTGGAGTTTACGTTTCTATGTGGGGAGAGAGTAAACAAGGATATAACAGGTCAGGAGGCTGCTACGATACATGGTCACAAGAAAAATGAAGCAGGTTAAAGGGACAGAGTGGTCAGGGGGGCCCCTTTAAGTAAGGAGATCAGGAAAGGGCTCTCAGACTTGGTGACCTCTGAGTAGAGATCTGGATGGAGTGAGGAAGCTGGGTGGATGTCCAGGGGAATGTAATTTCAGGAACAGGGAGCAGTCGGTACAAAGATCCTGAGGTACACATGCAGTTGATGTGTTCAAGCAACAGGGGAGAGGCCAGTGTGCCTTGAGTGGCATGAGCAGTGGGGAGAGAAGTTGGAGAAAGTCATCAGAGAAGCCTTTAGAGCTTGGATTGCATTTAAATAAAATAACTTTATTGAGGCATATTCTGCACAGTCTATAATTTTCCCTTTTCAACTGAATGACTCAATGCTTTTTAGAGTGAATTTACCAAATGGTGCCACCATCACTCTAAATCTGTTTGAGAGCCTTTTCATCACCCCAGTATGAGCTCTTGTGCTAATTTACTGTTAGCTCCTGGTCCCCTCTGCCCCCACCCCAGGCAACCACTATCTGCTTTCTGTTCTCATTATAGCTTCACCTTTTCTGGAAGTTCCCTACAAATGGCATCTCTTCTGTCTGGCTTCTTTCACTGAGTATAGTGGGTTTCTTTTTTTTAATTTGAGGTTTGCCCTGTCTTAGCTCATATCTTCAGTTCATCCCTTTTTATTTCTAAATGGTATTCCTACTTGGATTGTATTTTAAGCAGTGACAGAAATCCATGGGAGGGTCTGGGGTATAACAGAAACTTATCATGACAGGACCTAGGCTTTATCACAGAGAAGCAGAATTCCTGGCAGGGCGAGCCCATGGCTTTGGCATAGATGAGTCTGCTTCTGCCACTGATGGGCTGTTGCCCTTGGATGAGTCATTTCATCGTCTTGAGTCTCAATTGTTTCATTTGTTTTTTACTGTGGTGAAATATACCTAGCGTAAAATGTATCCTTTTAACCATTTTTAGATGTGCACTTCAGCGGCATTAAGCACGTTCACATCGTCAAGCAACTGTCACCACCACTGGTTTCCAGAACTTCTCCATAACCCCAAACTGAACCTCTGTACCCGTTAAACTGTATCTCCTCCCACCCTCTTGCCCAGCCCTTGACAAGTTCCATTCTATTGGGCTGGCCAAAAAGTTTGTTCAGGGTTGTCCATACCGTCTTAGCCAATCAATACTTCCAGTCTTTTTTGGATTTGACTCAGCGGTTCCCTAAACTTTTAGGCACCAGGGACCGTTTTCATGGAAGACAATTTTTCCACAGACCTGGGAGGGTGGTGGTTTCAAGATGATTCAAGCGCGTTACATTTACTGTGCAGTTTATTTCTATTATTATTACATCAGCTCCATCTCAGACCGCCCAGTCACTAGATCCCAGAAGTTTTGAAGACCCCTGCTCTAGGTAATTTATATAAGTGGAATCATGTGGTATTTGTCCTTTTGTGTCTGCCTTATTTCATTTAGCCTGGTGTCCTCAAGGTTCATTCATATTGTAGCAGGTGTTAGAATTTCCTTCCATTTTAAGGCTGGCTAATGTTTCCTTGTGTTTGGTTATCTGTTCATCCATCGATGGACATTTGGATTGCTTCCACTTTTGGCTGTTATGAATAACACTGCTGTGAACATGGGTGCACACCTCATTTTTAGAATGAGGATGCCAGCAGTTGTCTACCTGACATGACTGTCACACGGATGGAATGACACGAATCACATAAACTGCTTGGCATGGAGCCTGACACACAAAAAAAATGCCATAAGAACACCATTCACTAACGACTCAGTGACAATAGAGTCATTATTATTAATGATGATCTGTAGCCAAGTATGTGATAGAGAAATGTCACAGAAAGGCAGGCTCACTGGGAAGGCCATGGGCGCTTTCTTTTTTCTTTATATAAACACAATTTCTACTGTACAAGTAATGTAGCACTCAGTTTTAAAATTTAGAGACTAGAGAAAAAAAAAACCCACCCATAATCCTACCATTTTCATGGAGTTTCAATTTCTTTCTATTCCAGAGGGATTAAACAGACTGCATTTCAATAGAACAGAGAGAAACTGGATTTAGGGGTGGGGGGGGAGGAGGCTGGTGGGGGTGGGGAAGAAACCCCCGTAGAAGATTCTTCTTTGAGAGGAATCATGTTGGTGTTTTGTTTTTAAAATCCCAGGGTCTGGCTGATTCAGCCAAGCTGGGATGCTTTTTTTTTTTTTTTTTGGCTTCGGCATTGAGAGAGAGAGAGGGAGGAATCAAAAAAAGGAAATATCATTTCCTTAACGACTAGGTATTAATATCCTGTTTAATTTAATTTCGGCTTTCTGCGCTGGTGAGCGCTTTTCCCTCTAACGTACAGTGTCAGCTTGGCAGGGAGTTTCTGACAGTATCAAAAGAGGATTTAGCTCTGAACCCTTGCCATGAAAGTGTCTCTATCTGCGCCCAGTGTAGGCTTTCAGAAGAGAGCATTGTGTCCTGTGAAGACGGTAATTGAGTGAATGAGGCCTGGCACCTGGGCCTGCCGTGGAGTCCTGATAAGGACATAAAGACAGGCTTAGAGGGCCTGGTTGCCAGAGGCAGAGAGCCTGGTGCGTCCCTGGGGAGCACTGAGCTCGGGGACTCAGCCCCTGCCACCCCGCAGAAGGAGGATCCTGGGCAGAGGGGAGACTCTAGCATCCTGTACTTCAACATGGTAGACAGCACGCTGGGGGAGGTCATCACTGATGAACAGGACGGAGCTGGCCCAGCCAGCTGATACACCCCCTATTTCTTGATCAATACATTCTATTCTTTGCCCAATGCTAGTTTAGAGAGCTGTCTTGTCTTGTCTAGAGGGGCTGAATGGCCACTGTTAGACTGAATGGGGATCTCTGTGAGTCCGAGTGGTTAATTTTCCTAGTGATTCCAACCCATATCCAACTGTCCCTGGTCAGGATTCACAGCCCCAAACAGGATTGCCCATCCCTTTGAGGACTCAAGACTGATCACTTCCTCTCTGAACTGAAGACAATTAAGCAGATAAGTGACCATGGGAATATTGCCTACACACCCATCTACCTATCTGCCATCCATCCACCACCCCATCCATCTAGCCATCCATTGACAATCCCTGCTGCTGTCCCAAACCTGCAGTTACCCATTATCCATCCACCCATCCATCCATCCATCCATCTGACTTTAGAGAGCCTTCAGGAACTGATGGATGGGATCTTTTAGTCAGCTTTTAATAGTGAGAGCTTTGAACAAGAAGTTGGAGCCCAAATCCCCAATTAGCTGTGTGACCCCAGCTAAGTCAGGCTTCCCTGGTAGCAGCTGGTTAAGAATCCACTGGCAATGCAGGAGACCCCGGTTCAATTCCTGGGTCAGGAAGATGCGCTGGAGGAGGGCATGGCAACCTGGAGAATCCCATGTCAGAGCAGCTTGGTGGGCTACAGTCCATGGGATTGTAAAGAATGAGACATGACTGAAGTGACAGAGCATAGCACAGCACCCAGCTAAGTCACTGCTTTAGAGTTTGCCACAGCTGTGGACTTATTAATCAGGGGCAGCCGGCTAACTTTGTAAACCATCACTCCCAAATTTCAGTGGCCTAATGTAAGGCCCAGGAACACAAAGAGAACACAGACATCGGGAGTGCCAGGTGTCTCTGCCACTGGGTCTCTGGATGGCTCTTGATCCTAGGTGAAAGTGAAGTGAAGTCGCTCAGTCGTGTCTGACTCTTTGCGACCCCACAGACTGTAGCCTACCGGGCTCCTCCATCCATGGGATTTTCCAGGCAAGAGTACTGGAGTGGGTTACCATTTCCTTCTCCAGAGGATCTTCCTGACCAGGGGATCAAACCCGGGTCTCCCGCATTGTAGGCAGATGCTTTACCATCTGAGCCACCAGGGAAGCCTAAAATGTCAGATACCCAGTAAAATGTCAGAGAGAAGTGGGTCCAAAGCTTCCAGATTTTCTTTATTCCCTAAGCATCAAATTAGATGTTATCTGCATTGCTTCTGGCTGCTGCGAAAGTGGGAGATCCTTCTACTGGCCGTTGGGGAGCAGCGAAGATAGAAGACTGGAGAGCAAAAAAGGTTTTCTGTCTTTCTTTTCTTCTTCTATTAAAGTACAGTTGATTTGAAATTTTGTGTTAGTTTCAGATGTACAGCAAAGTGATTCAATTATCCATACATATATATCTATTTCAGATTCTATTCCCTTATAGGCTATTATAAAATACTGAGTATAGTTCCCTGTGCTATATAGTAGGACTTTGTTGGTTATCTATTTCATAAATAGCAGAAGTTTTTCTGATCCCTGAATTCAAAACTTTTCAAATATGACCACAGGACCCTGCTCCAAAGCGGAGGAGAGAAGGTCATATTCTCATTTCTTTAAATATTTGACATTGGGAAGAAAGGAAAAGCCTATAATATCATCTAATCATAGTCTTCTTTTATCTGGAATGCTGATGCACAAGTTTACATTGAGTCTTTTCTAGGAACCTGTACAAATACATATTTCAGAATCATCAACATCATTGTGACATTGACTACTTACTATGGCCACCTGATGTGAACAGCTAACTCACTGGAAAAGACCCTGATGCTGGGAAAGATTGAGGACAGAGGAGAAGAAGGCAACAGAGGATGAGATGGTTGGACAACATCACTGGTGTAATGGACATGAACATGGGCAAACTCCAGGAGAGGGTGAATGACAGGGAAGCCTGCTGTGCTGCAGTCCATGGGGTCATGAAGAGTCGGACACAGCTTGGCGATTGGACAACAAAAACATTATAAGTCAGGCACTCTTCTAAGAGGTCTATACAATTATATAGTTTACTTGCAACAACCTTATGAGGCAGGTATGATTATAGCCCCCTGTTTTGGAAATCTGTGATGGGATGAGATTTATCTAAGATCACACAGCTGCAAAGTGGTAGAACAAGCAAGAATGATTTGAGTGACTTAACTTGCACCCAACAGCTTGGAAGGTATCATGGCAGCTCCTACAGGAGATTTTCCTAAAGGTCCTTATTTTGGCCACTTCAACTCTGTATGTCAGCTTTCTCATCCATCAAATGGGGCTGCCAGTCACTGACTCTCTGGCCTCTGTGGGCAGCTTTATTGCAGAGATCATCTAAGAGAATGGATTTAAATGCATTTGTCCGAGTACAAGATGCCACAAACGAACAGAGTCGCTGCTCTGGGTGTAGCATCTTCTGTCTGTAGGCCTTTTGCTGCCCTTGGCCTCAACCTTGCTAAAAATCATCAAGTGAGTGATTCAGCAAAGTGAGGGCTTACGACAGAACACAGTGTTCAAATGAAGTCCTTACCTTTGGAATATTAACCTTGGAAGGCCTGGGTGAGCTAGGGAGTCTGGAGCCTTCCCCGAGGTTCCTGGCAGTCTCTCTGCTGTGCCTGTTTTTCCAGCTCGAAGAGAGATGAGCCTCATCTCCACACTCCAGATGTTTCCAGGACTGCCGAGACAGCACTGTCTGGAGCGGGCTATCGGGCACCAACTCTTACGGTTCTGTTCTCCCCTGGGTTCTCTGTATTTGATTTACAATGTTGTGTTAATTTCTGCTGCGCAGCCAAGTGATTCAGCTATACACCTACATATTCTCTTCCATGATGGTTGATCACAGGATATTGAGTATGGAGTTCCCTGTGTTATACAGCAGGGCCTTGATGTTTATCTATTTTATATATAATAGTTTGTATTGGCTAACCCACCAAACTCCCAATCCTTCCTTCCCACTCCCATGGGTTCTCTTTAACTGGCTTGGTTTCACTGAGGGGAATGCTGAGGAGATGGGAGGATTTTTATTTTTTCTCTCAAAAAATTACAGAAACTATAATCTCTTTAACATCTGGGTCTGACTGCAGATAGGCAAGGGTGGGTGGAACAGGCTGCTGGGCTAGTCAACCTCAGGAAGAGGCAGGTACCCTTCAGCACCCTGCACACCCATGCAGGTGTGACTGCTGGCCCCCCATGCAAAGTCTCAACAAGAATAAGGGATGCCTCCAGTGGGGGCTGGGGGAGAGGGTTTGTTTTTATTTTTCTGTGATGTTGGGCTCTTTCCTCTTGGAGTGTTCTGTCTGCATTTTCCAGAAGCAGTCAGAAGAAACAGTTAAATGTTTAAGGGAAAATGGCTAACATGCCTAGCATCTTTCTAAAGCTGGTTCCCACTCAGAAAGGCTTTATCCGAATTGATTCTTCCCTAACCAACTCTATTCTCTCTATGCAAAGGGCTTTCTTAAAACGTCCAAATGTTTATAGGGCAGATGAAACAAGCTTGAGGTCATAAAGTGCAGCTGCTATTTAAATATAAGCATCCAGGTCCCAGGCATCTGATTATTGGTAGGTGTTGAGTGCCACTTGCAGAGAGAGTGGCCGGCCTGCCTTAAATAACTCTAACTAGGCCCAAACAGTCCTTAAGAGGTTTCTAGGATTAGATCACAGCCTGGCAAAAGCAGAGAAAGTCTGGAAAAGTCCTAGGAGGATTAAAAATTTTTTTTCTTTTGTTTTAATCTAGCAGATCAAGCAGCTGAGGCAAGCTTTGGACCAAATTAAACATTTCAATAACTCGTATTTTTAAATCACAATCAGCTGGAAGAATGCTGGTTTGTGCCTGGCCCAGAACATTCTTGAGGATATTTTGAAAGGATCACCAATAAGAAGGCTGGGGAAGCAGATTATTGCCATTGCTCCTAAAGGAAAGAAGGATTTGTTTTATTCTGAACTGGAGGGTGCTCAGTGGGGTGACTGGCAGATGGAAAAGGACCTAGCCAAGTGTCTTAGTTAGCATAGGCTGCTATGACAAAATACCATAGACTGGGTGACTTACACAACATGGACTTATTTCTCACAGTTCTGGAAGCTGAGAAGTCCAAGTTCAAGGTTCCAGCCAATTTGGTTACTGGTGGAAGCTGTCTTCCTAGCTTCCAGATGGTTTCTTGTGTGGTAGAGAAAGATGGCTTTTTTTTTTTCTCTTGTATCTCTTCTTGTGCGCACGTGTGCTAAGTCACTTCAGTCATTTCCAACTGACTCTTTTCAACTCTGTGGACTGTAACCCACCAGGTTCCTCTGTCCATGGAATTCTCCAAGCAGAATACTGGAGTGGGTTGCCATGCCTCCTCCAGTGATCTTTCCGACCCAGAGATCAAACCTATGTCTCCTGGAGCTCCTGCGCTGTCAGGCAGGTTCAGATTCTTAACCACTAGCTCCACTTGGGAAGCCCCATTTCTTCTTATAAGGGCACTAATCCCATCACAAGGACACAACCCTAATGACCTAATTACCTCCAAAGGCTCCACCTCCCAATACAATCACATTAGGGATAGGGCTTCAGTGCAATAATTTTGAGGAGGCACACCTTATTCAATAGCACCAAGGTACCCCTTGAAACCATCAAAGCATTTAACAAACCAAGACACAAGCGCCTCCCCAAAATTACATCTGCTAGAAATGCAGAAGCAGTAGCAAGCACAAAAGACATAAGAGTCCTAATCATTGATGTAGGTGACAGTGTCACCCAGGAAGTATGACCCAGGAAGTCTTATTCCATGCCTGGTCCCTGATGCTGTGTGCCAGAACAAAATTAAGTGCCAAAGGACGAGCAGTGCCTGGGAGTCTCCCTCAACATTTATTCCACGAAAGATGGGTTTGGTCCTTTGGGGCTTAATCCTGAAAATAAACTTGGCTGAGCAGGTAAACTCTTAAGAGGCCAGCTAATGCCAGGTGATTCTCTCAGCTTGTGAAATCTCTGCCTTTTACTTGGTCATATTTTCAAAAGAGAAGACAGCTAATGGGAGTAAGTTCCTTACATTAAAAACATACTTTGGTTAACAGCACAAAACCACTTAAGTTGGCAGCAGACCAATTATTAATTAGACGGATGGCCTTTTATAAATCCCTCTGCAGCCTCTGGACAGCCGATGGGTTTATGGCCCATGCATTAGGGAACATGGTCGCTCTGTGGTTATAATTATCCACAGTTGCTGGCAGTTTGAGAGTCACAGAGCCAAAAACATCTGCCCTGTGGACATGCTGTCCCGTGCTACCACAGGGGTGATGGGGAAAAAGCTGCCATAGGAGAGGATGGTTTGTTCTATTGCCTTTCTTAGCTGTTTGTTGCTGGCAAAGTCCTGAGAATTGTTTTCTTTTCTTATTGTACATTAATTTTTAATTGAAGCATGGTTGACTTAAAATATTGTTAGTTTCAGATATACAGCAAAATTATTCAGTTATATATGTATTTTCAGATTATTTTCCATTATAGGTTATTACAAGATATTGAATAGTGCTCCCTCTGCTATACAGTAAATCCTTGTTGATTATCTATTTTATGCATAGTAGTTTATACCTGTTAATCCCAGTCTTGTAATTTATACCCCTCTTTATCTACTTCCCCTGTGGTAACCATAAGTTTGTTTTCTATGTCTGTGAATCTGTTTCTGTTTTCTATATAGATTCATTTGTATTATTTTTTAGAGTCCCCATATAAGCAATATATGATATTTGTGTTTTCTTGTCTGACTTACTTCACTGTGTATGATAATCTCTATGTCCATCCATGTTTCTGCAGAAGGTAATATTTCATTCTTTTCTATGGATGAATAATATAATATATATCACATCTTCTTAAACCAATCCAAGAGAAGTGCCTATACTTTTTTCTTAGTTTCCTCATCTGAACGTGTGTCCAATTCGTACCTCTAGTTTTCACCTTCTTAGCATCCATTTCTCTCTTTTGATAACAGCATCTTGATTTGCCTTCAGAAGCTATGTCTTCTCTCCTCTCAGTCCCCAGGTTTCTCTTAGTACTAGAGATGGCAACATGACCCCAGCCTGGTCAGTCAGAGCAGTGTGCCTCCCCCTTGCTTCAGTGATTGGTCCCCTCTAGTTGGAAACAGAGCTACTCAATTCCTTGGCACCATATCAACAACTATTTTTCATGGGGAGTAGATCCAACTCTGGCAGTCAGCTTTGTTCATGTCTGTGAATGTCTGTAGTTGCAAAGTTTTCAAAGTTAGTATATTTGTATAGTTATTTAAAAAAAATATTGAAAATACTGGAAAACAACCCTATTGCTTTTATAGCACAAATTATAGAAGGGAGAGACCCTCAAGATCTTAGCCAGTGGAGCTGAGAAAGACTGATGCAGTGGGGAACCCTACAGGCATGTATTAACCTAGAGTCTAACTACTGATGTAAAAGCACATGAAGCTCAGTGACTTCACACACACAGTTTAGTTTTCACCAATGTCCTGTCCTCCTGACAGTGGGTAGGAGGGAACTCTCTTTCTCCAGTCATTCAGACTCTAGGTTCTTTCCATCTCGTGGTTCTGCCATCCCCTGCACCTGCCAAACCTACTCTGGATCTTTGACTTTTGATAGCATACATCAGGAAGGGAAAGCATGGACTTCGATGCTGAGGCTTGAAGGGCCAGGCCTAGCAGGGATGCACATCAGCCCACATCTCATTGGCTAGAACTCCATCACATGACCACCCTAACTGCAAGGGAAGCTGGGAAATGTAGTTTACCTTGGTGCCCAGGAAGAAGGGAAACATGTAGGTAGATAGCAGCTAGGCTCTGCTGCACTCCAGTGACACCATTACAAGTTCGTGGTTCAGCTGACAGCATGTTTTCTTTTTGTGACTATGAATATCACAAGTGTGCTTTCTTTCGGGCGACAGAAAGGTACCAAAGAAAATAGCAAAACCTCAAAGCCAGCCATTTCTCAGGCTTTCTGGCTCCATGAGATTGAAAATATTTAGAGGTCATAGGCTTCTTGGTTCTCACTGAATGCCACGTTTGTCCTAAGTGATTAGTTTGACATTGGGTAACAGAGTTGAAGGGTCCAGTGTTGTTTTAGTCAAAACTGGGTTTTCCTTTAACTGTCTGTTCACTTGTTTATTACCGTCTGGAAACCTAGTTCCCAAGAAAGCCGGAGTTTTGTACATGTCCAGGCATCTGAAGGCTCCACACTAGTTTGATGGGTGACATTATGTGTGTTCATGAGAAAATCATTTCAAGGGCTACAAATGAGTCCTTTAGTAATACCCAGGAGTCATAATGTCTGTGACATAATGAACCTTCCTAAATTACAACCTACACTAATTAGATCACTTATTGCCACATTCCAGGCCCTGAAACAATTTGCTTAAAGTGATAGTTACCTCTAATGAAAAGATACATAACGGAAAATGTCAGCAACCTTTTAAATCCTCCACAACTTATCATGAAGACTGTCTTGTGCAAAGTGCTCATGGTGAAGCAACTTCTTTTGTCTCCGATTCCTCCTAAATTAGGTGAGTATTTTATGACCGCTTAGAACTAGAGGGAATTCCCTGGAGTCATCAGGAGATTAGGTAAGGTCTGTCTGTCTCCCCCAACCCTTTTCTGACCCCTTCCTGCCTCTGCTCCTCTTTCCCTGCTCTACTCCTCTCCTCTCCATGGCTGAGACACTCACAGCATCTTGCCTAGAATGATTTATGGTTGTCAGTTTCTTAGAAAGTGGGCTTTCCTGGGCTGCCTGGGGGCCCTGACCGCCTGGCAGGGGTGACATTCCTTGTCTCTCCTCAAGCCTTCCCCGAGGGTGCCCTGTGTCACAGCCACCTTTCTGGTTAGGTTGGAAGGGGTGTCCCCATCACACATACTGATAGAAAACAAGGACTGGAGAGGGCTGGTACCATCGATGCCAGCCTGGCAGTTTGAGCTTCAGTAGGAAACAGAGTCATTCGAGGAGGCCATTGAAAGGCACTATAGTAATTTCCCTACATACAAACAACTTACTAACATGCAAACATACCTCTGGCTCCAGCAAGGAACCAGAACCTGTGTCATCATCGTCAGAAAGTGAAAGTGGAAGTTGTTCAATCGTGTTTGACTCTTCGTGACCCCATGGACTGGGGTCTGCCAGGCTCCTCTGTCCATGGGATTTTCCAGGCAAGAATACTGGAGTGGATAGCCATTCCCTTCTCCAGGGGGTCTTCCCAACCCAGGAATTGAACCAGGGTCTCCTGCATTGCAGGTGGATTTTTTTTTACCAGCTGACCTACCATGGAGTGAAATTGCAGCTTGCCCTCTGCCTCCTATTGCTGGTGATACTTCACTTCTACCATCTCCCGGTTCCTCTCCCTCCTCTAGTCTGTAACTCTTCTTGCCTGTTCAGCCCCTTATACCAACTGTTGTACTGTACTACTGTGCTTTTCAGGGTACTGTACGATTAAAATGTTTTCTTTAATTTTTTGTTCATTTTTATGTATTATTTGCATGAAAAGCATTGTACACATATTACAGTACAGTACTATATAGCCAGTTGTGTTAGCTGGGAACCTAGGCTAGGTTTGTTGGACTTAATGAACAAACAGGACTTACAAACCCTCTCTTGGAATGGAACTCTTTCATATGTAGGTGACTTACTGTATTTGCAAACATATGGGCAGGGTGCAGAGAAACCCAAGGATGACAGCGAGCTGTTGCCACCTCTTGGCCCAAAGGGACCAGGGTAAGGAGCAGCCATCAGAATTGAGAAGTCAGAATCTCTAGAAAGGACCTCCGTGAGCTCTCTGCTGACCTCAGTGTCTGTCCCAGGTGCCCCAGGGAGGGAGCCAGAGAATAAATTCCCCAGGGGGGAGGTGAGCAGGAAGCACACTGGACCTGTTTGATCCAGACCGGTTGGATCAGCTTGCAGGGCCACAGAGCAGGGAGAGGAGAGGGGAGTGCAGCTTTGAGGGGTGAGGCACACGATCGTCAGCGCCCGGCAGGTTCTGCCCAGAGTCCTGTTGCTTGGGAAACCATCTTCCTGCCATGGCGCCACGTCCTTTTTTTGTTCCCTTGGGTCCTGAATTGCCACTCTCCTCCGTGTCGGTGAGGAGCAGTCCTCTGATCAGCCTGGGGTCTCACCCTCGGCTTGGCTTCTTCTGGGGACCAGTGGCTGCCCTTTGGGGACATCTGATGACATCCCATCGGTCCTCCCAGGCCCCGAACACAGCACAGGTTCCCGTGTGCTTCAGAACTCACCCTGACAGCCTGAGGGTGTGTTCCTGCAACAAAGAAGACGTCTCATCAGAAAAACAGACCACACCCATTTAGAAAATGAGATGTCTCTGCTACACTCCTCTTTCTTGAAAAAAAAAATGACAAAGAACTGAAAGGAACTTATTTATTGCCTGGACCTTCTGGCTTCCAGAAAGCTTATTTGGAAGTGCCCAGGGAGTTGCCTGACACAAAACAGGTGCTAAGACCCTATCAGGGGAATCTGAGTGGTAGGGCCTCTGGGGAAGTTCTCCAAATTTGGAGTTCTTGTTAAAAACTTTCCTTGATACCACCATCCCTTGGCAAAGAACAGAATCCATCTTGCAACTGAAAAGACATTCATTTGCCTTCAGGCTTGTGTTTCAGTAATAACTGTGATAATAGCAATAGCCTCTTTTAGTGCATTAGGTAATTTATTTATGTTTTCCCATTTTGGTCCTCAGAACATCTCCATGGATCAGTCAGAGGTGAGGAAACAAGTTCTGAGAGCTTCAGGCACTTCCCCGGGGCAACACAGCTGGGCAATACTGTGAGCCAGTTCTTCCTGACAGTAAAGCTGGTGCTCCCCGACCTCTATCCCTCCTTAGCAGGCCCAGCTGGGGCAGAGAAGAATCCAGAAGAATTCTAAAATAGTATTCCTGCTCTTAAGGAGCTAAAGATCTATTTGGGGAGACAAGGAAAACCTTTAGGGAAGAGTTGCAGGTGCTGTAAGCTTCAGAGCCAGATGCCAGTGCGTGTGTATTTGTGTGTGCCTATGTGTGTGTGTGAGTGTGTGTGTGTGTAGAGGGGGCAGGCTGCATTACATACATCCTCTCATTTACGCATCTCAACAATCTTATGAAATGGGGACTTGGGATCACCTCATTCTTACAGATGAGGAAGTTCAGTCTCAGAGAGGTTAAGTGGCTTGTCCAAGGTCACACAGCCAGTAAATTCAAGAGCCTGAACTCTAACCCAGAGAAGTCTGTCTCCACAGCTAATGCTTTTGACCACTGTCTAAGGCTCTGAGTTGATCGATACACAACCCAGCTTTCCTGTCCAGTCCATGCAGTGGAGCCTAGAGAAAGCAAGGACAGTCCTGTCCTGGGATTCATGTTAATGAGATGAGACGGGACTTCCCCCAGGCAGGGACCTGGGGGCCAGAGGCCAGACAGAAAAGGGCAGTCCTCCTGCTCTGGGGACAGCCAGGCTTCCCAGGGGTTTGGAGACTGCTGCTTGTAGACCCGGGTAGAGTTCCACACCCTAGACTCCAAATCCCTCCTGGGCCACTTGAGAGAGATGGGAGCAAGCTCTGACAGGGAGGACTCCCAAGATCCCTTCTCAGATCCTGCTCCCTTGAAAATGTTTTTCTTCGCAGGCCGGCGAGGCTCCTTTCTCTCTGTAGCCAACATGTCCAAGGCTGACAGGTTAAAACTGCTCGCTTGCTTTTAAGTGTCAGGAGATGTAAATAGTTTTAGTCTTCAGTGGTTTCTGATTGAATCTCCTTTTGAAGTAATGATAGCTATAATTTAAAGCAACAGTTACCATATTTTCCTTGCTGACTTGCCTGCTTTGAAGCACTAAGTATAAATCTGCTTAAAATCTTAAAATAGCTGTAGCTCTGTCTCAATATTCTACCAGGAGCCAGGGAGATTCGGCCCCTAATTGCCATCATCTGTAACTAATATCAGCAGCACAGCGGGCTCATGACAAGGTGGCTGGGAGAATTGCTCTGACACGGACAGGAAGGTAGAGGCAGAGACATGGTCCCCCTTGGGGACCCTTGGCTTTGGTTGGAGTTCGGAAGAAACTCGTCCTGAAATTAGGACCAAATGGGCTCGGAGCTCTGAGATTTTCAGGACCGTCTTTTCCAGCTTACAGGAGCCTGGGGTGAAAATGAGAGGAGGGCCTCCTTGCAAAATAGTATGCGGAAAGTTTAAGGGTGGGCAGACACTCAGTTCAAGCCAATGTAATTCCAAGGGACTGCTTCCATGGCTTCCTTATTCTTCATAAGAAAAATAAGGGCTGGAGGGGAGACTCCAGTGTGGCTGGTGATCCATGGGGAATAATGGATAATCTTTTCTGCTGTGTTCCAGCAAACGCATTGAAAACCCAGTTGATATCTTAAATTGGCAGCCATGTTTCATTCATTCACAAACATTAGTTGATTCAACGAATACTCATCGAATCTCTGCAGTATGTGGGACAGTGAACAAAAGAGTCGGCAATCCCACCTGACAGGGTTTCTGATAAGCACAGGAGAGTTGGATGGTGATGAATGTAAGGGGGTAAAGTATAGCAAGAAAGAAGGTAGGGAGGACCAAGTGTGCCGTTCAAAAAATTGTTGTCAGGCTTCTCTCGTGACTCAAAGAGAGAATCAAAGACTCTGCCTGCCAATGCAGGAGACACAGGTTTGACCCATGGTCCAGGAAGATCCCACATGCTTCGAAGCAGCTAAGCCTGGGACCCACAGGAGCCCATGTTCTCTAGAGCCTGTGCTTCGCAGCAAGAGAAGCCACTGAAACGAGAAGCTCACATATCACGACTATAGAGTAGTTCCCCTTGCCACAACTAGAGAGAAACCTGTGCAGCAACGGAGACCCAGCATAGCCCCAAATACATAATTAAATAATTTTAAAAAGTTGTCACCCAGAGGGTGGCATAAAATGACATTTCTGTTTTTTGTGAACTGGTCAATGAAAAGTGTACTAATGTGAGCAGATGCAGACTATTATAAACAGAATGGGCAAACAACAAGGTCCTACTGTTTAACACAGGGATCTGTATTCAATATCCCATGATAGCCATAATGAAAAAGAACATGAGAAGGAAGGTATATATGTGTGTGTGTGTGTGTGTGTATAACTGAATCACTTTGCTGTATAGTGCTGAAATAACACTTTGTAAATCAACCATTCTTTAATAAAATAAAAATTTTAAGAAAGTGTACTAATATGGATCAACTTAGCATTCTAAAAAATCCTGGTGGGAAACATTCAGAGAAGTTGACAAGGCTTATGCCAAGACTATGGGTGATTTTAACTTTTTCTTCTCTCTGCACACATTTTCTAAACAACCATGATAAAGATGTATGCCTTTTGGGAAAAACTGGTAATTGATTTTGGCAATTCCTCAGTCAGTTAAACACAGACTTACTGTATGATCTAGTAATTCCACCCCTGATTACATACTTGGTGTTCAAACAAAAATTTGTGCTTAAATGTTCATAGCAGTGCTATTCAGGTTAGACAGAGGACATTAAACAACCCAATGTCCTCTAAGGGATGAACAAATAGTATGTGGTATATCCACATAATGGAACATTATTTGACCATAAAAAGGAATGAAGTGTTAACCCCTGCTACAACAGAGATGAACCTTGAAAACATTATGCTAAGTGAGAGAAGCCAGATGCAAGAGGCCATGTCTTGCATGATTCCATTTAGGTGGAGTGTCCTTACTGGAAAGCAAATGAGTGGTTGTCTAGTGCTATAGGGAGAAGGCTTAATGACTCTCCGGGTTCTTTGAGAGTAATGAAAATATTGTGGAACCTAGGTAG
This sequence comes from Antilocapra americana, assembly GCA_007570785.1. Lineage (NCBI taxonomy): Eukaryota > Metazoa > Chordata > Mammalia > Artiodactyla > Antilocapridae > Antilocapra > Antilocapra americana. The sequence goes on along the minus strand of ML663568.1, from coordinate 1,352,433 downwards.
CGATGATGGTTTTACAACAATGTGGGTGTACTAGTTGTCACTGAATTGTGTACTTTATTTTTAAATTTTATTTTACTTTTAGGCTGCATCACACAGCTTGCGGGATCTTAGTTCCCCAATCAAGGATAGAACCCAAGGCTGTGAAAGTGCAGAGTCCTAGCCATGGACACACCAGGGAAGTCAGAATTTAACTTTAGGGTAAAATGGTAAATTGTTAACCTTAGGGTAAAATGGTAAATTGTTAACTTTAGGGTAAAATGGTAAATTTTATGTTACATATATTTTACTGGGGGCATGGCAGCTGGGTTAAGTTACTGGAAAAACTTCATGGCTGTATACGCCTGTAAGAGTTGCCTAAGGGATCTTTGTCTGGTAACCAAGAAGTCAGGTTTGGGGATTGGCGGAGACCTCACTTGAAAGACTCATTACTTCCAGTAATTCACTGAGCACCTCCTAGGTGCCAGGCAGCGAGGCTGTGATAGTCTCAATGACAGGCCTTCTTGGATGGATCCCGTGCTGGTATGGCTCCCTAGGGGATGAAGCAGTTGATGGGCAGAGGTGAGGAGTTGAGGTGAAGCTGTCTGTGTGGACCACTGGCCCTGACATGCCCCTCTGTGCTGAGGATGGAGATCTCAAAAGAGAAGCCAAGCAGACACTCTGGGAAGTGCCTGCTAGGAGTTCATTGGGAAACCAGCTGGGTGGCTCTGGGAGCCCATAAGGAATTAATGATTTTCCACAGATGATCCACAGAGAGGATACAAATCACTGAGAAAGAGCCTGTTTTCCTGAAACCTGGGCATTCCAGTGGTCCTTAAAAGTTCCCATGCTTTTTAGGATGAAGGAAATCAAGCTGTCTGTTTATGGGAAGGGAAGAGGGGCATCTTCCATCATGGGAGCAGGAGGCAAGCCCTCCCATCACACCTGCCTCCTTGCCTTTGCCTCCTCGAGAGCCCAGGAACCGTCTCCCAAGTGTACATACAAGACTCTGCCCTGTGTCCCAGGACTCACTAGAACTCTCTGGGTCAGGCTTTACAGCTGAAAACTTTGGTGCCAAGAGATGAGAGATTTTCTCCAAGCAACCTGCAGATGCTTGCCTGATTCTCCTACTCTTTCTCCAGTGAGAAGGGGCAAAGTCCCACCCCAATCTGAAGCACAGATGTAGGCAACTCCCGGACACAGTGGGGGCTTGGAGCCCATCCCAGCCCTAAGAGAAGTCTCCCTGCCCCTGGGCATAGCTGGGTGAAGCTCTCTCATCCCAGCCCTAAGAGAAGTCTCCCTGCCCCTGGGCATAGCTGGGTGAAGCTCTCCCACCCCAGCCAGGGGCATCCCTGTGTGGGCATCCCCACAGCTGGTGCCTCTCCTCATTCCTTTCTGTGTCTCTCATTGTGGTCTAGCCAAACTCGACCATACACCTTCCTGGAACAGCCCCTGCCCTTGAAGCCTCCAACCTACTTCCTGTTCTCTCCTCCTGGAATAACCTCCCACAGAGCACCTCCTGTTGAACTACTAGCCACCTCCTCCGAGCACTCCCCATCCTTCCAGCCATGTCCTTGCCCCTGTACAGCGTCCAGCTCTCCTTTTGTGAATGTCAGGACAGTCTGCCAAGTATGGACATCATTTGTGCTGCTCTCTAACCTTCAAAGAATCACACAGAGCCCCGTGGTTTAAGACACAGCTTTGGAGTTGGACAGTCTGGGGTTCAATCCGGAATCAACTTGGGAAAATCACTTTACCTCTCTGACCTAAGTTTTCTTATCTGTGAAATGAAAATAATAGTAGTAATAATAATAAGGGGACTTCCCTGATGGTTCAGTGGTTAGGACTCCAAGCTTCCACTGCAAGGGGCATGGGTTTGATTCCTGGTCAAGGAACTAAGAGCCTGCATGCTGTGTGATACAGCCAAAAAAAAGTAATAATAATAGTGTGTTAGTCACTCAGTCATGTCTGACTCTGTGACCCATGGACTGTGGCCACAAGGCTTCTCTGTCTACGTGATTTCCCAGGCAAGAATACTGGAGTGTGTTGTCATCTCCTTCTCCAGGGGATCTTCCTGACCCAGGGATCGAACCCAGGTCTCCCACATTACAGGCAGATTTTTACTACCTGAGCCACCAGGGAAGTCCAATAATAATAGCACCTACTTACAACACAGATGTCCCCTGAGGATTAAATAAGAAGATGTTGTATATTGCAAAGCAGGGCCACGGCCAAGGTTAGGATGAGGAAAATGAGATGCCCAAGGTGCAAAAGATAAGGCAGTACCCAAGAGGTCATTCAAGTGCAGGCTGCCTCTTTCGCCTCACCTTGGTCCTGACCCTAATGCAAGTTACACTGGAAAGGCTAGCGAACACAGAGAGGGACTGTGGGATACACCAAGCACACATTCAGAAGCACATGTAGAGATTACTCCTGTGTTTGTACAACTCCCTGTGTGTGTGAGTGTTGGTAGGTACATGTATAAGTGTGTGTATGTATATATGTATACATACATATATAAGTACATTTATAGGTGCATATGTCCATCCTAAAGGAGATCAGTCCTGGGTGTTCATTGGAAGGACTGATGTTGAAGCTGAAACTCCAATACTTTGGCCACCTGATGCGAAGAGTTGACTCATTTGAAAAGACCCTGATGCTGGGAAAGATTGAGGGCAGGAGGAGAAGGAGACGATAAAGGATGAGATGGCCGGATGGCATCACCAACTCAATGGACATAAGATTGGGTGGACTCCAGGAATTTGTGATGGATAGGGAGGCCTGGCATGCTGCCGTTCATGGGGTCACAAAGAGTCGGACATGACTGAGCGACTGAACTGAACCGATACATATATACATACATATGTACATTTATAGGTATATATATATACACATATATATGTACATTTATAGGTGAATAGAAATGCTTGGAAAAATACACCAACAATGAATTCATAACTGGAATGGAGGACCTTTGCCATTATGCTCTTTAGTAGTTTTTCACATTTTTATATTACTTTTGTAATTAAAAATTAAACAGAAAGATATCCAATGAAGCAATTTTGACAGAGGATGGGATTTTTCGCTCTAATATTTTCCTGCTGTGTGACCTCAACACCTTTGTCTCCCCACTACTCTCTTTGTTCTTGACTAAGAGGATGGGGAGAATTGTCCTGGCGTGCTCAGGTATCTGTCTCTTTATCATCTGCACTTACCTGCATGCGTGCTCAGTCACTCAGTCATGTCCAGCTCTTTGGGACTCTCTGGACTGTAGCCTGCCAAGTTCCTCTGTCCATGGGATTTCCCAGGGCAAGAATATTGGAGTGGGTTGCCATTTCCTTCTCCAGGGGATCTTCTTGACTCAGGGTTCGAACCCATGTCTCCCTCGTCTCCTGCTTTGGCAGGCAGATTCTTTATTGCTGAGCCACCTGGGAAGCTCTAGTCTGCCTCCTTATGCTGGGACATTTCAGTTCAACAAATATAAACTAATTGACTCATCTACTTGCCAAATATTTATTGAACTCCTACTATGTGTTGGGCAGCATGTTAAAGTCCAAGGATTCAAGGACGAGAAAGAAGATACTGGCCACTCTCCTAGACTTGGCATCCAGTGTAGAAACAGATGGTGGTCCAACAACCAACGAGGAAGTGCGTGGTTACAAGTGTGCTCAGGATGTAGAGCAAAAGACTAACACTGACCACGACAGGGTTCTGGGGGCTCAGGGAAGTTTGCAGGCTCAGAGAGGACCCTTTGGAGAAGATGACTTTGAGCTAACAACCAAGGAAAGAATTGGTTTAACTGAGCAAAGACAGTGATTGGGGAGGGGAAGATAACGGGTGGGAACAGCTTGTACAAAGCCCGAAGAAGGGATTGTTGAGGAATTACATGAGGACCAACAAGCTGGGACAGAGAGAGCGTGGGGCTGAAGGACAAGTAAGATTAGGCTGCAGCAGTGGACAGTAAGACCCTGGAAAGTTCCACTGGATTTCTGATCTTCCACCCCACAGGCAACATGAGATCAATGAAAATTAAAGAGGTAAGAGAATGGGTCAGAACTGTGGTTTAAAAAGATCTTTCACTCACAGATAAAAAGTACAAATTAATGGTTAAAATGGAGAGAGGGAAACAGGGAGCCATACAGAGGTAGGGGAGAAAGAGGTACAAACTGCTATGTATAAAATAAGCTGTTAATACAAGGATATATTTTACAACACAGGGAGTATAGCCAATACTTTATAATGATTATAAATGGAGTATAACCTTTAAAAAGTGTGAATCACCATTTTGTATACTTGTAACTTACATAATATCATACATCAACTGTACTTCAATTAAAAAATTAAAAAAATAAAGAGATGTCTTTTCAATCTTGGATATTTCAAGGCAGATGGGATATTACATATCAGGGGCCAGCAAACTTTCTGTAAGGGCAAGGGTAAATACATTAGGCTCTGTGGACTGTATGGTTTCTGTTACAACTGCTCTGTTGCAGCTTGAAAGTAGCCCTAGGGAATAGGAAAGCAAATGGGTGTCACTGTGTTCCAATAAAACTTTATTTACAAAAACAGACAAAGGGCCAGATTTGGCCTGAGGTCCGAAGTTTACTGACACCTTTTGTACGATAATGTTAATTTTGTCAGTGATAACAAAATTATAATTATAGTTTTTTTTAAAAGTTCTTATCTGTTAGAGCTAGGGACTGTAGAAATTGTGAATGACATGCCATGACATCTGAGACTTATTTCCTATCTCAGGCGAAAACATAAGGGACAAACAGATGGGACAAAATTGACAAAATAATGATAGCTGCTGAAGATGGTTGGCAGGCGCTCATCAACCCATTCTCTCTGCTTCTGTTTACAGAAATATTTTTTTTGGTGTGTGTTATGAAATTTCCAAAATAAAAAGACTTAAAGCTCTCTCCAGATCTTTTAAAGCAGAGTGGAGAGTGGCCTGTGGGGGTTGGGGGCAGAGGGGCACTAAGCTTATGTGAGGCCTAGGACAGGCAGACGTAGACAGGTAAGGTCGGATCCTCACCCTCAGAAAGTTGACCATCGCAACGGGGTGATTAAGGATTCCACTAATAAGAGCAGCTGGGGGTGTGTGGTTGGGCAATGGAGGAAACGTGTTTCAGCAAAGATGTCAAGAGGATGTTGATGGGTGAAGATGTATCAGAGTACCACTATCCATCTGAGCGATGGGCCTGGCATGGCTGGGACAGGAGGAGCCAGCAGGGCTGGTGGAAGGTCAAGGTAACCTTCCTGGCAGTCTGTGAAGGGGGGTGGGACCATGAATGGATGAAGCACTCAGCTTCTAGTGCCATATTGCCCAGCCCTAAGCCTACTGTTGCCATCATTTACTAAATGTAAGGTCTCAGGCAAATTGCTTAGCCTCCATGCGCTTCAATTTCCAGGTCTTCCGACTAGGAAAAATCATGTAAGACTTGGAGCAAAGCAAGTGCTTGATAAACGTCACCCACAATGATGCCTGAGGATGATATGGTTGGGGCAGGTGAATCTGCATTGAGAAATCCCTCTAGTTGCAGTGGGTAGGATGAACTATGGAGAAATGAGGGCAGGGAGGTGCTTAGGAGGCAGGAAATAGGATAGTCAGAGTGGGAAGAAGAAGGATGCAAAGAGCTGAAAGATATAACAGAGATAAAGTATGATGAACTGGGTGATGGATTAGATGGAGGAGATTAGCAGTGGGAACGGGAGGGGAGTGAGAGGTAACGAGGGAGGGGGTGTGAAGACAGTTCTAGAGCCTGGGAGAAGAGTGCTGTTGTTAAGGGAGAGGGTCGCTGTGGAATGAAACTGGGTTGGGGACCCTGAGTTTGAGGGACTGTGGGAATGCAGATTGGAATCCTGAAGCAATGAGGGTGTGGCCCTAATGAAACGTAAGTGATGTAAGATTTCCTGTCACCTTTAAAATAGGTTTCTGATTTATGCATCCTGAGGTCTTAGAACTGATTATTAAAAATGTAGTGTCATATGCACATCCCAGCTGCCTTCTCATAAAGGTAATACAAGGGATTCTGGTTGCCTTTATTACAAGGAAGAGTGTTGTTTCTCAAAATATATCCCAGGTCTGCCTGGAGGGGTGTGTGTGTGTGTGTGTGTGTGTGTGTGCAGGCATACACATGCGCATGTGAAATACTTCTTTTGAAACTACCCAATCATCTTAATTAGATTGAACAGTCTTCCAATCCCTTATTTAGAATGGAATTTGGGGCCCAAGCTCTGCTTTCCTTTAACATGGAAAAGGGGAGAATGAAAATAAACTTCGATTTCACTGTGGCTGAGAAGCAAAGTCGGGGCGGGGGGTGGCGTCTGGATTTTGAGCTGTGGATACCCTGTGCCAGCGGTTGTCACCGGACACGGGCGAGTCTCCCAAGGCAAGGCGGTTTCTGGGACCTGAGGATCAGCCCCACGCCCACCCTTCCAAGCCTTGCTCTCCAGCCTTTGAAAGGTCCTCTGCCTTTTAAGACTCTAAGTTTGGGTTATATGGCACTAGGTTTCTGTCCCAGCTCCACTATTTACTAGATCTGTAACTTCAGACATGCCCCTTAAGTTCTCCAAATCTCACTTGAGTCTCAATAAAATGGGGATAATAACAGTTGCTTTCTACACCTGCGTGATGGTTGTCAGGCTGAAAGGAGAAACGCAAATACAGTATAAAAGCATAGTTGTTGTTTAGTGGCCAAGTCACGTCTGATTCTTTTGTGACTTCATGGATTGTAGCCTGCCAGACTCCCCTCTCCATGAGATTTCCCAGGCAAGAATACTAGAGTGGATTGCCATCTCCTCCAGGGGATCGTTCCGACCCAGGGATCAAACTCATGTCTCCTGCATTGGAGGTTGATTCTTTATCAGTGAGCCACCTAGACCCAGCTCAAATATTTTGAAATAAGGGTAGTGTACTCTGAGTGACTATATGACTACAGACTATGATGGTAGCAATACTGAGGGTAAAATGCACTAAAGGGGACAATAAAGCATAGTAGGTCCTCAATAAATGGTGACTTTTTTTTTTCCTTATCCAAGAGAATCCAATGAGTCAGAACTACTGTGCTTTCCACACCTTTGCTTTATGGGTGTGAGCACTTTCTGATACTTTAACTATTCAGAGCAGGCCTTTGATTGACTTCTCCAAACAGCCTGAGGGAGAAACAAGGGACATTTCCAGAGGCTGAGATATGTTCAGGGCTGCACGTCCAGTGGACACCGGAACATCACTAAATTATAGGCTGACATCCCGGGAGTCCTGAGTATGAGAGAATTGACTCCTTAATGGCCAACGCCTTGGGGACAAAGGTCCTTATGACCCAGCATGTTGAAACGTGAGAAAGGAAACGTCAAATGTCCTCCTGTATCTTGATGCTGAGGGTGCCTCTGTGGGCCCCTGAGGCCATCCTTCTAGCCTTACCTAGTGGAGGGTTACGAGGTTCAGCCAAGGAGAGTGGAGAATCCTTTAATGCTGGGTTTCTGTCTTCATCCTCCCAGGGCTTCCCACAGGCAGACTTGCCCTCCTGCCTTCCCTAAACCTCCATCCTTGTGCGGGAGGAGCTGGAAACTAGACACTGACGACTGGGGGAGGATGGCCTGAGAGCCTTTGTAGACAATGTTACAATAGTAACTATTAATGAAATAATCGCTTTCCTGGACCTTTTGCTTGTTTGTTAATTTTTACTATGCTGTGCTGGTTTCTGCCATGCAACAGTGTGAATCAGCCATAATTATACATATATCTCCTCCCCCTTGAGCCTCCCTCCTCTCCTCCCACCCCATCTCTCTAGGTGATCACAGAGCACTAGACTGGGCTTCCTGTGTTATACAGCAGCTTCTCATCAGCTATTCATTTTACACATGAGAGTCTATATATGTCGATGCTACTTTCCCCATTCATCCTGCTCTCTCCCTCCCCCACTGTGTCTACAAGCTGGTTCTCTCCATCTGCGTCTCCACTGCTTCCCTGCAAACAGGTTCACCACTACCACTTGCCTAGATTCTATAAATATGTGTTAATATACAATATTTGTTTTTCTCTTTCTGACTCAATCCATCTTTTAATTCCTTCCACACGCTCCAAGCTAGAGAGTAGTTTGTGGAGGAAAAAACTGAGCCCCAAAGAGGGGAAGTGATTTTGTGGTTGTTACATGTAAAGCTGGGGTGTGAACTCACCTCTGTTGGATGCCAGAACCCTAGTGTCTTTCCCCACGGCATCCCTGGGATCCCCTTTTCTGTGTCCTGGTGCTTGAGTCCATCAGCTCAGTCTCACTACCTCCCCACCTAACCTCATCCCACCCTAGCCTCTTCTCTCAGTCTCACACAGAAACTCTGCTCTTCTGGAACCTCTGACATCATCCAGCTTGTACTTAATGCTGCTTCAAATGACAGTCCTCATTCCCCCCTGGGATGAACTGGGGTACTTTTTAATGTCTCCTAATATATTTGGTTCTCTGGCTGACATTGAATACCTTGTTACTTTCACCTCTGGTGAAAGACAGTGGCATCTGGCTTCTGGGCTTATCTCCTGTGCTTGTTGAAGGATCACTCTATTTCCTCTTCTCCCGCAAATACCTGACCCTCCTTGTGGCTCAGATAGCAGGGGTGGTCCCCAGTGGCTGCTGTCTCAGGGGCATTCCTGGTCCCCAAGGGAGTAGGGCCTTGCACTGGCTCAGCGGGAATCCTCCTAAAATTGTCCCAGGTACTCTAGGGAAAGAATTGACTTTTTTTGTTCACTCTTGTATGCGAAACATTTACTGGTTGTTTAGCAGAATGGAAGAGCTGAAACGTTCATTGTAGTAACATGATAGAGATTGCTAGTTGGCCAGCTAACGCCCATTCTCTCCTTATTCCTCACCAAAAGGACTCTAATCACATAGAAGTGCAGCCAGTTATAAGACTATTTCCCCCAGCCTCCTCTGAGACTTAATTCTGGCCAGTGAAATGCAACTAGAAATTGTTGGGAGACCCATTTAGGATGTCTCCATAAATAATGACTGCTGAGGAAGGCCATTTTTGTTCTTACTTCCTTCTCCCCCCTGAAGCATAGATGTGATTGCAGGAGTATCAGCAGCCATTTTAGATCATGAGGTAGCTGCAGATGGAAGTAACATACTATGAATGGAAAAATAGAATGACAGAAGGAACCTGGGTCCTTGAGGAACCATGGAGCTACTGTACAAACCCTGGACTGCCTACCTCAGTATTTCTTTCATATATATAGCAATAACCCATTAAATGTTTCTGTTATTTTGAGTTTTCTGTTACATGCAATTGGGTCTAATCATTACTGCTACATAACACTTAAAAGCAGATGGCATTCCAGCAATGAGAAAATATGTATGTGAAAGATTGTTCACTGCTGTATCATTTGTAATTGCAAAACACTGAAAAACCTCTAAAAATCCACAATATGAGACTGGTTGCATAACTGTGATATATCTACCCAATGGAGTTCTATGTGGCTATAAAAATGATTGAGGATAAGATCTGTGGCCTTAAATGAGAATGATTTAAAGGACATATTGTTAAAGTAGGATGCTACCTTTTGTGTAGAATGAGGGGGGAGAAAATATATATGTATTTGCTCATTTGTACAAAAAAAGTGCTAGAAGGATAAGACAGAAACTAATGAAACTGTTAGTCACAGGAAGTGAGTGGAAGTGGGGTTGAAAGAGGAGAAGGAATGGGAGGGAGTAACAGGTCTCTAGTATACTTTTTTGTACACTTCTGACTTTTGGAACCATGTTACTATTTCGTGTGCTAAAAAACAAGAAATAAAATCAACAGAGTTGGGGAAAAGTCTTAAAATGAGATACAAGTGAAAACAAATGAACTGAACCATTTTTCAAATGAAAAGCACAGCCACACTGAAAGGAAGGGTCAGGGAGAGCTGGCCCCAGTGATTATGGAACACAGTGTTTGGATGAAAGATAAAAAGAACCCTACTTGAGTCTTAAACTCTAAATAGTTGGTTTCTTTTTTGCAGGTGTATAGGTTAGCAATGCTGAAAATTCTGGAATTGAGCAGATAAGTAAATACATTGTACATAATGGGAGCCAGGTTTCTCATTGACAGGGAAGGGAATCACATATAGGGAAAAAAGAAAGATCTAACGAACTCTGACATGTTGGACTGGAATTGGAGGTACAATGCTCATTGGAATTGGAGGTACAATGGGTAGGGGTTATGTATGGAACCCCTCGGTGCAAATCTTGCAAATTTTTCTGTAAATCTGAAAGTAGATCAATATTGAAAAATTAAAAGAAACTAAAGTGGATGATGGCTTGCTTGTGAGAGTTGAGACTGAGACTTGAACCCAGTCCTTCAGGTCCCCGGTCAGGGTTCTCTTTCTTGTCGCATAACCTTCTCTTTCTTCTGGGTGTGGACCTAGGGAGGAACCTCAGGTGAAGCTCAACGCTGGATATTTCAGATAAATGGAATTACATAATGTGTGATCTTTTAAAGTGGGCTTCTTTAACTTAGCACGTTTTCAAAGTTCATCCATGCTGTGGCACAGAGGTCCCCAACCTCTGGGATCTAATGCTTGATGATATGAGGCGGAACTGATGTAATAATAATAGAAATATAGTCCAATAGGTATTATGTTCTTGAATAACCCCCAAACCTTCCCCATCTCTGGTCCATGGAAAAATTCCATGAAACTAATTTTAGTGCCAAAAAGGTTGGGGCCTGCTGCTGTAGCATGTATGAGTACCACATTCTTCTTTAAGGCCAAGCAGTACTGAGTATACCACCTTTTATTCTGGATATACCGCATTTTGTTCATCCATTCATCAGTTGAGAGACATTTGGGTTGTTTCCACTTTTTGGCTGTTAACACTGCTATAAACATTCATGGATAAGCTTTTGTGGATGTCTGTTTTCATTTCTCTTGAATATGTATATAGAAATGGAATTGCTGGATCATATACAAACTGTGTTTAACTTTTTGAGTGACTGTCATTTTTTTTTTCAAGGGATTACCCATCTTACATTCCCATCAACAGGATATCAAGGTTGCAATTTCTTCATATTGTCCAATTTTTTATTGCTGTTATCTAGTTATTGAGTCGTGTCCAACTTTTCTGCAACCCCGTAGACCCCTCCAGGTTCCTTTGTGCATGGAATTGCCCAGGCAAGACTACTGGAGTGGGTTGCCATTTCCTTCTCCAGGGGATCTTTGCAACCCAGGGATCGAACTCAAGTCTTCTACTTTGGCAGGAGGATTCTTTACCATCTGAACCACCAGGGTTCAGCCTCTCTTTTTTTTTTTTATCACAGATAACCTAATGAATGTGAAGTGATATCTCATTATGGTTTTGATTTGTATTTTTCTGTTGACTAATCATGTTGAACATCTTTTCATGTACTTATTGGTCATTTCTATTTGGAGAAATGTATATTCAGATCCTTGGCCCACTTTTAAATTGGATTATTTGTGTTTTATTATTGAGTTGAAATAGTGTTTTAATATATATATTCTAGAAACAATTCTCTCATCAAATATGTAATTTGTAAATATTTCCCCCCATTGTGTTTGTTATCTTTTCACCTTTATGTTGTCCTTTGTAGCACATAGTTTTACATTTTGGTAAAGTCCAACTTCTCTATCTTTTTCTTTTATTACTTGCCTTTTGGTTTCATATCTAAGAAGACTTTACTTTACTTAGGGTCACAAGTATTTTTGCCTGTATTTTCTTCTAAGAATTTTATTAGCTTTAGCTCTTTCAATTAAGTCTATGATATTTAAAACATTTTGACTTAATTTTATATATGGAATGAGGAAGAATCCAACTTGGTTCTTTTGTATGTGGATATCCCGTTGTCTCTGTTTTTAAAATACAGAAATAGTTCTGTGCCAGTTTGTCACTTGTGTCCCCTCTTTTGCTCTGATAATTCCCCTACTTCCTGGACATTCCCACGACTCACAGACCAACTTGTCAACGTCTGGCCCAGAGAGAGGCCTCAGGTCCCTGCCAGCTCTAATGCTGGTGAAGTCCCAGTTGTTAAATATTTCAAACGTTACACCTATGTGTTGGTGGGTGTTGTGACACATTCTTGGGGTTGCTAATGCCAATATCAATTCAGAGATATCCCGTAAGTTGCCATTAATAACCACGTATTGTACCTGGAGGGGGTGTTGCTAGAGCCAAGGGAAAGGTCAGCTCTTCTGTGATTAGCCCATCAGTGAGGACTAGACAAGGGTGGACCCTGCCCCCAAATGAGCTCAGTAGTTGCATGAAAACCTGTGAGCCAAAGATCTCAGTCGGTAAGAAGAGAAGATTCTATTGTGGTTTCTCCACAGGCAAACTTCTAACCTATCTGATGATGCCCCCATCACAGATGTGCCATCTGAAGACCAGGGAGATGAGCTGGGTGGGTTCCTCCTCTGCCCTCTCCTAGGATTAGCCTGATTCTCTGAGTGAGTTTGACCGTCCACTGTTTTATGGGATGGAAGGAGCCTCTCCCTCTCCTGAAATGGTCAAGACAACTTCCTTAGATGCCTCTAGTGTGCGGATCAGTCTAGTGTCACAAGAGTCAGGCACCACTTAGCAACTAAACAACAAAAAGCAACTAGTGCCTCCTGAGGCACCTCCTCCTGTATCTGCAGCTTGCTGGGCCACAGAGAGGGACCCTGCCCAGCCATCAGAGGAACTCCATTTCTGCCAGCCCTTCTGGGCCCTCCCTCCCTCCCCCCAGCTCTGCTCAGCCCTTCTCTCCTGCAATGTCTTCGCTCCACATTTCGGGATAATTATATTTTTGGCAATGGCCCTTCTGCGTGCTGTGGCGCGAACCGTCGAGTCAACGGCCTTTTCCCGAGTACTATTTCCAGCTGGGCTGTGCCATCCTGTTCTTCTGCTGAAGTTCAGGACACAAAAGGTCAGGGGCCTTGCCGAGGGAACAGACTGTGGTGTGGAGACTTCCTGGCCCAACTGTCACATGGCCACTACAGGAATGTCTTAGGGAAAGTCAGTGAGAGCATATGGCAGGTTTCCCCAACCTCACTGACTGGTCTCGTGAAAAGTCCTGACTGCACCATAGGATATGAGCGGTCAGGAGGAAGTGGGCACATTTAGGGTGCTCAGCTATGGCAGGGGGGGGACAGAGGACGACTGAAAATGGAGTGACTGCTGCCTTCAAGCCGTGCTCTTGGGCTGACTTCATACGGCAAAACACGATGACAAGTCCCTGACGCAGGGCACACCTGAGCAAAGGGTAACTCTTGCTATCTCGTATAATGATTGCAGGTTATAATTGTATTTAAAGTCACTGTATTTGATGACTACTAAAATATTTTTCCAAAATTCTATTTCGAATGATAATGCGTAATAACTCTTGTTTTTAAAGTATCTGTAGGTGGTTTTCCTAACCATCTAAATACACTTTTAGAAAAAACTTAATTTGATTGCTGAATTCTAAAGCAGCAATGTATTTACTGAGTGATCACATACTAGGCTCTGGGAGGTACCCAGCACCAAGATGATCTCCAGCCTAAAGATGCATCTCCCAGCTCAGGTTCAAGTACAAAAGGGCAAGAGAGAGAGAGAGGGACAATTAAAGAGATGGGAACATGCCAAGCATGTTCATGACTATAAGCAAAACATGGTCCCCAAGAATCTGACCCCATCCTTCTGGCCTTTGTCACCCTTTCAAGACATTGGGGTCCAACTTCCACCCCAAGCTAGGGTATACCCCTCTTCCTTAGGCATGCTTATAGCATCGTGTTCTTACCCTCCCCGTTGCTGTTGTTCAGTCACTAAGTCATGTCCGACTCTTTGTGACCCCACGAACTGCAGCATGCCAGGCTTTCCTATCCTTCACTATCTCCCTGAGTTTGCTCAAACTCATGTCCGTTGAGTCAGTGATGCCATCCAACCATCTCATTCTCTGTCCTAGTCTGGCATTTTTATTATTATGACTATTATTATGAACAAATTATGTGTTTCCAATAGAGTGAAAGCTCAAGGAGGGCAGGGACTTTGTTCATTTTGTGTCTCTGGCACATTATTGAATGAATGAATTAATAAATATCGTTATCTTTGATAAATATTCTTGAATGAATGAATGAATAAAAATAAGCGGAGGAGTCAATCCTTGACCCCATAAGTTCCTACCTATTTTGTGCCCATCTGGTATAGCTGGCCTTCCTTTCTTCCTCCTTTCCTTCCTCCCTCCCTTCCTCCTTCTCTCCTCACTTCCTTCCTTCCTCTTCTCCTTTCTCTCTTTTCCTCCTACCTTTCCTTCCTTCTCGTCATAAGATGTACCTAAGTTTAGTGGGGATCAACCACGAGACAGTCTATAAGAAATCAGTTACTCTGAATAAAGTCCTACACTTTCTATTTACCATATCTCTATGTGGTGAATGGGGCCTCCTCTGTGGCTCAGTGGTAAAGAATTTGCCTGCAATGCAAGAATCGCAGGAGATGCGGGTTCCATCACTGGGCTGGGAAGATCCCCTGGAGGAGGGCATGGCAAACCACTTCAGTATTCTTGCCTGGAGAATCCCATGGACAGAGGGACCTGGCGGGCTACAGTGCATGGGGTTGCAAGAGTCAGACACGACTGAAGTGACTTAGCAGGCACACACTCAGTACACTGTGAAGTATCTGGAAGGGCATGTGGGCAGAGGCTGTGGCCGTGAGGAACCCAGCATTATTCACAGCTGATCTTGAACACGTGTGAAGGTGGAGGAAGGGGCAGAGTCCCTCTTGAGCTCTGGCAATCTCAGCCTCGGGTTGGCACATGGCACCTTCTCCCTTGAGTGCTTTCATTTCCTTCTTCCCTGCCGTTTGGCCTGCCCTCCCTCCAGCATCCTCCACCCTGTGTATCCCACAGAGGTCCACATCTCAGCTGGTTCTTCTCTCCATCCTGGAAGGACCAAAGGCTTTGCTGAGAAGCACCTACGCCAGTGCTTCTCTCACTTCAGTAAGTTCTCTCATCACCCAGAGAGTCCTAAGCAAATACAGCTTCCAATTCAGTGGATCTGGGAGGGGCCCGAGACTCTGCATTTCTGACAAGCTCTGAGGGTGACGCTGATGTTGCTGGTCCAGGGATGACACATTGGGTACTAGAGACCTAGAAGTAGGACAAGCTTTTCTTCTGCTAATGTGGATGGCCTCATACAGCAAACCACTGGTGTGTGGACTCTATCGGAAACTCTCTTCTACCAGGACTGGAGATGGGATGAAAGGAGTGGACAGAGCCCCTCATCCTGTTCTGTGCTCACTTAAAAGGATAAAATCAAAGGTGACAGACTCAAACTAACCCCTCTGGCACATCTCCCCCCAGGCACTGCCCTCTGTGCAGAGGGGGCGCTGCAGTGAGAGCTGCCGCACTGGGCACATCCGAGGCGGGCCAGGCCCAAGCGCGTCAGGGCCCCAGGGACTGGGTCAGGACACTTGGTCAAGCTGCACAAGTGGCTGAGCTTAGGGTCCCCTATGCATACACTGGGGACAACAATGGCTGTCGCCTAGGCTTGTTGCTGTCATCGATAAAAATAATATTTGTAATGTAGTAAGTAGTTATTAAAATGAAAGTAAAGTCGCTCAGTCGTGTCTGACTCCTGGCGACCCCACGGACTGTAGCCTACCACACCCTTCCGTCCATGGGATTTTCCAGGCAAGAGCACTGGAGTGGGTTCCCATTTCCTTCTCCAGGGGATCTTCCCAACCCAGGGACTGAACCTGGGTCACTCACATTGTAGGCAGACGCTTTACCATCTGAGCCATCAGGGAAGTCAAGTAATTATTAGGCAAGAGGCAAATCATGATGCATGATGCATTGTTCTAAGCGTGAATTAACTCATTTAACTCTATTAACAATGAGGGGGGATTTCCCTGGTGGTCCAGTGGTTAGGACTCTGAGCTCTCACTGCTGAAGGTCTGGGTTTGATCCCCAGTCGGGGAACTAAGATCTCACAAACCGCACAGTGCTGCAAGAAAACAAATAAATAAAATATAAATAAAAAATAAAACCTATGAGGGAGTTAAAATTATAATTATTCTTCCTGTTTTAAAGGAAGAAAAGTTCAGAGAGGTGCAGTGAGTAGCCCAAGGTCACATAGTTAGGGAGGGATGAAACTGGGATTTGAACCAAGGGGGTCTGACCCTGCTGCTTCATGAATATCTGGGGGTGTTTGGTGAAAGAATGAATGAGGGATTGTCAGCTCCACTGTGAGATCCAGAGAAATTGTTCTCTGTCTTTCTCATGCATATTAGTTATTTAAAAACAACAAACAACAAAAAAAGCTTTTTGGAGAGCTAACATATTCACATTGTTTAAAAGGAACAAAGGGATAGAAACTGAAAAATATCCCTCAAGGCCTTGATCCCCAGCCACCCAGGTCCTTTCCTTAAGGTGACCACTCTTACCAGCTTCTTATACAAACAAATGTATAGTCTCCTTTTAATTCGGATGATAGCATGCCATATGGAGTGTTCTGCCTGGATTATTTTTCACTCCATGAAGATCATTCACTTTACCGGAAGACTTTCTTAAACTCCAGTCCCCTCCCCCAAACCCGACCGTCTTCATCTGTGCCTTTGCCGAGGATGGCGATAAACATTGAATAAAATGCACGGGAAGTGTTTACCAAGGGGCCTATAGAATCATAAACATTTCACTCCATCTAATTGATTGTATTTTACTGAAGCAGGGTAATCGAAGTGAGAGTTGAAATGGCCTCCACCCCAGACAGCCTCGGAGGCCAATCCTGGCTCCTGAAGCTGAAGAGACTTCCTGTTGAAGTTTGTGGCCAGATAATGAGCCGTTCACCCCTGAAGACAGGAAGGGAGGAAGGAAGGAGCAAACCAAAATATGGATGAAGAAAACGTCAAAATCACTCTGAAAAATAGAACCCCTCACCCCCACCTTCAGCTCCTGTCAACAGCCTCACCAGCACTAAGGTGGACACCATCTGGCTTCAAACACTTTCCCTCCACACCCCAGCATCAAGTCAAGTGAAGTGGGATGAGAGGAGAGAAATAAATGGGGTTGGTTCACACAGAGCCTCTAGATTCCATGCTACAGTGATGAATAATGTCCAAGGCCCAGAAAACACACAGCTCAGTTGGGTCTGGGCCTCTTATTCCTACAGAGGTGTGAGCAGAGGGGAGCAGAGCTCTTGTCCTGCTAAGTTTGTGGAGCTACGATTCCAGGACCCTGGCAGGAGCCCCTGGAGACTGGAACAGTCTGCGACCCAGGCAGGTGGCCTGCTCGGCTCCCCACTCTGGACCTCCTGCTGGCAAGGATGTCATAGGCCCACACAGATCTGGGCATGAGAGGCAGGTCTCTTACTATCATGAATTCATTTCTTTCCTCCAGGCCATTGAAATCTCATTTAAAAAAAAAAAAAGACCCCAACATAACGTTTAAATAATAGTAAGTTTCTTCTAATCTCTCTGTATTTTTTTTTAATCACCATTTAAAAGTTTTTTCAAATTACCCTTGGAAACTCCCACTATCTAATAATTATCAGCAAAAAAGGGGAGAGGAAAAGGAAAGGGAGGGGGGGAGAAGAAAAAAAAAAGCCCACAAGAAGCAGGGAAGGTCTGCTTTGTCAGGGAGAAGGAAATAAAGAGAAATCAGCCCAGCTTCAAAGGGCGCATTTCCATAATTGCCCTGTAACTTTGGCAAAATAAATCTGAGCGGCTGAGAAGAGCACAGTCTCTCAGATGAGTGCACTCCAAAGGCCCCGAGGGCTGTGGGCCCACTTGTTAGCCGCCCAGAGCAGTGAGAGAATGCAGGACAAAAGCCATGAAATCACAGCCTTCTCGTCCTAGACGGCCAGCCCCAGAGTAAGACCTTACTCAGCCTGCCTCCGTCCAGCTCCAGCTCCCCATCAAAGGAGATGCGCACACACACACGCACACGCACACGCACACGCACATGCACACACACGCACACGCACATGCACACACACGCACACGCACACGCGCGCGCACACACACACACACACACACACGCGCGCACGCTCGCTCCGGGTTAAATAAACAAGTAAATAAACAAATACATTTATGTGCATGGAAGGACTGGCAACAGTTAAGAGGTGGCAATAATTAGGAGGCAGGAGTTAAGCTTTCAGCTGTGACCATATTCCTGTAACCTGCTCCTGATATAAATATCCAGGGAAAAAGGCTCTAACTTTCCAGGCAGCATCCTCTTTAGGGTTCACTCTGTCCCTCTGGCCCAAGACGATGCCACCTCCAGTGGCTCCTCAGGCACCAGGCTGAGCTGAAAATCTGCTCTTTCTTTTTCCCAGGCTGGCACAGTTTCCTGTTTGCCTCCCTCACTCCTGCTTCCCCATTCCAGGGCTCAAAAGTGTTTTTTTTTTTTTTTTTTAATATAAAAAGGACAAAAACGCTCCACTTAGTGCCCTGTGATAATGTTTGCCTCTGCAAGCTGTGGTTTCTGGGAGGAAATACCTTCCCTGATTGCCCCAGACACCTCTCCCCTCTCTCAACTCAATGTTTCTCAAGCTTGGTGCTGTTGACATTTGGGACTGGATATTCTTCATTGCAGGGAGCCCCACTTTGCCTTATAGGACCTTCCCTGGTTTCCATCCATGAGATGCTAGTAGCACCCCTTCCCAGTCATGACGACTGAAAGTGTCTCCCGACGTTGCCATCTGTCCCAGAAGTGGGGGGATCACCTGGTTGACGACTGCTCTTAGGAGCTCTTCAGGGTCTCTCCTCCTGAGTACTCATGCTTTCCAGCTTCAGGAAGAGATGCTTTCTGGGCTTTTCCATCCATACCATCCGGATGGCCTTGAGAGGGGCTGGAGCTTCTGTTCAAAGGAGAACAGCAGCAACATTAAAGTTAGGTTGGTGACACAATAGATGGACATTTTTTAATGCAGTCAAGTAGGCTGGCTGGACCAGGTGACAATGACCAGTTAGGATACAGGGGTGGTTTCTAGAGAGGCTACGGGGCCTTTTCCTCCCTGTCATTGTCTTGGGAACCCACATTTCTTTCATTTACACCTAATCCTAGCCCATGTTGGATTTGTAAGAAATTCATCTCATCCGATCTCCTCCAAGTGGCAGTTATGAAAGCACGGGATCTTGAGAGAGTATGAAGCTTGCCCCACTCAAGTTACAAGTGCTTCTTACCACAGATTCAGTTTTTACACACCTGCAATTGCTCATTTTCATCTGGTGGAGGTAGAAGGTACATACAACCAGAAACTACAGGATGCAGAGGACATTTCTAGAAGGATATAAACAATTAGGTCCAAAGTGAGTTCCTCATAGAAACTCCCAACGAACCAGTGAAGGCATCTGACATCCAATTCCTTCCCAAGCATTCAGTCCCTCTCTCTAATCGTCCAGAACCTAGGCCTAAGACAGAGGACCCACCAGCCCTGCCTGGCCCCTAGGTGCCCAGAGGACAGCAGCCCAGGAGGTGGTCCCTCCCTCTCCCCACTCCTCCTCTGGAACAGGCAAGTGGCTGGAGCATGTTCCTCTCCCCAAAGCCCCCTGGCCCTTCCATGCTGCCTTCTGACTGGAGACCCTGCTTCCTCCTTGCTGCATTCCACCTCAAAATAAATTCAATTGGAAACCATGAACCTGCTGGTCCCAGAGGTGGGCCATCACTTAGGGAGATAATTTTATTCTCCTCTGGCTCCCTGGCCTGGCGAAGCACCCCCCACCTCCAACTCCATGCAGATAATGAGAGAAGCAGTGACATCTACTCCTTCCTCTGACCTAATTGATTATCCCAATACACCTCCCAGTGCTTTGCATAACCAGCCCCGACAGCAGGAACTCCTTCCAGGCAGAATGACTGACATATTTTATTTCTAATTGAAGCTTAATCAGGACCAAGGATGAGATTCCCAAATATTTTCTTCCTCTTTCTCATTCTCTGGCTTCCTGTTTTTCTCTTCCTCTCTTCCCTAGCTTTCTTTTTAAATCATAGGGCCAGATGAAAAAGGACAGAGGCAGTTTCTAGGATCCCTGAATGGAGAGTGATGAGGAGGGGAACTCAGGGAGGAGGTCCTGACAGGAGGCTGGAGAATCTGTTTCCTTGTGAAATGAAAGTGGTGCAGAGAAATGGCCTCCTCTTCCCCCATTAGCTGAAAAGCCTATGGGGTTCCTTTCTGTCTTGATCACATTATTTTATTGAGGTCACTGGGGCTTCCCTCGTGGCTCAGATGGTAAAGAATCTGCCCACAATGTGAGAGACCTGGGTTCAATCCCTGGATAGGGAAGATGCCCTGGAGGAGGAAATGGCAGCCAACTCCAGTATTCTTGCTGGGAGAATCTCCTGGACAGAGGAGCCTGGTAGGTTACAGTCCAAACACTTGGGACCATTGGAAGCAGCCATGTGTTTATGGGACAGGCAAGATACACACGTACTGGGTTTCTCCCAGGAGTACCTCAACTCTCCTCTGGTATCACATATTCTGCCCTTTCAGTGGGGTGTGATTGGCCTTCTCCAAGGACCAATATCCCCAGAATAGGATGGGTTGACATGCTGACCAAACTGACAGGCGACCAGACCCAGCCTCTCCAAGCTGAGTCTGGCCTCTCCACACCCATCTCCCTCTGCACAGATGCGTGCATGGCTCAGTCTCTTGCTGGATGGTCAGCGTGGAAAGGCTGTCCACCTGACTTCTGCTCTCACTTTTTCTCCCTGCCGCACTCCGACCTGGAGAGTGTCTTTTCTCCCTGAGTTCAGCTGGGTTCCCAGTTGTCTGACTTTTATGGCTGATGGGACAGAGTGGCACTGAATACTACCAGGAGTTTGAGGAATGGGCTTTGAGATTCTGGAATGTAAGGACAAGACTAGAGCTATTTACTCCTCCTACCACGTGCCAGCACTGGACATGCTTTGTCTCTCATCCTGACCACCACCCTACCAGGTCACTATTCCCATTTTATAGGTGAAGAAATAGGGTGCAGAGAAGCTCATTGTCTGCCCAGAGTTTCCCAGGATGCAGAGAGGGGGAACTCTGGTCTGCGCTCCACGAAGCCTGTGAGTTACTAGCTAAGGGGCTATCAGGCTGGTCCATGTGAAGACACTCATGTTATCCAGAGGGCTCTGCCCAGGTATGGAACCCTGGCCTCTGAGGTTCAAGGCACAGGCAGCTGGAACTGGACTCCACCTCAGGAGGCACTATGTCGAGGGCCAGGGATGAACTGCAGCCTATGCTTGCCACCTGGGAAGGAGCCTTAAGTCTCTCTTCTGGGTTAGAGGCTGGGGGAACAAGTCCCATCGTTGCAACGTCTTTGCTGGGTATATGCTTAAGTCTCACCTGCCCACAGTGGGCCCCAAAGGCCAAAGACCGACCCCTCTTCCCGCCTGCCCTCGGGGAGCTGCCACCCCAGGCTCTCCAGGTCGGTCAGCTGGGGCGTGGAACTGGCGTCTGTGGCCCCCTGGGTGGGCCCTTGCGGACTCCCTCCGCTTCCACCGGGTCTCTAAGATGTACAGTATAACTTCGAGTGTGCCGGCTCCCCGCCTCCACACACACACTTCCCGGGGACCCACGAGACTGTCACATGCCCCACTGTGCGGGGGCAAACACGGGGTGTCTGGCGGCTCTATACATTTACCAACTCCACGTGGGAAGGGAGATGCAAAAAGGATACTCCCATTTTGTAACCCAAGGCGCCACTCTTCCAGCATCTCTACAACTTAAGTCAAAGTTGGGCATGGCTGGCTGACTTCAAGGGAGAAAAGAAGGCGCGGAAGGGACTAGCCGCGCGGCCTGGCTGGAGAGGCCGCCGAGGCCAGCGCCGAGCGGCCCTTTCGTCCTGTAGAGGGAGCTCCAGCCCCAAATTTCCCGGCTCCCTCCCCCGGCCCGCCCACCCCTGTTCGGCCTGGAGCCGGACTCGGGGTTGGACCCTTGCATCGGCCCGAACCGCAGCTCCCCCGCCTTCCCCGCGCAGGGACCTCAGAAAGCTGCCCTTACAGGGCACTTGGGGAAAACCCACTGGGGTGCCAAGACGCACAGATGCCGCGAGGAATCGACCCCTCAACTCATAATGCGCGCTGGGCAGTGTCAACAAGGGGAAAGGATGTGCACCCCTGGATTTCCCGCTCCTCCATACACCCCCATTCACTGCCACCCCACATCCGTATATCTATAAGGAGGTGTCTGGGGGTCCGTGTGGTTGGAAGGGGGACTGAAACCGAGCTTGCACAGTCCCTTATACAAGACTGAGAAAGCCTCAGTTGTGTCTATGGAAGGGTGGGGGGCAGGCTTCCAGATCCTTCTTGTGAGTCTTTCTGCTGTGTCATCAGACAAGGCCCCAAGGCCCCGCGGTTGCTTCAGTGGAACTGGGAGCTGGGCCCAGTTCCCCGGCTCCTTGAGGGGAATCTTGCCCCGTTTCCCACCTGTCTCCTCTGCCCATTCTCTCGAGCGCCCGGGGTACTTCTCCAACCGCCTCTTCTCCAGCGGCGGCCCCAGCCCGGCCGCTGCGGCCTCTCCTCCGCTTCTGCTGTCCCTGACTCGCCTCGCCTTCTTCTCTGCTGATTCCGGCGACTCTTCAAACATGGGCGTGGGGTGGAGGGTAAAACAAAACAAACAAAAAGCACCAAGCAGACCCCTCTCGGGGCAGACAGGCGGTTTATAGTCAAAGTGGCAACAGCTCATTTATTTAGCCAAAAATAGATACTTTCTTGTACAATTTGGTTCACATATATGTACATTTTTCTGTATATACAAAAAAAAAAAAGTCAGACACGCTTATTCTCACTGAAACTCCACCCCCCAAAACCAACCGAACAAACAAATCTCACAAACTCAGTTAATGTGGGGAACAGAAGCCACTGGGGGGAGGACTGAGGGGGGATTTGTTTTATTCCTTTTTTTTTTCTTTAGTTTTCTTTTTAGGTATTCATACACCGACATGCTTACAAGTCATAACTATACAGAGCGATTTTTTTTTTACAATTATTACAACGATTTAAAAATTTCTTTTAGAAAAAGAACTAGGATGAGGAGAGAGCCGATAAGACCAGAGCGGCATCCAGGTGGTTCTGGGGCCTGCAAGAGAGAGGCGATGGTAGTAAAGAAAGAGATTTAGGGGCGATCGACGCACCCTAGGACTGGGAGACCCAACCCAGGGTGGAGGCCGGGGGGCAAGGAGGCAGGCAGATCTCACTGTGAAATGAGGTCCAGCTGTGGATGCTGGTCTTCCAGTTTAACTATAAGATTGGGCAGGAGGCGTCAGGACCCGAGGTCTGGGGCTGGTAGGAGGTGAGCTTCACCGGAGCACCGGTGTCTGGACTGGGACTGTGGCAGAGTCATCTCAGAGCCCGCGGGGACGACAGAGGAGTGTGTTTCGTCCCCTTGTAAACGCGCTTCCTAGCTGCGTTCCCCCGGGGTGGGGTGGGGTGGAGGGAGCCGAAACCTAGTTTCCTCCGCATTCCTTCCTTCCCCGGCCTGCCAGTCCCAACACCCCCGCCCCAGTTCGGGGTCTCTTACCGCCTGGGCACCGGCTGGAAAGCTGTCTTGAGTAACTTTTTCTCCACTTCCAAGGCACTACAGCGATCTACGGGAAGCGAGGAGAAAAAGGAGGGCCTTTAGAGCGCTCTGCGTCCCGGGCCGCGGGAGGCGGGCGCAGAGTGGTAAGCGGCCCGCGCCCGCGAGGGACCTGCCCGGGCGCGACCCCCAGCCTCACCCCCTCCCTCCGAATCCTGCGCGCCGCAGTCACCTGTTCCGCCCTCGGGCTCCGCCGGCCGAGCGAAGGCAGCGGCGGCGGCGGCCGGGTGGCCCGCGGCTCCGGGAAGTCCCAGCAGGTGTGGAGGTCCCGAGCCCAGCAGGGAGAGCGGGTGCGGGCGTGGGCCAGGCGGCGGGCCTGGGAACGGCCGGTTGGTCCAAGCCGGGAACTTGCCCAGCGGCGCCGAGACGAGTCTGTGAGCCGCGGCGGCGGCGGCGGCCGGAGAGAGCTGTAGGGCCGAGGGCGTGACCGCTGCCCCTGGGGGAGAACCCCCCGCGCCCTGAGGCGAGCGGCGCGGGTTGTCCGGGCTTGTGGCCGTCTCGGCCAGGGACCAGATCTTGGGTTTCTGCAGGGCCGAGGCGGGCGCCGGTGCAGGAGCGCAGGGATCCAGGCCCGCTGGGGGCGAGGGCGGAGACGGCGGAGCCGTGGCCACAGGCGGTGGCACTGGGGCCAGACTCAGGACGGGCAGCGGACGCTCCTCCAAACTCTCGGAGCTGTCGTCCGAGTCGCTATTCTTGGAGTCTGAGATGGGTTCCAGGCCGAGGTCGCCGTCCCTGTGCGGCGCCCCTGTCAGGGCCAGCTCTGGCCCCGCGGCCGCGCCGTCTAAGTTCTCCAAATCGATCTCCTCGTCCTCGTCGTCGTCCGCCAGGCCCTCGCCCGCGGTGTCCTCCTCCTCCCCCCCGAGCTCCTCCTCCTCCAGCTCCAGTTCGCGTTTGCCGTCTTCTTCATCCTCCTCCTCGTCTTCCTCCTCGCGCTCGCTCCCATAAGCGTTGCCCTCCTCGTCGGTGCGGCTGCGGGGCGCCCAGGTCATCTTGTTCTCCTTCTTGAGGCGCCGGCGCGCGTTGGCAAACCAGGTGGACACCTGGGTGAGGGTCATCTTGGTGATGATGGCCAGCATGATCTTCTCGCCCTTGGTGGGGTAGGGGTTCTTGCGGTGCTCGTTGAGCCAGGCCTTGAGCGTGCTAGTGCTCTCTCGGGTGGCGTTCTTGGGACGGGATGGGTCCCCGAACTGGTACTGGCCATATGGGTAGAAGGCGGGGTGCGGGTGCGGAAACGCGGTGGCCGCGGCCGTATGCTGCACCCCGGGGCTGTCCTTCAGCTCATACTGCGTGCCCTGTACGCACATGGAGAAGGAAGGGACACGCGCGGAGGGAGCGTGGATGAGCCCCGGCGGTCGCCGCCTCCACCCTCCCGGCCCAGGCCACGCTGGTCTACTCTTAGCGCGCACACCTCGTCTGGCGCCCCAGCTCTAACCTCCCTTCCGCGGCTCCCAGGGCACTTACCAGCTGAGGGAAGATGGGCAGCTCGGCGGCGTAGGGCAGGAAGGCGCCGTAGCCTTGGGCGGCTGCGGCTGCGGCTGCCGCCGCGGCGTAGGGCGCCCCGTACACGGACGAGAGCACGTTGGACAGGGACCCCGAGGCAGCCAGCTCCGAGGCGCCGGCTCCCGGGCCGCCCCGGGCCCCAGCGCTGCCACCGCCGGCGGCGGCCCCCGGGCGCTCGGGTGGGTAGAGCGGGCGGATGTACTGGTATCCGAGCTGGGGGAAGGACATGGTGGCCCGCGGGGCACGGACGGAGAGGGGGCCCGGCCCCCCGGGGCCTCCCAGCTCAGCGCCGCCCGCGGGCTCCGGGGCGCATCGGGGGCTGGGCCCGGCTGCGGCCGCGCTCCCTTCCGCGCTGCGCTGCGCTCCGCGTTCGCCTATTGATCTGCTCCGGGGCGGCGGCGGCGGCGGCGGCGGCGAGGAGCCAGGTCAGGTCCGAACAGATTGGCGGAGATTCCCGGGGCTCCGGAATCTGATTGACATTTCTACGGGCCCGCAAGCCCCTCCTCTCGGCGCCGCGCTCCCTCCTCTCTGCCGCCGGAGCTGCCTCTGCCCGCGCCTGGCTCCTCGCTGCCCTCCTCTCCCAGAGCAGTGCCGCGCCTCGCTTCCTTCGCCCTCCTCTAGTTTTCACTCCCCCTCCTCGTCCTTCCTCTCTCCTCCCCTTTCTGCGCTCCTCTTCCCCCAGGATCGCTTCCGCTCCTTCGGGCTCTTTCACGCTCCTGGACTACGGAACTCTTCTTTCTCGTCTTTCCCTTTCTCACTGTTCCTTTCTCTCCCCTTTCTGTTCCCGTCACTCTTTCTTTTTAAAATCTATTTTCTCTGTACACACACCACACTCCCGACCCTCACATCCCCCGGCCTCTGAGCCCTGGGCTAAGGCGGCCTAAACTTGTGGACACTTGGGGTTCCGTGCGCGGGGGGTGGGGTGGGGTGGGGTGTGGGGGGGAGGGGGTGTGTGTCCATATCTTCGTCGGTGTGTTCGTCCCCGCCCTCACCCCCTCCCTCGTCCTTCCCCAAATCTCGGGTCTGACGTCGCGCCCTCTTATTCGACTTTTCCTCGCGTCTCCTTCGCGAGTCGCCAATCGCCTGGGCGCCCTGCAGGCGAGGCCGCCCACCCCGCAGAGAAGGCGCGCGGGGCGGGGCGGGGGCGGGAGCCCGGGCGCAGCGAGTCCCTTTCCGCCCCCTCTGGCTCGCTGCGGAAGGGGGCGCGGGAGGCGCGGGGACCGGGGTTAGCACTGGGTCAGCTCACCCCTCCCGCTTCCCGCCTCTCGGTACCTTTCTCCCTGCTCCACCGCGTGGGATCTGGGTCGGGACCAGACTATCTGGGACAGGGGCAGGCGTTGGGACTTTACTCGGCCCCGGTCCGCTTTCCAGCTCGCACCTCTAGACCCTCGGCCACTCTCCGCGGCTTAGGGAGGGAGTGGAAGAGGCGTGAGGGAAGTAGGGGCGTGCGCTCTAAGAGAGTCATCAAGGGGCGGGGGAGGCGAGGTAGCCCCCTTCCCAGAGGTCCAAATCCTGCAATTAACCACGTTCACGCCGCGCCGATGTCAGGGTGCAGAATCCTTTCTTAGAAATGGCGTGTGTGTTGGCGGGGCGGGGGGGGGGGGTCGGTGCTGCAGAGTGGACACCCAGGGCATCCTGGGGAGCGATGTCTGGGAAACCGAGCCCGCTGGAGCCCCAAGGCTGCGTGGGATGGGGGAGGAGCAGGGAGCCGGGTGGCGGAGGCTCCAGGAACTTTCAGGGAGCGCTTGGAGAAGTTAATATACTGGAATTTTCTGTCCGTAGAGATTCTTCGTTTCCCTCCCCCTTCTCCTGCTCCCCTGCTCTCCGCGCCAACCTGTTTTCCTTCGGCAGAGATCCTCCCATCTGCGGGGGTGGGGATGGGAGGCAAGACTTTTAGTTTTACAGTGGGGGTATTTCCTAAACCAAAGCTGAAATCCCAGAATCCAGGCGCCCACCTTCACAGGTTAGGGCGTGCAGCCGAGAGCACTATTGACATTCCCGGTATTGCGGCTACTCCGGGCTAAACGCTTTAGGCCGCTGCCGCGACCTACGCACAGGCCAGGCCGGCAGCAGGAGCGCTCCCGGGACAAACCCCAGGCGGTGCCTGTCTTGGAGTTGCCGGTCCCGGAAAGTGGCTGCCTTGCTCTGATTGATAGAAGAATGTAATCCGAATTCTAGCAGAGCGGAGGGATCGGAGAATCTTGGCCCCAGCTGTCTCTGGTCTCAGCAGCTCCAGGGAGCCCGCTGGGAGTCCCGTGGACACCCAGTGTTGACCTCGCCCCTACTCCCCGCCTCTTTCTACTAGTCCTCGTGCAGGTCGTCGCTTCTAGGAGGCATGCAGGCCAAGAAAATTGGGTGGGTGGGGAGGAATTCAAGGGAAAGTTTTGGGGCAGCTAGGTTTGGGGTTCATTTGGGGAAAGTAATGTGCGGCCTTCTCAAACTGGGTCAGACTGCTTCCCTAACCTCCTACTCACCTGCTTCTGCCCGGTGCCAGGTGTTGGCCTTAGCTGGAGTCTCCCCAGAAGAGGAAGCTTTGAAATGTTTCCCCGGCGCCTGATTTCGTTTTCAGTTAAACCTCTCAACCGAGTGGCATAGAGAAGCACGGGCTCACAGACTCAAGAAAAATCTCAGGGTTACAAAATTGAGGGTAACGTTGTTGCCTGGAGTGTTCCTTAAGTGTCAGACGCGGAGCCTCGAAGGCCCTGCAAATCTAGAGTTTGCACAAGGTGGTGGCACCAGACCCGCCCGGGGAGAGCCAAGAGCGAGATGCCGAAGTGGGGAAACTGGGGATGCGCTGGGCCCCTGTTTAACGCGCAGCTCTTCGAGAAGGAACAGAGAGAAATGAGCCCAGGAGATGCTTCCTCCGCCTGCATTAACTCGCTATCGACCTGGCTGCGTTGGACTGCGAGAGGCGAGAAAGAGGCCAGGCGAGGGGGAAGCTGTGCTCAGTGAATTAGCCACGCCGGACCAGGGCACCCATGGCTCAAAAGACGAACCTCCAACCCAGATGAGGACCCTAGGGCCTCGATTATTTAGATACCTCCAGGCGCCCCAGGTATCAGCAGAATCAGCCTCTCCGCTCCCCTAGTCTCCAGCGGAGACCCTAGCCCGGGCGATCCGCACCCCACCTCGGGACCCAGAGCCCTAGGCAGCCGAGCCCCGACGTGGCGCTAGCTCTCCAAAGCCACCAGTGGAATCCGGCTCTGAACTGAACTCACGGGTCCACGGACAGCCGAGCCTTTTCCAGGCATTTTTAATCCAAGAGATGGGGTCAAAATGACACTCGTACAGGGAGGAAAAGCAGGTGCACGGGAAGTTGATTTGGGAAAGCCGTGCGCGCAAAAACGCACACAAACCCTTCTCCACCATCTCACTTTCTTCCACCGTTCCCAGAGCACAAAATGCTTCGGAGGCTTGCTGTAGACGCTCTCTCAACGCGGCCGGCCGAGGGTGTGGGGAATGAGCAGGGGGCGTCCATAGCACTGGCTTAGCGCGCACTCACTGCAGCGCTCCCAGGGTCTCACACTTGGAGGTGCGGGCCCGACGTGTGCCCAGAGCCGGTGGCCCGCCGGGCGCAAGGGCTGCGCCACGCACTCTACACGGGCCTCCAGTCACCAGGCCCCCTTCCTGCCCCCTCCTCGCTCGGCCTCACGGCGCCCACGCGTCCCCATCGGGGGCGCCTCTGTAGCCCTAAGTTTCTCCGCAGAGGCCCATCTTCTGTCCTTCCCTCCCAGGCCCGAAGTCCCTGGGCTGCAGTGCGGACCCGCGATCCCTCTGCTTCCTGCAGACGCCGCGGCGCACGCTCCCACCGCTCCCTCCCCCCGCGCTCGGGTTACAGGTTAATGAAATGCTCGTTTTCCTCAGTCATTTGTTTTGTTTTCCTGCAAAGTTCTGATAAGTAGCTAACCAACGAAGCTTGTAATTACAATCTTACAGAAACCGGGCCGATCTGTATATAAATCTCACCATCCAATTACAAGATGTAATAATTTTGCACTCAAGCTGGTAATGAGGTCTAATACTCGTGCATGCGATAATCCCCTCTGGATGCTGGCTTGATCAGATGTTGGCTTTGTAATTAGACGGGCAGAAAATCATTATTTCATGTTCAAATAGAAAATGAGGTTGGTGGGAAGTTAATTTCTCTCCGCTCTGTGAAGCGTAGACAAGAATTTAATGATTTAATTACAGTTGTAAGCCCTTTCCATGAGACTTAAATTGAGCTGAGAATATTTTTTTCTTTCTCTCTCTCTTCTGCGTTCTCTCTCTCTCCGCTATTAGCAGCCGCGTGGACGCCCGAGTGCGTGGCCTGGTGTCCGCACCCGGAGGGGTTTGTATCGGGCTAAGAGTCCAGACCCCAGCATCCCAGGAGGCGTGGGGCGCGGCTTCCCGGGGCCGCCCCGGAACGGATTGCCTCTTGGCACCGGTTCTCAGGGCTTCGGACCCCGTTTTTGGGCCCAGAGAAGCGACGGGGAAACTTTGGGAGAAAGTTTATCAACTTTGCTCTCTGCGAGGGAGAGGCTGCCCGGAGGGCCGGGCCAGTAACTGGCCGCTACGGGCGGGGTGGGCCCCCTGCCAGGCCAGGGCACTCGGAGCTGGCAGGGCTGTCCAAGGAGCGGCGCGAGGCCGGCCGGCAGCGGGCCCCTCGCTTCCCACAAGCCTGCCCCTGCCCTTCCTCGAAATGGCCCGAGCTCCTGGGTCTTCAAGCAGCCGCAACGCGCAGCAGCACCCAGAGCTGCCAGGATTGGAAACCTGGCCCTCGACGCGAGTGATGTTATTTCTCTTTACCTCTCCAGGATCATCGTTTCCACCTGACTCTAGCAGTTTCACTCTCTCCCCCTCTTTTGCTTTTCCTCTCTTTGTCTGTCTTTCCCACTTTCTGTATATGCGATTTCTAGGTCACTGATTTTACTTCTCTTCCCTCAATTCCCTCATTCGCTGTTATCGTTTTCTCCCCCATCTGGACCACTTTTCAGTTCACTTTTCTCAATTTTGCTCCTTCCCTCTTCTCTTATTTAGTGTCTCTCATTTCCCCTCTCTGACTCTGCGTCTCTTCCCCTCTTCCTCATTTCTCGTTCTTTCTTTTCTTTTTTTCCCCCGTCCCTCTCTTTCATCTTAATCTACTTCCTTCGTCGATTTCTTGGTCTGTCTCTCAGGTTCTCTGCGTGTATTTCCTCTGCTCTTCCTCTCCAGCTTCTGTGCCCTCCCCCCGTGGATCTGCCTTGCCGGCGGCGCCCCCTCCTCATCCATCTTGGGAGATGAATATGTCGCTTTATTAGATGCCGAGGCCAGAGCTGGGCGATGGGGCTCGGCCAGCCTCGCGCATTTTCTTCATGCATATTGACGAGATGGTAATAAGCGCGTTTGCATTGTTGCGTGGGGATGCTGCGTTTCCTGCCGCAGTTCGGAGCCGGCGAGGGTGTCGCGGGCCCAAGCGTGAGCGCAGTGGGCACCTGGCCTGATGGCCGCAGCTGGCCCTCAGCGGGTTCACAGTGCTCGGGCCGGGGAAGGAAGTGACCTCGGCTAGGGCCCGGGCGGGCCGCCGCCTCCTTGGGCTCCTCCACAAAGGCTGCCTGCTCTCCCCTCATTAAAGCCTCGTTATGGGAACCCCCGCCTGGCTCGCGACGGTTCTTTCTGCGTCCCCAGCCCAGGGGCCTCGGACCCCCCTCCCCTGTTGTTTTGAGGCCTGGGATGGAGCGCCACCAGGAAATTAGTGCCTGACAACAACGTCAAATGGCAATAAATTGTTTGCGATTCCGAGTGACACGTCGCGGGATCAAACGCAGCCGCATTGTGTACGGTGCCCGGCTCGCTCCTCGTTAATCTTGCAGCGCGCAGTGGCCGCGCTTGGTCCGAGAAGGTTGCGCTCAGGCCCTTGGCTGTCCGCGCTCAGGCCCTTGGCTGTCCGCGCTCCGCCGGCTCTCAACCGACCCGGAGGACCAGTCTTTTTAGAGGGGCTTGTCCTTTCCGGAGAAGGTCTGCAAAGCTCAGGACTCGGACCCAGGCTCGCCTCTCCAAGAGGTGGTTTCTGAAAGTCAGGATCTCCAAGAGCACAAACTCTGAATCGGATTAAGACGGAACCGACGTACTCCTTGCTGGAAATTCAGAAGAGTGTGAAGCCCCCGTTCTAGACATAGTGGAGTGGGGATTCTTTGGACATTAGATTTTTGCATTAATCACCCCATCACCACCATTCTCTTCCAACTTCATACTGGGAAAGTTGCCAGCTTTAGGTTTAAAGGCAAAAAAAAAAAAAAAAAAAGTCAAGATCTGGCCTTGTCTGGAATTGTATTGGATCTTGTCCCTCAAATTTTAAGCCCTCCACTATCACCTCTACTATTATTTTCTTAATATTTTTCCTTTCATTGACTCAAGTTAAATATTTAAATACACGTTTTTAGAAAGAAAACTTGATATTACTACTGTAAATGGAAATGTGGCTATTATTCACCATAAAAGTAAATTGTAAAAGATAAACACAAGTGAAATCAAGCAATGTTAATACATTTTAGCCATGATTGCTTGCTTGGGAATGACTTCTAGAGGTCCAGCTGTGTGTGTGTGTGTGTGTGTGTGTGTGTGTGTGTGTGTATTAGCAAGTGTTGTTGTTTATTCGTGTCTGACTTGCAACCCGTGTACTGCAGCACACCAGGCTTCCCTGTCCTTTACCATCTCCCAGAGTTTGCTCAAACTCATGTCCATTGAGTCGGTGATGCCATCTAGCCATCTTGTCCTCTGTCATCCCCTTTAGCAAGTGTTGGGAATGTCAGATACTGAATCTTTCTAGAAGATGAGAGAATTGAAAAGGAAATGTTTCTATTTAATAAAGTTAGCTAATTCTGTGTCGCCACACTACCTAATATTATGTTCAGGATCCTAAAAGCTGCATTGATTTAGGGTTTACCAAAGTCTGTTGAAGAGTATGTAAAAAATTCAAGATAAAAAAAAAACATGTTGAGTTATTAATAATTACCAAATAATTGTGTTAAGCATGGTCACAAAAAATCACATTTAATTCTCACAATAGACCTATGAGGGGAGACTAGCTTAGGGTGGCCACGTCTGGTTGTGCAGGATGCTCACTGAACAAGGGCACCTAGCTGAAGAACTAAGAGGCTGTGAAGTCCAGTCTTTCCGTGCTCAGGGCTGCACTCAAGGACAAGCAGATTTCTCTAATCTGCACAAAGTTGGGGTATGACCCAGCCCTAGAGGAAGGGAAACAAGACTTAGAGAACTTGGCAAAGCCCAGGCTGGAGCCCCATCTAATATTTATCCTTCCTCTGGGAGGAATATCAGGGCCTTTGGTTGATTGGGGGAGGTGGTGTAAGGGTCTGGGAGGAGGTTACTGGAAGACTAGTCCCTGATTTGACCAAAGGTAAAGGCAATGGGCCTGCCAATGCAGAAGATGCAAGAGACTTGGGTCCAATCTCTGGGTCAGGAAGATCCCTTGGAGTAGGAAATGGCAATGCACTCTAGAATTCTTGCCTGAAGAATCCTCATGGACAGAGGAGCCTGGTGGGCTACAATCCATGGAGTCGCAAAGAGTTGGACACGACTGAGCGCACACACAGGCAATGACACACACACACACACACACACACACATACACACAATGACACACACACAAAGGCAAGAGGACTGCTGTGCTTTCCCTTCCCCTTGAGCCTCACATTTCTTGCAAATATTTGGAGAGGACTTGGGTAAAAATACAGCAGATAGAATGTACATTATCTCAGCTAGCAAACAAATTGGGGCAGGGGGAGAAGATGTTCTTGGTTTGCTTGACCTAACCATGGGTGTTTTGACTGTTCCTTGCCTTTTTTTGGTTCAGTTTACCTGCATGAGTTTATAGTCCAGAGTCCTGCTTTGTTGCCATAGATACTGTTAAGAAGTTTGAGATTCTTAAGGGCAAACAGGAATTGCATTGCATCAGAGATTGAGTTAGGGTGACCTCTGGAGAAGGGAATGGCTACCCACTCCAGTATTCCTGCCTGGGAAATCCCAAGGACAGAGGAGCCCACCAGGATACAGTCCGTGGGATCTCAAAGAGTTGGAGATGATTGAGTGACTAACACTTTTTTCTGGTCATAGACATCTTTGGGGGGAAGTTTTGTCTCCATAGAGTCTTTTTTTTTTTAAGTTGAATTGCTTGCCAACACTTGCTAATTAGGTGATTTTATTTAAAAATCTAGATTTCAGTTTGTTAGAAAAACCAGAAGGCTAAGAAATCCAAGACTGTCCTCAATGAGATCACAGCAACTACTCTTGTATCTGGACACCCATTTGCTCCAATTTGCTCTATTGCCTGCAGGCAGCTGAATGGTAGCACTGCTTTGCATCCTTAGTTGAGAGAATGGAAGCCCTTGCAGTAGATGCTGCTCCTCCACTGTGAAGAAAATAGCACAGAATGTGACCTGGGCAAGGTGTTGTAAGAGCTTCTTCTTTCCTTTTCTCTACCTCACTCCTGGTTACCTGGGTAGCTGCTTTTCCAGCTAACCAGATTGAGGGCAGTTTTCCAGGAGTCGAATAAATGAATAGCTCTGAAAGGATGTCCAAGAGACTCAGCTAGGCCAATTCTAAAGCTTCTTGGAAGAGAATAGAAAGACTGGTCCCTAAACAGCCATTTGTAGGATGCCCCACCCCCTTGCTTTCCCATCCTTAGCATCAGCCCCACTCTCCTTTTTTTATTTGGCTGCGCTGGGTCTTAGTTGTTGTTGAATGGGGGATGGGAATTTAGTTCCCTGACCAGGGATTGAACCCAGGCCCCCTGCATTGGGAGGGTACAGTCTTAACCACTAGACTACTAGGGAAATCCTGTGCATCATCCTTTTCTTGATTCCCATGCACCGAATTAAAAATGTCAAGCCACTAAGCCTGCTTCCTCCCTTCTTTTCTTCCTCTCCCATTCTCCTTGCAACAAATATTTATTGAATGGCTTCCACAAGCTAGGAACTGTGCTAAGTTCTGGGAAACATGAGCTGGACAGGCCAGGACCCTGTTCTCTTAGGACTTACATTTTAGTGGTACAATCAAGTACCAATGAGGAAAACAAGGAGGACAAATTAAGATGTGTTAAGTTCTATGCAACAGCACAGACACTAATAACAGGGTGTACTGAGTTGGATGTCTTCTCAGATTCATGTCTTTCCCAGAACCTAAGAACCCAACCTTATTTGGAAATAAGGCCCTTGAAGGTGTAATGAATTGAGATGAAACTTACATTGGGTTTTCATCTCCTATTCGAGCAGAGTGGACTTGGAATCTAGTAAGACCAGTGTCTATAAGAAGGGGAGAAAAGACAGACAGACAGAGAAGAGAACAAGGTGATGTGAAGACAGAGGCAAAAACTGGATTGATGCATCTGTAAACCAAGGAATGCCAAAAATTGCTGACAATCACCAGAAGCTAGAAAGAGGCAAGAAAGAATTCTCCCCTAGGGCCTTTTGAGAGAGCATAGCCCTGTCAACACCTTGATTTCAGACATCTTGATTTCAGACATCTAGTTTTCAGAATCATAAATTTCTGTAGTTTCAAGCCATCTAGTTTGTGGTAATTTTTTACAGCAACCCTAAGAAACTAATATATAGAGGGATAAGAGAGCTGTTATTTTAGATAGCACAATCACAGATCGGCAAGGAGGAGATGATGTTTTAGCTGAGATGGAGTCAGTGGTGAAATTCTGGGAGAAGGTGTTTTAAAGCTGCTCAGTCTAATGCGGTAGCTGCTAGCCACATGTGCCCATAGAACACTTGAAATGCAGCTGGTCCAAATTGAGATAAGCTGAAAGAGTAAAACAGCCACCAGATTTCAAAGACTTAGTATGAAAAGAAAAGAATGTAAACCATTTCATTCATTTTTTAATATTGATGGCACATTGAAACAATATTTTGGATAGCTCGAGTTAAATAAAGAATATTATTAAAATTAACTTCACCTGCTTCTTTTACCTTTCTTAATGTAGGCAGTAGGAAATTTTGAATTACATTTGTGACTCACATTACATTTCTATTACATGGTGTTGTTCTAAAGGTAAGAACAGCATGTGTAAAGGCCCTGTGGCAGGGAGGTTCAATACTCAACCTGCATGTTGATATTTATTTGGTGATGTTGCTAGACATGGGGAGCTGATCTGAGAAGCCCTGTGGAACTTACAAAGAGTAAATATGTCTTTGTTCCTTCTTAGTGGAAAGAGGGGTCATGAAGTTCAGTCCTTCAACCTGAATGGTGCCTCCTTTCTCTTTGCCAACTCTTAGACACAAACTTTGCCATCCTTTCTCCTTGGTACACTCATCTCATCCTCTCCCCATGCTTGTTAACATGAGGACTTAGAACAAGGCCTAAGTCCTGGTGCCAAGGCCCTGGGGTGATACATAAGCAGAGACCACCCTCCCCAAACCACCAGCTTGCAAAGTGAACTTCAGAGACTGTATTAGTCCATTTATGAAGCTAGAATTTTGTTCCTTCAAGACAGAGGTCACAAAAGGATACTCTGGACAGTGGGATGTTGCCTCTGCGATGAGACTACACAAAGACTACGGCCTCTGTCTTGGGCACTTCTGACTCTCTGTCTTTGAGATTACCAGCTGCCCTGTGGTGAAGACGCTCAGACCACTGTTGAAGGGGCCCACCTTGCAAGGAACACGTCTTTCCGGCGACCACGTGGGTGAGCTTGAATGTGGATTCTGCAGTCCCTGATGAGTCTTCAGGGGACTATAGCCCAGGCCAACCACTTAAGCATAACCCTATAAGAAATCCTGAGCCAGCTGCACCTGGAGTCTGACTCATGAAACTGTGAAATAATATATGTTTGTTGTTTGAAGCTAAACACTGGCAAACTACAGGTGGGTAGGTTGCCTGTTTTTAGAAATAGTTTTATTGGAACACAAGAATGCCCATTGTCTATGGTTGCTTTCAGACTCCACAGCAGAACCTGTTGAGTAGTTGCAGTGAACATCATACAACCCCCAAGCCTGAAGTATTTACTATCTGGCTCCTTAAGGAAAAGTTTATTGATTCCCGTTTTAAGATGCCGTGTTTTAGAATAATTGTTCAGTTCAGTTCAGTCACTCAGTCATTCAGTGTCCAACTCTTTTCAACCCCATGAACTGCAGCACGCCA
The DNA here is from genome assembly GCA_007570785.1 of Antilocapra americana. Taxonomy (NCBI): domain Eukaryota; kingdom Metazoa; phylum Chordata; class Mammalia; order Artiodactyla; family Antilocapridae; genus Antilocapra; species Antilocapra americana. The sequence goes on along the minus strand of ML663568.1, from coordinate 1,316,342 downwards.
GGCCTCCCTGTCCATAACCAACAACTGGAGTCCAGCCAACCCATGTCCATCGAGTCAGTGATGCCATCCATCCATCTCATCCTCCGTCATCCCCTTCTCCTCCTGCCCCCAATCCTTCCCAGCATCAGGGTCTTTTCCAATGAGTCAACTCTTCACATGAGGTGGCTAAAGTATTGGAGTTTCAGCTTCAAAACCAGTCCTTCCAATGAACACCCAGGACTGATCTCCTGTAGGATGGACTGGTTGGATCTCCTTGCAGTCCAAGGGACTCTCAAGAGTCTTCTCCAACACCACAGTTCAAAAGCATCAATACTTTGGCGCTCAGCTTTCTTTATAGCCCAACTCTCACATCCATACATGACTACTGGGAAAACCATAGCCTTGACTAGCTGGACCTTTGTTGGCAAAGTAATATCTCTGCTTTTTAATATGCTATCTAGGTTGGTCATAACTTTCCTTCCAAGGAGTAAGCGTCTTTTAATTTCATGGCTGTAATCACCATCTGCAGTGATTTTGGAACCCCCAAAAATATAGTCTGCGCCATTTCCAATATTTCTGCATCTATTTGCCATGAAGTGATGGGACCAGATGCCATGATCTTAGTTTTCTGAACGCTGAGCTTTAAGCCAACTTTTTCACTCTGCTCTTTCACTTACATCAAGAGGCTTTTTAGTTCTTCTTCACTTTCTGCCGTAAGAGTGGTGTCATCTGCATATCTGAGGTTATTGATATTTCTCCCGGCAATTTTGATTCCAGCTGTGGTGCTTCCTCCAGCCCAGCATTTCTCATGATGTACTCTGCATATAAGTTAAATAAGCAGGGTGACAGTATACAGCCTGACATACTCCTTTTCTTATTTGGAACCATTCTGTTGTTCCACATCCAGTTCTAACTGTTTCTTCCTGACCTGCATACAGGTTCCTCAAGAGACAGATCAGATGGTCTGGTATTCCTGTCTCTTTCAGAATTTTCCACAGTTTATTGTGATCCACATAGTCAAAGGCTTTGGCATAGTCAATAAAGCAGAAATAGATGTTTCTCTGAAACTCTCTTGCTTTTTCGATGATCCAGCAGATGTAGGCAATTTGATCTCTGGTTCCTGTGACTTTTCTAAAACCAGCTTGAATATCTGGACATTCACGGTTCATGTATTGCTGAAGCCTGGCTTGGAGAATTTTGAGCATTACTTTACTAGCATGTGAGATGAATGCAATTGTGCGGTAGTTTGAGCATTCTTTGGCATTGCCTTTCTTTGGGATTGGCATGAAAACTGACCTTTTCCAGTCCTGTGGCCACTGCTGAGTTTTCCAAATTTGCTGGCATATTGAGGACAGTACTTTAACAGCATTATCTTTCAGGATTTGAAATAGTTCAACTGGAATTCCATCACCTCCACTAGCTTTGTTTGTAGTGATGCTTTCTAAGGCCCACTTGACTTTGCATTCCAGGATGTCTGGCTCTGGCTGAGTGTGAGTGATCACACCATCGTGATTATCTGAGTCGTGAAGATCTTTTTTGTATAGTTCTTCTGTGTATTCTTGCCACCTCTTTTTAATATCTTCTGCTTCTGTTAGATCCATACCATTTCTGTCCTTTATCAAGCCCATCTTTGCATGAAATGTTCCCTTGGTATCTCTAATTTTCTTGAAGAGATCTCTAGTCTTTCCCATTCTGTTGTTTTCCTCTATTTCTTTGCATTGATTGCTAAGGAAGGCTTTCTTATCTCTTCTTGCTATTCTTTGGAACTCTGTATTTAAATGGGAATATCTTTCCTTTTTTCCTTTGCTTTTTACTTACCTTCTTTTCACAGCTATTTGTAAGGCCTCCTCAGACAGCCATTTTGCTTTTTTGCATTTCTTTTCCATGGGGATGGTCTTAATCCCTGTCTCAATAACTGACTAATACAGTGACTTTAGGATCTAGAACAATGGACCTAGCATGGCTTGCATGTTATGGGTTAAGGCCTCTGCTGTCAGTTTAGTTCCATGTGGTAGGTGTTGTGTCAAGGAGTACGTCAAGGCTGTATATTGTCACCCTGCTTATTTAACTTATATGCAGAGTACATCATGTGAAATGCTGGGCTGGATAAAGTACAAGCTGGAATCAAGATTCCTGGGAAAAATATCAATAACCTCAGATATGCAGATGACACCACTCTTATGCAGAAAGCCAAAAGGAACTAAAGAGCCTCTAGATGAAGATGAAAGAGGAGAGTGAAAAAGCTGGCTTAAAACTCAACATTCGGAAAACTAAGATCATGGCATCCAGTCCCATCACTTCATGGCAAACAGATGGGGAAACAATGGAAACAGTAAACAAACTTTATTTTCTTGGGCTCCAAAATCACTGCAAGATGGTGACTGCAGCTGTGAAATTAAAGGACGCTTACTGCTTGGAAGAAAAGCTATGACCAAACTAGATGGCTTATTAAGAAGCAGAGACATAACTTTGCTAACAAATGTCCATTTAGTCAAAGCTATGGTTTTCCAGTAGTCATGTATGGATGTGAGAGTTGGACTATAAATAGGGCTGAGCGCAGAAGAATTAATGCTTTTGAACTGTGGTGTTGGAGAAGACTCTTGAGAGTCCCTTGGACAGCAAGGAGATCCAACCAGTCAATCCTAAAGGAAATCAATCCTGAATATTCATTGGAAGGACTAGTGCTGAAGTTGAAGTTCCAATACTTGGCCACCTGATGTGAAGAGCTGATTCATTGGAAAAGACCCTGATGCTCAGAAAGATTGAAGGCGGGAGAAGGGGATGACAGAGGACAAGATGGTTGAATGGCATCACCGTCTCAATGGACATGAGTTTGAGCAAGCTCCAGGAGTTGGTGAAGGACAGGGAAGCCTGTCATGCTACAGTCCATGGGGTCCCAAAGAGTTGGACAAGACTGAACGACTGAAATAAACTAGTGTGTTAATGATGTTAAATGTGAACTGAGTATTTACTGTGTGCCAGGCCCAGTCTCAATCATATTCCAGAATGCTGCATTCATTCATTTATCTATGGTCCCCTCAGGCACTTCTGCAGTTGATGACATTCTGTAGCTGTGACAAGTGTCTGTGGATTTAAATTGCCTTTTAGAGATTGGAATTAGCAGGACACACAATGGATGACTCTGTAATTATGGGGTGGTGAGCAGAGAGCAACATGTTCAGCTGCTAAGTACATTTGTTGGTTCTAAACTCTGGAAATGTTCCTATCACTTTGTCCTGAGCCTCTCAGGGCTCTCTTCCTGCCGCAGCAGCCCACCACTCCCTTCCCTCTCCCTCCGTCACCCCGACCCTTGGCCCAATGATCCAGCAACCAAAGGACATAAGGCAGGCATAGCAGGGCCTTCAAAGTCTTTAGGGGCTACCCTAACTGGTTAGGCTTTCCAGGTGGTGCTAGTGGTAAATAACCCACTTGCCAATACAGAAGATGCAGGATATGAGGATTCAATCCCTGGGTTGGGAAGATCCCCTGGAGGAGGGCATGGCAACACACCCCAGTATTCTTGCCTGGAGAGCCCCATGGACAGAAGAGCCTGGGGGCCATGGTCCATGGGGTTCCAAAGAGTCAGACATGACTGAAGTGACTTAGTATGCACGTGCACTGATTAGTCAGTTCCCATGTTGTGACGATGGTGATTTAATGTCACTCAAAGACAGATCCCTGACTGCCAGCCACTGCTCCACCTTGGTCTTGGCTTGTGGAAGGAGAATGCCCATCATCACTGCTCTCCAAGGCCAGACCTCAACCTGGTCCAGAAGAGACACTAAGCGAAGCTGACGGAATTCACAGGTGACTACTGAAAGTTTGCCCCTTTATGGGATTAACAAGGGAGAGGATGCAAAGAACAATAGACATGGGAAGGTCTGTAACCAGACCTTCTGCTCATTATCAAACCCCGCTTCTGACCTCAGGCACGCGACTCAGTTCTTTGTGCTCCAGTTTTCTCCTCTGTGACAATAATGGTTCCTACATCATGGCATTTTTATTAAAGAGAAAGTAATATAATTACATATATATATATATAGGGTTTTCCCCAATGGCTCACTTTCCCCAGTGGCTCAGCAGGTAAAGAATATGCCTGCTATCCAGGAGACACAGGAGATGTGAGTTTGATGCCTGGGTCAGGAAGATCCCCTGGAGGAGGGTTGGCAACCTGCTCCAGTATTCTTGCCTGAAAACCCCATGGGCAAGGACTTGGCAGGCTATAGTCCAAAAGGGTGGCAAAGAGTCAGACATGACTGAGTGACTAAGCACAGAAGCACACGCATGCGAATGCGCGCACACACACACACACACACACACACACACACACATATGTATACATTTCCTTCTCCAGGGAATCTTCCCAATCCAGGGATCAAACGCCAGTCTCCCGCATTGCAGGTGGATTCTTTACCAGCTGAGTCATCAGGGAAGCCCAATATATATATATATATATATACATATATAATTACAATAGGTATGTGTGTGTTAGTCGTTCAGTCATGTCCAGCTCTTTGCAACCCCATGAATTGTAACCCACCAGGCTCCTCTGTCCATGGACTTCTCTAGGCAAGAATACTGGAATGGTTGCCATGCTCTCCTCCAGGGGATCTTCCTGACCCAGGGATTGAAGCCTAGTCTCCTGCATTGAAGGCAGATTCTTTACTGTCTGAGCCACCAGGGAAGCCCCACAATATATATATTGCATGTTAATATATTATACCAATATAGCACTAACACAAGTGCTAAGAATAATACCTGTACTTAGTAAGTACTCAGCAAATGTTAGAAAAAGAATCTAGGGGCCAGAAGAATAAACTCAGAGTGAGTCTTGACAATGGCAAAATGTACATTCAGCCAGTGTGTACTGAGCACTGATGAGCTTTCCATGATTCAAACAAGGACTGGTTTCCTGGGCGTGTGACCTGCGCCCAGTGCCCCATGCTTAAAAGCACCTTGGACTTGGTTTAATGCTCTGCTGCTGCCATCTCAAGATTCTTAAGTACTTTTTGAACAAGGGGATCACATTTTCATTTTGCGCCGAGCCCCAAGATTATGTAAGGCTCTTGCACACAGCAGTGGGTGAGGCTCAATTCTGTTCCTTGGAAGCTTTGCTGCGTGGGTGGATGGACCCAAGGTAATCACATCACAGAGCTATACACATCCTGGGGGAGCGCTAAGCCTGTGCATGTGCACCCACGCATCTATGTTGGGGGAAAATGGCCCAGAAGATCTGTTTGAAGCTGCAAAGAGAACACAGCAAAGGCCAAGCCTGCCTGATTCCACCATGGCAACCCCAAGAGGAACTCCAGCTGGGAAACCAGGTCCCATAATGCCTCTGTTCAGGGAATTCTGCTTGGATTTATTTTCTACAAGAGGAATAAGGTCTTGAATTCTGAAATATTTTTGAAACCTTTGGAAAATCCCACTTAAATCACTGATGACAGTTTGACATTTTTCCAGCTGTTTGGAAGCAGTAGACAAGTTGAGTCGCTCAGCAGGGAACAGGCTGGCATGCTGGGATGTGTGTGGGTTCTAAACTCCCTCCCCGTTTCTAGCTCCTCTAGGCTTTTAGGAGAAAGGGAAGGGAAAAAAAAAGAGAAAACCGAAACCCAGACTCTTTCAGGATTTGTGCCCACTTGCACCATCTGCATTTAGGGGGTTTATCCTGAAAGTGAAATCTTAATTGGGCAACTATATCTTTCCTTCTTTTCCAGATCAGTGGACTCACCTCTTTCTCACCAGCAAAGATTTCAGTAGCTTGTGTCTTTCCCTCATTAAATTCACATCTTGGTAGGGAGGATTATTTTCTTGGCTCATTGGGTGCCAGTGATGGCTCCCTATTTATTTATTTATTTTTTTGTGGTCTGCCACAGGCAATCAAGATATGGGTATGGATTATAACTCTGGTTCCATCTTCAGCTAGATCCATTGGATAAGAGCACGTGCTCAAATCTTAGCTTTAAAGCGTCTGCCTGCAATGCGGGAGACCTGGGTTCTACCCCTGGGTCGGGAAGATCCCCTGGAGAAGGAAATGGCAACCTACTCCAGTATTCTTGCCTGGAGAATCCCATGGACGGAGGAGCCTGATGGGCTACAGTCCATGGGGTTGCAAAGAGTCGGACATGACTGAGCAGTTTCACTTACTCACTCACTCAAGGGCCTCAGGGAAGTTACTTGGCCTCTCTGTGCCTCAATTTTCCCATCTGTAAAATGCCCAGAGGAGGATTAAATGACTTAATACATATGAATTACTTAGAACTCATAATTAAATGTTTTGGTATATAAGTATATGTGTATAACACATTTTAAAGGACATCTTTCATACATTTTATTATGTATGGCTATACTATTGTCTCCATCACCATATGTCTATCCATAAAAACATGCCTATATAATGCTGTTTTTATCCAGGTGCAGTTTTAAACCCTCTCCAAGAATTACCTCACTCAAACCTCAAAATGACATTATGAGCTAGAGATTGATGTGTCCCTCATTTTAGAGATTAAGGAAGCTGGGGCACCAAGACGTTAAGTAACTTGCCTGAGGCCACACAGCTAGAACCAAGAGACACTCAGGCTTTTAGCTCTATAGTCACCTCCCCCACCAACCCTTACCCTTTGGGATCTGCTCATACATAACAACTCAAACTTTGCTAAACATTTAGGATTTTCCTTTTTCAATAATGTCTTCAACTTCTTATTGAAGACTAATAGACATACTTGAAGTGAATGTATCCTAACTGTAAGAATGCATCTATTTTCACAAAGTGAGAACACCCATGTAAACATCTTAAGTATCCACACCAGAAAACGGAAGGTGGTGGTCCCTCAGGCGCCTCTGGGTTTTCTGGTCACTCCGTTCCCACCCCGCGCTGGACTAGCCTGACTTCCAACCGCAGAGATTAGTTTTGTCCAGTTTTACACTTCATGCTAACAGAGTCGTGCAACATGTATTCTTCTGACTCTGACCTGTTTTGCTCAATATTACGTTTGTAAGATTCAGGCATGTTGTTGCTTGTGGTTGTAGATTATTTATTCTCATACCGCACAGGATCTCATTTATAATTTATCTATCTACTGTTGATGGGTGTCTGGGTCATTTTTATGAACGGTGCTGCTAGGAACATTCAAGCCTTTTTTTTTTTTCTTTTTAAGATTTTTTTTTATTTTTTGATGTGGGCCATTTTTAAAAAGTCTTTAGAATTTGTTACAATATTGGTTTTGTTTAATGTATTGATATTTTGGCTTCGAGGCATGTGGGATCTTAGCTTCCAACCAGGGATTGAACCCTCACCCCTTACATTAGAAGGTTGAGTCTTAACCCTTGGACCACCAGGAAGTTCCTGGCACATGCCTTTGGGTGGACATATATTGCATTTCTGTCACGTATACACCTAGGAATAGAGCGTAGGATGGGCATATATTCGGCTTCAGTAGACAGTGCTAAACAGTTTGCCAAAGACTTTTCCAGGACGCCGTGTGGTGGTGGTGATGGTGGGGAATGAGATCAGGGGTTGGATATTTTGCAGATGATTTCCCTTTCTGACCATTGAGTGGAAATAGAATGTGACATTTGGACCTAGTGGCAGGCAGAGTCTCATCAAGGCATGCCAGGGGCTTATTTATGGGGTTTTGTTAAACATCCCACCTTTCTTTAATTTCTGCAGGATATCCTCTTCCTGTAAAGTTGGCTGAAAGGGCAAACCATGCAGGACTCGTGATGGGGCTTTTCGAGCTGAAAGGCGGAGTAGCAGTGGGGCTGACGGTGACACTGTTCCTGGGCGGGTGTGAGTCAGGCCCTGAGCCCCTCTCACCCTGTGAGCCCACAGAGCCAGTGGGGTGGAGTGACCCCTCTGCTCACAGCCAGACATCGACCAAGCTCTCTCTGCATGGCCTTCCCTGCGCTGGACATCAGGGACACGGTGGTATACAAGGTCCGCTGGATTCCTGTCCTCTCTGAGCTTACCTTCTTCTGGGGAATGCATACGCAAACAAGGACCCAAACCAACTGACACAAATATTTTCAGAGCATGATAAGAAAATGAAAAATATAAATAAAACAAGGAGATGAGAAAGCAAGAAATCAGAAAGAGGGATGGCATTGGAGACAGCCCAGGGAAAAGACACCAAGCATCAGCTTAGAAATACCCTAATATTTAGAAATACCTCAATATTTACAAATATTGAGCAAGGCCAGCCTCATGGGTGTGCAGATCTGATCTGTGCCCTTGCTGTGATGCTCTGCTCTTCCTGTCCTAAAAGTTTTAATTTTTTTTTTTTTTTTTGATTAAGCCTCATGACGTGTGGGATCTTAGTTCCCCAACCAGAGTCTGAACCCTTGATCCTTGCATTGGAAGCTTGGAGTCTTAACCACTGGACTGCCAGGGAAGTCCTGCCAAAGTCTTAATAATTTTTGAACAAAGAGCCAGATTTTGCATTTCGTCCTGGGCCCTGTGGATCATGTAGCTGGTCCTCCCAGTTGTTGGGGTGAGAGACAAAGAAACTGCATGTAAACACCCCAAGGGCTAAGCCTGGAGGATTCTTCAGTTTCTCCCTTTTCCCTTATTTCTCTACATCTTACAAGTTCTAAACCTGGCACTGAGGTTTCGGGGAGAGCAAATTAGGACCCAAACAGGGCAGTTGCTTTTGATGTGGGCTTTTCAGGGCTTAGAAATCCTACAGTTCCTGTCCCTGGAGGCCCCAGGTGATTAATGATAAAGGAGCTTTCTCCATTGTGTAAGCCAGAAGGAAGGAAGGAAGAGCACTTGAAAAGCACAGAGTGTCCAAGTGCTGGGCCCTTGGACTTCCAGGCCTCTGGGGAGGGAAATGGAGCCCTTCAGCAGAGGGCCTGTCCCGGGTAGCTCAGGGAGCCGGATGGGCTGGTGACCCGAGTCAGGTCATTGGGCTGTGACCCCGGGCCATCTCTGTTGTGATTTGATAATCCAGCTATGGCCTCAAGTCCAGCTGAGGCTCGGACAGTCGCTGCTGAGGATATGAGACTCTGGCAGAATCCAAATCCTGGCCTGGTCCTCCAGAACGTTCCCAGTGCTCCATGGGGAACCTCTGTCCCAGTCACACTGTCAGGGAGGGTCTGGGGCAGCTGTAGACAGGGCCCCTCAGGATCTGAGAGGAACCCCACTTCTGCTGATATGAGCCCCTCGATCATTTCAAAGGGAAAAGAAATGCCAAGGTAAGGTTCCAGAAGATCTTGTTTCGCTAGAGACGTTTACTACCAACAAAAGAATTCATTTGAGAAACACACACAGAATATCACGGAGGGTAATCATGTGAGACCGGACTTTAATATTCTCACTCATATTTATATTTATAGTTAGTTAGCTAATTGATGGGGGAACAAACAGGGCCATATGGATACACAGCCCAGCTTACCCATCCCCCTGGGGGATGATTCTTAGGCAGGGTCTCCGTGTTTCCTCTGAGGGTCCCAGGGGCTGAGTCCCAGTGGTAACCTACTCACCGATAGATGCACCTCTCATGACTTGCTTCCCTTCCCTGCCTTGCTTTCCCCCCACCTTATTGTGCTTCTGGGATCAGCCCCATAATAGACTCCCTGAACCTCAGTTCTTTTCTCAGACTCTGCTTTTAAGCTCCGGATTAGGACAGTGCCTTAACAACTTGGATCTAGCTTGCCAGTCTAAGAACCCATGAACATCCTCTGGATTATGGCTATTTATTTATTTACTTATTTTGGGCTGCACTGGGTCTTTCTTTCACATGGACTTTCTCTAATCTAATGAGCAGCGTTATTCTTCACTGTGATGCACAGGCTTCTCACTTTGGTGGCTTCTCTTGCTTCAGAGCATAGTCTTTAGGCATGCGGGCTTCAGAAGTTGCAGTGTGCAGGCTCAGCAGTTGTGGCACATGGGTTTTGTTGCCCTGTGGCATGTGGGATCTTCCTGGACCATGGGTCAAGCTTGTGTTCCTGCACAGGCAGGAGGATTCTTATCCACTGTGCCATCAGGGAAGTCCATCTTCCAGATCCTAACTACATTTCAAGGTATTGACATCTTGTTCCGTGACCTTAGGTAAATTACTCTGTCAGGGGCCCAGATATTTCACCCAAATATTAAGTGAAATCACATTAAGCTAATAATATCCATGTCTCTACTTTTCCAGTATGGGTATGGACATCAAGTGCCCTAATACCTGGGGAATGGTGATGATCCCTGAGTAGAGGAATTGGAGTGCTATCGGTTTTCTCTCTTCTTTTTCTTATTTTCCAATTTTTGTGCAAGTTACATGTAAATGTTTTGAAATCTGAGAAAATTAATATGGGAAGTTGGAAAATAAAGTTCAGTTCAGTTCCTTCACTCAGTCTTGTCCAACTCTTGCAATCCCATGAACAACAGCATGCCAGGCTTCCCTGTCCATCACCAACTTCCGGAGTGTGCTCAAACTCATGTGCATTGAGTCAGTGATGCCATTCAACTTTCTCATCCTCTGTCATCCCCTTCACCTCCTACCTTCAATTTTTCCCAGCATCAGGGTCTTTTCAAATGAGTCAGTTCTTCGCATCAGGTGGCCAAAGTATTGGAACTTCAGCTGCGGTATCAGTCCTTCCAATGAATATTCAGGACTTATTTCCTTTAGGATAGACTGGTTGGATCTTCTTGCTGTCCAAGGGACTCTCAAGAGTCTTCTCTAACACCATAGATCAAAAGCATCAGTTCTTTGGTTCTCAGCTTTTTTTTAATGGCCTAACTCTCCCATCCATACATAACTACTGGAAAAACCATAGCTTTGACTAGATGGATCTTTGTCGGCACAGTAATGTCTCTGCTTTTTAATACACTGTCTAGGTTGGTCATAGATTTTCTTCCAAGGAGCAAGCACCTTTTAATTTCATGGCTGCAGTCACCATTTGCAGTGATTCTGGAGCCCAGGAAAATGAAGTCTCTCACTGTTTGCATTGTTTCCCCATCTATTTGCCATGAAGTGATGGGACCAGATGCCATGATCTTCATTTTTTGAATATTGAGTTTTAAGCTAACTTTTTCACTCTCTTCTTTCACTTTCATCAAGAGGCTCTTTAGTTCCTCTTGGCTTTCTTCCATAAGAGTGGTGTCATCTGCATATCTGAGGTTATTGATATTTCTCCCAGCAATCTTGATTCTGGAAAATGAAGAGAGTTTCTTAAAACTGGAGAAAATTAGGTAACAGGAAAGAGGAGGTTAAAGGGAGTGGAATTTGAGGCAACCGTCTGTCATTTGGGGCACTGGGTCCAGGAACTGATGACAAACATCAGTTTTATTTGAGGGCAACATGGGAGCCCATGGTCTCAGGTGGGTCATGGAAGCCTGGGCTGGGGTCTAGAGTGAGAGACTCCTTTTCAGAGCCTTGAATGAGGGAGAGGGGGCTGATGCTGGACTTACCATCTTCATTGGAGCAGGATGGTGGGAGGAGGGTATGAGAAGGAGTTGAGGGGCAGGGCCCAGACCTGAGGGATGGATCAGGACAGAGGAGAGACCTTAGGGACAGATATCCACACCAAATGACAGCTTGGATGCACTTGGATTTTCTCTTGTATGGTTTGTAAAAGAAGAAAGAGAAAGAAGCTGTAATATGTCCAGAACCCCAAGTGTCTCTGAGCACCCCATTTCCCAATTTAAGCCAGCCCTCTGCTGGGCTTCCTGACCTGTGAGGATGGGCATCTCTGTCTTAGTTATTGCCACAGACCTAGAGTATCTGAAAACTAATATTATTCAACTGCACTGCATGCTATATTGCTTTAGTCGTGTCTGACTCTTTGAGACCCTATGGAGTGTAGCCTGCCAGGCTCCTCTGTCCATGGGACTCTCCAGGCAAGAATACTGGAGTGGGTTGCCAAGCCCTCCAACCGGGGGATCTTCCTGACCCAGGGATCAAACCTGCATTTCTTGTGTCTCCTGCACTGGCAGATGGGTTCTTTACCACTAGCGTCACCTGGGAAGCCCATATCATTCAACTGGTTTAACCCAAGATATAAGCTGAGGGCCCTTTGTGGCTTAGTCTTACCTCAGTGTGGGATTTAGAGAAACAGGGTCCAAAATAAAAAATACACAGGATTTAAAAACAACTCTAATTTTATTTGTGACTCACGGGACACTTCCATGTGGATTTAATTCATAATCTAGAGCCACACCTCCTATGGTAAAACCCCCCTCTTTCCCTCTTCTCTGGTCCTCACACATCCTGAGGCTGCTGCAGAGATGCCAGGTCTCCAGATGCCTCCAAGTCTGTTCCTCATCTGTAGCCTCTGTGGCATTTCCTCTTCCTCCTTCCCACATGTCACACTGCATGGCCTCTCTGCCAGATGTCCCTGGGATGTCCGCTCTGGCCAAAAGAACATGCTAGAAAGGTTGGCGAACACATGAGCTCTTTGCTCGGAGTCCTTCCTCATTTTTCATAGAGGGACTCATGCTGAGATCAGTGATCACAGAAAAAGATGAAGGAGGACTTGGCTAACCGAAGCATCTGGGTTTGGATCCTGGATCCTTTTCTTGTTTGCCACGTGACGTTATACAAGTGATGAAGCCATTTGGAAAGTCAGTTTCCTTGTGAGCAAAACAGGGAAGTAACCTACTTACTTTAGAGAGTCATTAGAGTCAAATGAGTTAATTTATTGAGATGTTCTTCTAGCACCTGACACGGAGTGTGCACTCACAAGGGTTGATAAAGTCATCTCCGTCACCATGCTGAAATGTCTTTCACCAGCATGGAGGAAAAAAAGGTTGGTCCTCTTCTGCCCCAGGAGAGAAGTGACTGAACTCAGTTTCCCTTGAACCCAGTTTCATTTGAACCCTCAACACTGGTGCCACCATCCTTCCCCTTCCCCCTCCTCATCCTTTTCTGTCCCTCTTCCTTCCCTCCCTCCTCTTCTCCTCTCCCTTCTCTCCCTCCTCTTCTGCTCTCCCTTCTCTCCCTCCTCTTCTGCTCTCCCTTCTCTCCCTCCTCTTCTGCTCTCCCTTCTCTCCCCTTCCTCCTTCCCTCCCCCTTTCTTCCCCTCCCCCATTTCCTCTTTCCTCTTCTCATTACATTATCATTTTATGGGCTCTGGGACCAGGCTACCTGAATTATCATCTTGACTCTAGGACTTACTAGGATCCAGGTAAACTGCTTAGCTTCCATGAACCTTCTTTCTCGGTAAAAAAAGATTAATATGAGTATATACCATATAGAATTGCTGTGAAGATTGAGAAAGCTCATACCATGCGTAGAAGAGCTGAGAAGAATGTTTTCTTACAGTAAGTGCCCAATGAGTATTAATTATTCTGTTGTACGTAGAGTAACAGGCAGAATCTGAATTGGAAACCAGTTTTATCTGGTAGTGAAATTGTGTTTATAACGGTCCTGCCTCCTTCCTTCAGTCTTGGCATGGGGCCACTTGGAGTTACAAAAATGTTCCTTCCTCACATGCCCCAAGGAATGAAAAGTAGAATCTCAGAGAGATATTTGTACGCATATGCTCCTAGCAACCTTACTCCCATTGGCAAGGAGTAGAAGCAACTCACGTGGCCATTGATGGGTGAATAAACAAATGTAAATATCTACAATGGAATATAATTCAGTCTTAAAAAGGAAAGAAGTCCTGACATATATATAGTACAACACAAATAAACCTTAAAGACACTATGCTGAGTGAAATAAGCCAGTCCCCAAAAGACAACTTACTGTATGATTCCATTTATACGAGGTACTTGGAGTAGTCAAAATCAGAGAGATGGAAGGTAAAGCAGTGAATCCTAGGACCTAGGGGAGGGAGAAAGGAATAGTTAGTGTTTAATGGGTACAGAGTTTCATTTTCCCAAGATGGAAGGAATGCTGTGGATGGCTGGTGGGTATGGTCGTCCAGCAGTGTGAATGGACTTCCTGATGCTGAACTGGACACTTACAATGGTTACGAGGGTACATTTTTTAGTGAGTTATTCTTGGCTGCTCGGGGCCTCCATTGCTGCACACGTGCTTTCTCTAGTTGCGCAGGCTTCTCTTCATAGTGGCTTCTCTGGTTCGGGAGCACAGGCTCTCGCGCAAGGGCTGCCGTAGCTGCCCGGCTCTGGCTCTGGAGTCGTGGCGCATGGCTTAGTTGTCCCACAGCATGTGAGATCTTAGTTCCCGGACCAGGACCTGAACCCTTGTCTCCTGCGTTGGCATGCAGATTCTTAACCTCTGGATCACCAGGGAAGTTCCATGATGGTAAATTATTTGTTCATTTTACCACAAAAAATCCACAAAACCCAAAAAATGAAATGCTGCCCCTCTTCTGCCCCCAGGAAAGAGATGACAGCACTGTTTCCTCTGAGTCATTTTGTTGCTCATCTGGGAGCTCTGGTTGCCCCAGTCAGTGACTCCATCTCTTGCTTATGCCCTGAATTTGTGGTGTGGTGGTATTAGTGGTGACCAAGAGCATTGAACCCCATATCCTGCTGGGAGTGGGCGTGCATGGCCGAGACCCATCCTCACTCCCCCTTGGAGAAGGATCAGTGCTGCGAGAGGGTCAACAGAGCCAGTGGCCCAGGCAGCCATGAGGTCTTTTAAATTGATTCATTTTGAAATTTGGGGGGAAGCGTCTTTTTATTATCTGTGTGTCTTTGAGGGAAAAGGGGATAACGTGTGAGTTTTTGCGGTGGCTCCGTTGGTTCATGTGAGTGTATGTGGCTATAGAGACCTGACTGTCTCCCCTTTTGTCACAAAGCCTCCAGGTCTCCTGGCTACATTCACTTTAGGGTCTGGGCGGTGAGTGAACCTACTGTGTCAGCTGGAACACACTGCAATGACCTATGGATAGTTTTTTTTTTCTTCTTCTTCTTTTTCCAGGTAAATTGCTGATGTCCACTGGGATTTTTTTAGCTAAAGTGTTGAGATCTTCTTCTGGGTTGGAAGGAGGCAAGATTTTCCATGGGTAGAAATTGCCTCCTCAGGAATAGTCTTGATTGGAATTCAGAGAAACTGAAGGCAATTTGGGACTTGGAAAGAGAGAAAAGCAGTGGGCTAACCAGCAAATTGAGTTTTTTTTTTTATTCCTCTCTTTCTCTTTTTTTGGCTTAATTTTTCTCCCTGTCTTTCTGGGGTTTCTGGTCCCATTTCTCTATGCCAAGCTATTTCTACTTTCTACTTAAAATCCTAGTTCAAATCTCTAGCTCTCCAGGAACTGATTATTTCTTATTAAAGCCCTGGGAAAAGCCCTTTAATTTCTTATTAAAGGACTGGAAAAGGTCAGTTTTCATTCCAATCCCAAAGAAAGGCAGTGCCAAAGAATGCTCAAACTACCACACAATTGCACTCATCTCACACGCTAATAAAGTAATGCTCAAAATTCTCCAAGCCAGGCTTCAGCAATATGTGAACAGTGAACTTCCAGATGTTCGAGCTGGTTTTAGAAAAGGCAGAGGAACTAGAAATCAAATTGCCAACATCTGCTGGATCATCGAAAAAGCAAGAGAGTTCCAGAAAAATATCTATTTCTGCTTTAATTGACTATGCCAAAGCCTTTGACTATGTGGATCACAATAAACTGTGGAAAAGTCTTAAAGAGATGGGAATACCAGACCACCTGATCTGCCTCTTGAGAAATCTGTATGCAGGTCAGGAAGCAACAGTTAGAACTGGACATGGAACAACAGACTGGTTCCAAATAGGAAAAGGAGTACATCAAGGCTGTATATTGTCACCCTACTTACTTAACTTATATGCAGAGTCCATCATGAGAAACACTGGGCTGGAAGAAGCACAAGCTGGAATGAAGATTGCTGGGAGAAATATCAATAACCTCAGATATGCAGATGACACCATCTTTATGGCAAAAAGTGAAGAAGAACTAAAGAGCCTCTTGATGAAAGTGAAAGAGAAGAGTGAAAAAGTTGGCTTAAAGCTCAGCATTCAGAAAACTAAGATCATGGCATCTGGTCCCATCACTTCATGGCAAATAGATTGGGAAACAGTGAAAACAGTGGCAGACTTTATTTTTTGTGGCTCGAAAATCACTGCAGATGGTGATTACAGCCATGAAATTAAAAGACACTTACTCCTTGGAAGGAAAGTTATGGCCAACCTAGACAGCATATTGAAAAGCAGAGATAATACTTCCCTGCTTTGATAATACTTCAACAAAGGTCCATCTAGTCAAGGATATGGTTTTTCCAGTAGTTGTGTATGGATGTGAGAGTCGGACTATAAAGAAAGCTGAGTGCCGAAGAATTGATGCTTTTGAACTGTGGTGTTGGAGAAGACTCTTGAGAGTTCCTTGGCCTGCAAGGAGATCCAACCAGTCCATCCTAAAGGAGATGAGTCCTGGGTGTTCATCGGAAGGACTGATGTTGAAGCTGAAACTCCAATACTTTGGCCACCTCATGTGAAGAGCTGACTCATTTGAAAAGACTCTGATGCTGGGAAAGATTGAGGGCAGGAGGAGAAGGGGATGACAGAGGATGGGATAGCTGGATGTCATCATCGACTCGATGGCCATGGGTTTGGGTGGACTCCGGGAGTTGGTGATGGACAGAGAGGCCTGGTGTGCTGTGATTCATGGGGTTGCAAAGAGTCAGACACGACTGAGTGACTGAACTAAACTGAACTGATTAAAGCCCTGTCTTTGCCTGGACTCCTCAAAAGGCAGATTTATAAGGCAAAAGCTGGCATGCAAGTAGATCATTTGGGAAAAATTACAGGGAGCTAGGCTCCCAGGATGGATCAGGGGTAAAGTGAGAAGGGTGAGAAAGCCACCACAGGAAAGCATCATGGACTGCATCTCAGGGCTCATGAGGTTTTCTGTCACTGGCAAGGAGCTTGTGGTCTCAGGATGTCATGAGCCAGAGAGAGGAGCAAGTAGGAAGACAAGCTTGACCACCCCCAAGTACATAACCTTCCATCCTTTCTTTACTCTCAAGTTCACAGACTCCCACCTTCCTGAAGCTCCATTAGGGACTCATTCTCTCTCCTTTTTCAGGGAGATTCTGGAGAGAGGAGCATTTTAAGGTCTGGAAGGCACAAAGGTGCTAGAAATATTTTCATATTCCTGGTCTATGTGTTTCCGGCTGATCAGGAGGGGATAGATCAGTGTCTAGAATCAGACAGACCTAGATTTAAATTCCAGCTCTGACACATCTAGACTGTATACGTTTGGGCAAGTCACTTATCTTGCTAGATAGACTTTTCTTTCCTGAAAAATAGAGACCAGAATATTTAATTTATGTGGCTATGATATTCTTTCGTTAGTGCTTAACCTAACTGTTGTAATAGGAAACCTTAATGTCAGTGGTTTAACACACAGAAGATCATTTCTCACTCAAGTGATGTCCTAATGGTTGTTTCTGATTGGTGGGCAGCCCTTTTTCGTGTGATGGGCTTCTTTAATCTTTGGTCAAAGATGTTTCTTCCATCTTTGATTCTTTAGCACATGGCTCCAGAGTTCCCATATTGTGTGTATCAAGTGGACAAGGAGAAGTAAGCATGGAGGTCATGTTTATCCTGGGCTGCTCTCAGCCAAAACTAATCATGGCAGAGACCAGGGACTCTCCCAGTGGGCGACTCTAGCTTGAAGACCTCACGTTGGCCTGGCAGCAACTTTCTTGGAGGTGTGGTGCAGTCTGAAACTTTTCCTGCTCCTTCTTCCTCCTAACTTAATTCCAAGAGTCGGACCGTCATGTGTCCTGAAAACTCTCATGCTTTCTTCTCCCTCCCTCAGTGAATTAGACCTTGCATGTCTAATTCCATCATGATGTCTACTTCTCAGCCAACCTGAACTAACACACATGCCTACTCTTAACTGCAAGGGAGCCTGGGAAATGTAGTTTATCTGTGTATCCAGGAGGGAAAGGAAGTAGTTTGGTGAACAGTGAGCCAGTCTCTGGCATAGACATTCTGAGAATTAAGATACTATGTAATAAACTACTTTGCTCTGTACCTGATACAGAGACAGGCAGTAAGTGGCTGCCTTGTCACTGCTGCCATTTGTACCCTGATATCAAGTCCCTGCAAGCATGTGTATCTCTTTCTCATCCCCACACTTGACCTGGCCCAGCAGGTGGTCTGACACTCCCTCTGTTTCTTACAAATCAAAATAGGGAAAGTCGCAGACACATGTTCTGAAATGACGGTGTTACTGGAACAGAAGCCACCTCCAGGAACATCTTGTCAGCAGCCCCAATTCACCCCCACTTGGCTCACCCCTCAGATGAGAGCAGGATCCCATGGTATGATATGTACGACCAGTTTAGCCAGTGCTGGCCCTCCGGGAGAAGCCCAGGCATTTCAGAAGGAGCATCTTTGCTCACCCCCAGCCATTTCCCTCCATGCCTGCTTCCAAGGGCCACCATTGCTTTAAGAGTTCCATAAATGCTGATAATTGTTGCATTAAGCATCAGTTTATTATTTTCTCTGGGTGCAGGTATGTGCATGATAGGAGGCCTCACTGCATTTACATACAAATTGAAGATTTTTATTAATCAGTCCAGTACCAGAGATCCAACGGTAACAGTCCATCAGGCCCTTAAATACATTTGGTGACATTTTTACCATGCATTAGCATGGTAGGGCAAGGCAAATATAATGTCCCAATGATTGCTTTTCCATTGAAAGCACAAACGGTTTCATTTTTCCTGTCATCTCAAATAAGTGTTAAAGAGGGTTTGGAGGCTGTTGTGTCCGCGCCGTATGCTCTGGACTTACAAACACTGATGAGGGCATTAAATAACCATTAGCGTCTCGGCCTGGATCACGGGACCGTCCCTCCTCTTCAGAATTTATTCTTTGATTTAAAGTGAAGGCAATCTGTGGTTGCTTTCATAAAGTCCTGAGGCCCCTCCATTCTCCCTCCAACAAAATGCATTACAACAGTAATTTTATGACTGTTAAAATAACTGTCGTTAACAAGCACTTAATTAAAATGTACAATAAATAGCCGACTGCCGCCTTATCTGCTCTCCGGAGCGGCCGCGGCCCGAGACTGCAATGCCCAGGCCTGCTGTTGCCCAGCTTGTTTGCAGATTAATTGCTTTTCGAGCTGGCAGGAGCTGCCTCTTCAGCAGCCAGATCGTAAATGACCAGATAGGGACTTTATCAATCAGGCGAGTGTGCCTGTGACCGCTGGTGGACAGGCGGGAGGGCTAGGGGTGGGCGGAGGGCAAACCTTGGGTTGGGTAGGTGGCCTTCCTGGCTGGGGGTGGGGTGGGCAGCCGTGGAAGTGGCAGAGACTGGGCGATGGCAAAAATGTGGGTGAGGGGGTCCCTGGCAGCCTAGCCTCCTCCAGCATTCATTTGGAGAGCTCTGGCATAAAAACAGTTGTGATTATCATAATAATAATCATAGCTAGCAGTTACTTGGGTCTGGAAGATCCCCTGGTGAAGGGATAGACTACCCACTCCAGTATTCTTGGGCTTCCCTGGTGGCTCAGGTGGTAAAGAATCCACTTGCAATGTGGGAGACCTGGGTTCGATCCTTGAGTTGGGAAGATTCTCTGGAGGAGGGCATGGCAACCCACCCCAGTATTATTGCCTGGAGAGAATCCTCATGGACAGAGGAGCCTGGTGGGCTACAGTCCATGGGATCCTAAAGAGTCCAGACATGACTGAGTTACTAAGCACAGCATAGCGCTTACTTAGTACTGCTACTTTATTAATTATTATTTTGAATACTCTTTCATCTATTTGACTGCATCGAGTCTTAGTTGCAGCACAGGGGATCCTCGATTTTTGTTGTGGCATGTGGGGTCTAGTTCCCCACCAGGGATGGAACCCAATCTCCCTGCATTGGAAGCAAGGAGTCTTAGCCACTGGACCACCAGGAAGACTTCGCTACTTTATTTTTATCAGCATATTTAATTCTCACAAGAATACTATGAGATTGTGATTCCTAAAATTCTCATTGACAGATAAGGAAACTGAGGCTCAGAGAGGTTAAGAGACTCACTCAAGGTCACACAATTCATAAGTGGCTCAGCTGGAATTCAGAAGACCCAGGAAGGACTACTTCACGGGAAGGGTGCTTAACCACTGGGGGTGCTGTCTTTTAGCAGATGCGAATTTACTGTGTGCCTGTCAAGGGCCCAGGACTGTGCTAAATTCTTTATATGCATCACTTTCTGTGAGTATTTATTCCTTTAAAAAGTACTGATTTATGAAGAGAGACTTGGGTTCGATCCCTAGGTTGGGAAGATCCCCTGGAGGAGGGCATGGCAACCCAATCCAATATTCTTATCTGGAGAATCCCCAAGGACAGAGGGGCCTTGTGGGCTACAGTCCATGGGGTCACAAAGAGTTGGACACGACTGAGTGACTAAGCACACATACACGTGACTAGGTATTAGGTTTAGGTGCTAGGGGTACCGGGATGAACCTGGGGGATGAGCCTGGGGGATCTGATCTCTGCCCTTACACAACACACAGGTGGTGGGAAAGGCAGCTATGGAGTAGAAAATGGGACCACGGAACAGAGTTCCTTTAAAAAAGATGTGTATATTTGTGTGTATGTGTATGAGTATTAGTGGAGTCAAGGAAAGCTTCCAAGAGTGGGTGACTTTGAAGCTGAGGCTTCAGTGGTGCAGAAACCAGCTAGGTGCTGGGTAGGGGAATAAATGTTCCTGGCAGGGGGACTGCATTGGTGAAGGCATGGTAGAGTGTGGTGTGTCTGAGCAGTTCAGTATGGCTGGGCTTTGGTGTGGCACATATGAGCGACAAGGGACGAGGCTCAGGACGTCAGCAGGTGAGGAGGGACATTGAGCCCGGAGGTACAGACAGGGCTCTGATTTTTGCTTTAGAAGGGCCCTGTCTGGAGAAGGGTAACTTTTATCTTAAGTCAGCAACTTTGTAGGGCAGGTATCATGATTCCCAGTTTTATAGCTAAGAAAGCAAAGGCGTGTAGATGGAGGGGTAAGGGGCTTGCTCCAGCTCACCTGACCAGGTATCTGGGGCAGATCGTGGTGGGTAGGGGACCAGCATCTCACACAGATGCCCAGAGCTTGTCCTCCTCTGCTCAGCTGTCACAGCCCAGGCTGGGAGTCACTCCAGGTTTTGAAGCTGGTTCTTAGAATCACTGAAACCACTGAGTCATGAAAATAATTATCTTTCAAGTATAGATTGTCTTCCTTTGGCAATCCATTATGCTAGGGTTCTTCCTGAGTCCCCACACAGGAAGTATGGTTAAGTCTGGGAAGAATGGGTAGAAATGCTTTAGGCTGCAAATAGCAGGATAAAGTGTAAGACCCTACAGACAGTCTAAAATAATGTACCCATTGAATCATATTCCACAATTAGAGGTCTGAAGGAGGGCAGTTCTGGTTTGGGCTAGGAGTCCAACCCTATTATGGAGGACCCAGGCTCTTTTTAGATTCCCTTCTGTTATTCTCAGCTTGATGGCCTTTCACTCTTAGACTTTTGCAAAACCGTCACAAAATGGCCACCACATTAAAGGTAGAGGAAGGGAAAGGGCTGAAGCAGGAAGAGCTTTCCAGAAAGTTGGCACACCCATCCGCTTCTGTGCCGTTGGTCAGGTCAAAGTCATCTGACCACCTCTAGCTGCAAGACATGCTGGGAGTTCAGCTCCAGCCTGACCTAATCAGTGGAGCGCTGGGCCCAGGGCCACCATGAGCAAAATCAGATCTCTCAGCTAGCAGGAGCGGGCAGGATGGATGGTGAAGGGGAGACATCTGGTTGTGTCTGCCACAGTATCTGGCCATGACTGTCTGTCAGGAGTTAGACTAAGGGCTTTGCAGGAAGGCTGGGAGACTGAGGCTCAGAGAAGCCCAGGACTGGTGGATGGGGGGATGACTGTGGTCCGACTTAGATCTGTCTGTCTCCAGGGTCTCTGCTCCCAACCTCCAGGCCTTAATTATGGGGCTATTGTAGCCCTGGAGGAGTGTGAAGGAGGCTGACCCCAATCCTTGGACATTTGCATACAGATAGCTCCAATGCTCCATCTGAACCAAGCACACCAGGCCTTCAGCCTGGAGTCTGACTCCTGATTTCCTTACCCAAGGGTTGCCTTCACCCACCGCATCATCTCCTGACTGCTTGGCAGAGAGCATTTCTCTCTCAGTATCCAGCAATGAGCTTATCTTGGGCAAAGCACAGACTCATTTTTAAAAGGTCAGTTTCATGATAATAAGGAAAAAAGATGAGTAGACAGCAATGGTAGATTTTTAAAAAAATAAGAATATGATTACTCTTTTTGAAATGTTTGTGTGTACAAGGTCTTGGGGGACAGTGCATAGAAGCCTGCTGGGCAGGGGATTGGTAATAAAGTGGCTGTGGGAAGCTGAAGGGTCAGGCTGGGTACCTGGCTGAATCCCTCAGCCTGGAAATGCATGAGAATCCTACTAATGTGCAAGCTTTATTCATGTGGATCCATCCCAGCCTTGTAAATCAACGGAGACCAGCCAAAGATGATCTGGAAGCCACTGCAAACAGGGAAACTACTGTCGAGGGGGTGGGGTGCCCTGGAAAGAAACACTTCCAGTCTTGGCATCTCAGAAGATAGTGAACTGCTTCAAACTGAAAAAAAAAAAAAGAAGAAGATAGTGAACTGAGGTCTCTCTACCTGACTGGTATTTAAATAAACACAAAAGATGAAGGTAAGCAGTCCAGGGAGGGTACTGGAAACAGTCAGCAAACAGAAGAGCTCAGCTGGGAGGGAGCTGCTCCACGCCTTTGTGTCAAATCCATTTGCATCAGAATCCTGCAGGGCAGAAAGACCCAAATGCAGAGTGAGTATGCACAGCCATTTGCCAGCATGAAGGTCGGGGAAGGAGCAGGGCTTTTCCTCTCCCCTGGGGATGCGCAGAGAGGGCCCCACATCTGGCCCCCCACTGGCCTCGTGGCCAGTCTCTCCTTTGCGCATTCATTAAAGGGCCAGCTTGGTGGTCCCATGGCCAGGGAGTGACTGCACCACTTACGGACCAGGTATCAGGCACACACTCTTCTGATTGACGTTGATGAACTGCTTAGGAGTCCTCTTACTGAGTGCAAGCTGTGTTTACAGAGCCTCCTAGCAGCCCCTCTGAGGCTGGTCCCTGTCATTGTTCAGTCTCTGGTTTGGTTTCTCCTGAAACTTGCCTGTGGAGACCAGCAAGATGGGGTGGGAAGGACAGAGGCTTATCATTGGATCAAAAAGCCCTGGTGTGGGCCACTTGTGTCACTTCGGCTAAGTTACTGTCTGCATGAGCTATGTTTTCTTCTTTGGGAAAATGGGAATAATTTTTCTCAGCATCATTTGGAGCAGTAAAGGAAATTGTGGTTCCTTTTAGAGGTATGATCCTCTTCCCTTTGCCCACTGGTAGGTTAGATTCCAATTTTTTGTGTGTACTTGCCAGGAGACTACAGATCTAGAAAATAAACCCAGGGACCACAGATGCATTGTTTGCCAACTGTGGGGTGACTATCAAGGGTTTAGGCCCTATAAGAAGGGGCGCTGGGTGACATTGTGACATAGAATTCCAAAGCATGAACTTTGTTGCCTTTCAATCCTCTTTCTATCATAATTAGTAAAATGAGAATCTCAATTTGGTGCTAATATGCCCTCAACACTTTTCCAACTCTTTATAATTTCCCTTTAAATAAAGGTTATAGAGACAGAAAATCGAATGCTGCTTGTCAGGAGCTGAGAGGAAGGGGAATGAGGAGTTACTATGTAATGGAGATGGTGTTTCAGTTTGGGAAGATGAAAGAAGCTCTAGAAATGAAGAGTGCTAATATGTACACAGGTGGTGCTAGTGGTAAAGAGATGTTAGAGATGCAGGTTTGATCCTTGAGTCAGGAAGATTCCCTGGAGGAGGGCATGGCAACCCATTCCAGTATTCTTGCCTGGAGAATCCCATGGACAGGACTGGTGGGCTACAGTCCATGGGGTCCCAAAGAGTCGGACATGAATGAAGCGATCTAGCATGCATGCACACAATATGCACACAAAGTGGAGAGGACACAGAACTGCTGAAATACCTGGACGTGTAAAAATGGTGAAAACCGTAAATCTTATATTATATGTATTTTACCATGATGAAAACAATCAAAAACAAGAACAAAAACAGCAGGCTTCAGGCCCAGAGGTTGTGGTAAGTAATAGCATTAAAGTGACCTTGAATAACATTAGTCTAAAATGTCACATTTACTGTTAAGGTTGCCTTTTTATTGAAGCCAAAGAATACTGGCTTTCCATTTCCAAATATCCACTGGATTCAAACTTTTCTTTTGAAGTACACTTAACAGAGCTAGGAGAAATTGTAGGTAAGTAACGGCATATGCAGAGGGCAAAATCACAAATCTGGAGCAGGAATGCTTGAAGTTGGGGCATCAGTGTGTGGTTGCTTCAGTTGTGTCCGACTCTGTGTGACCCTATGGACAGTAGTCTGTTGGGCTCCTCCGTCCAAGGGATTCTCCAGGCAAGAATACTGGAGTGGGTTGCCATGCCCTCCTCCAGGGGATCTTCCTGACCCAGGAACCAAACCTGAGTCTTCTGTATTGGCAGGCGATTTCTTCACCACTAGCGCCACCTGGGAAGCCCGGGGTATCAGTCCTAAATCCAGTTGTCAGGTGGTCACCTGCAGCCTGCAAAGTTAGTGCCGGACCCAAAGCCAGTAGTGGAGCACAGGCTCCTGTACACCCTCTCCTGCCCACACACTTCCTGATCCCCTTGAGTCTTTGCCTTGGGCTGCCTTGACTTTCCACTGCCTCCGGAAGCTGAGAAGGATGTGGGGTAGACCAGAAGTAGATGATGAAGCCCCTTGCGTCTTTGCCTGTGCATTGATTTCCCAGAGATATCACCTTTTAGGAGATCTCTGCCTCTCCCTCCCTCTGAATTTGCAGCTTTTAGAAGCAGTGGGTGGGTCTGTGGATGCTCGGCTAGTTGGGACCAAATTAACAAAGGTTTGCTGGCTCAGCACCAGCCAGAATCTCACATCCAACCTAAATTAAACCCCAATCCAACTTTCCTTCAGCTTCCACAGGCTTCTATGTCTTATTTTTCACATATGAGTGATTGTACAACGTGGACCCTTTCTTTGGTACCAGTGATCAGGGCCCCTGACTGTGGTGGGGCAGCAGGGGTTTGGGAGTCTAACCTGGCTGATGGTAGGGTGCTGAGGAATCCTTTGGAGACTGGATGGTGTCAAGAAGACTCAGGGCCTCTGTCCCCCCTAAGGAGGTTGAACTAAGCATCAAAACAGTATCTCCAGGCTGTGATATCAGCGATCTCTGGGAGTTGATTATGTTTTGAAAGGCATAACTTAAAAAGTATTCATGAAGTAGACTTGGTGGGCCAAGGAAATCAGATTTCTGGTTAGACAGAGCTTCAACCCTGCAGAGGCTGGTGGTAGAGTGGGAGGTAGGTGCCTGTTCTGCTGTTGGATACTGCTGCTGCTGCTGCATAGTTGCTAAGTCATTGTTTGACTCTTTGCAACCCCTATGGACTGTAGCCTACCAGGCTCCTCTGTCTGTGGAATTCTCCAGGCAAGAATACTGGAGTGGGTTGCTATTCCCTTCTCCGGGGGATCTTCCGACCCCTAGGATTGAACCCTCATCTCCTGCATTGACAGGCAGATTCTTTACCACTGTATCACCAGAGAAGACTTGGGTTTATCCTGGTTCTGCCAAATTTGCTCCACATTTGACCCAGAGAGTGGTGCCATCTCCCTGCTACCTCTCCCTAGGGAGCTACCACAGACACAATGGGACTGCTTCTATTTCACCCTGGTCTCATGAAGGATCATGTTTTGGTGTTTTTCTCTGCCGTGAAGTTTCGTCTCTAATTTTAACATTTGGATCATGTTCCGGTCAGATTGGAAAGATCTGTCTGTTCAACTGCAGAAAGAACATCCTATTCCCACTGAAATCTAAGTAACAAGACCTGATGGTTTCTGAGAATCCTCCCCCTTCTCCTCCATCCCTGCCGCATGGAACCCCTCAAAGTTGCCAGAGTAGAGAGGCCTGAAATTGCCTCCTTTCTCACATGCCTGGCCCGCTTATACCAGTCAGGAGAAGCTAGGTTACAGTCTCGTAACAAATAGCACCCACCTCATGTCACATGTCACTGCTTTAAGCCAAAGTTTATGACTCACTGATGGGGGCTTCCCAGGTGGCACAGTGATAAAGAATCTGCCTGGCAGTGAAGGAGATGCAAGAGACACGGGTTTGATCTCTGGGTTGAGAAGATCCCTTGGAGAAAGAAATGGCAACCCACTCTAGTATTCTTGCCCGGGAAATCCCATGGACAGAGGAGCCTGGTGGGCTACAGTCCATGGGGCTGCGAAGAGTTGGACACGAGTGAGTGACTGAGCATGCATCACGCACACATCTGCCCACCCCCCCCAACACACACACATTACACACTCACACTTCATGTCTGACAGGGCTTGGTGTGGGAACTGGGGGCTAGCAGAAGGGGGACTCTCCTCCATGTGGTCTGTCAGTCAGGGGCTCGGCTGAGGGAAGGGCCCAACTGATGCCACAGGCATCTTCACAAGAAGCTTCCAGGGCTCCTTCTCCCCAGGGAAGGGGTGGCCGGCCAGTTGAGCTTGCTCGCATCTCATTGGCCATGACTAGTGTTGTTGTTCAGTCGCTCAGTCGTGTCCAACTCTCAGCGACCCCATGGACTGCAGCACACCAGGCCTCCCTTTCCTTCACCATCTCCCGGAGTTTGCTCACACTCACGTCCACTGAGTCGGGGATGCATCCCCGACTCAAATGACTCAATGTCTAGTGCTTGAGGTAGGGGTTTACCATTCTTCCCGTGTCCCACAGGAGAAGTAGGTCTTGGTGGCAGGAATGTCTGTGCCCCACTGAAGCCTCTGGGCTTTTGGACCTTTCTGTAAGACTCTCCTCAAAGCCCAAGTGCTTTCTTCCTGCTTGGGACCCTCCCAACCCCCACCCCTGTGTACTTCTCAGTAGAGCCCTTAAAAATAATTTTTTTTAGTTGGAGACAATTGCTTTACAATGTTGTGTTGGTATCTGCCGTACTACAACATGAGTTGTTCGTTAGTACACATATGTTCTCTCCCTCTTGAATCTCCCTCGCACCCCCTGCCTATCCCACCCCTCTCGGTCATCACAGAGTACCACGCTGACCTCCCTGCGCTCTACAGCAACCTCCCACGAGCTAGCTATTTTGCATATGGTAATGTATATATTTCAATGCTCCTCCCTCAATTCGTCCCACCCTCTCCTTCCCGCACTGTGTCTCAGTGGAGCCCTTTTGGAAGAACTTGTTTTAGACCCCAGATCTGGTGTAGTGCAGTGGTGATAAGCACAGATTCTAGAGCCAGACTTCCTGGGTTTGAATCTGAGCCCAAGGAAATAGTCTAACGTTTCTGACCCTCACTTTCTCAAATAGAGACAAAAACAGTACCTGTCTCTGAGGCTTATTGTCAGTATTAAACCGTCCATGTGTGTACTGTGCTTTAGGAAGTTGCCTGGCACACAGTAAGCTCTCTGTAAGCTCTGTTTTACTTCTGTCACTTGTGGCACCGAATGCCTGTTATGAATCAGGCTTCAGGATCCACAGGAACATAAATTGCAGGCCAGCTTGGTGCTGGACTGGGGGTGTTGGGGTCAGCAAGGCTTTGCTATCCTGCCAGGCTGCAGCTCTTTGCGATTCCTCACTCTCGGCCAACTTCCTTGCACTTTATGGAATGAATATCCATGACCATGACAGGGATGTTTTCTCACTCTCGTATACCTTCCAGACCCTGGGCCCAAAGCCAAGGGAAGAGCAGAAAGGAGCTTTGCCCCCCAAGAGTTTCTGACTCTTCTGAAGAAGAGCAGCCTGGTTCCTAGAGCCAGGGAAGCAGGGATGGGCTTTGCATCCTTTCTCTGCCGCGAGCAGTGACTCTGGCCAAGTCAAGCTTCAGTTTCGTAATCTGTGAAATAGGGTTTGTATCTATCAATCAATGATATCATGTGACAACATGCTTACAGTCAGGTCTGGCCCAGAGTCAGTGCTCAATAAGGCTCCTGTTATTTATTTATTGGCTGTGCTAGGTCTTCATTGCAGTGCCGGGTTTCTCTAGTTGCAGTACATGGGTTTTCTAGCTGCAGCACACAGGCTTTAGAACATGTGAGATCAGTAGTTGTGGTGTGGGGGCTTTTCTAGTTGCTTAGTGAAGACTTGTTGACCCTCGGTTTGTGGGACCTTAGTTCCCTGACCAGGGATCGAACTCATGTCCCCTGCATTGCAAGGTGGATTCTTTTTTTTTTTTTTCTTGGAAGGTAGATTCTTAACCATTGGACCACCAGGGAAGTTCCCCCTGCTCCTTACTCTTATTAGTACTGAGGAGAGTGTAGGGAACTGGGGAAGAGAAAGCCAGAGAATTAAATAGGGGTGGGTTTCTGAAAGCCCTGTAATCATTTGGGGAATTCAAACTGTTCCAAGGACAAAGGGGCAGCCCTGGAGCTTTAATCAAAGCATGACATCACTGGGTCTCCACTTTGGGAAGATTTCTCTGACTTCCTTCTAGAGGTGGATTAATGGGAGTAGGATAGGGCAGAAAAGCATCCAGAGAGTGTTCTGGATTAGGGCAATATCAGTGGAGGATATCCAGAGAAAGACAGATTTATAATGTATTTAGCAGACAGCATACTGTTACAAGCAAATTCTTACATAGCATTGACTATGCACCCGGGACTGTTCTAAGCATTTCACACTGCTTACTCATTTAATTGTCACAACCACTCCATGAGGTAGGTTCTTCTTGCATCATCACCATAACTTGGCCAGGTTCACACCACTGGCTAGGAGTTGGAGATGGGATTTGAAACTAGGAGATGTGGTTCCAATGCCACCCTCTTAAAACTAGGCATCGATTTGGTAATTGATAGGATATGGAGGAGCGTATCTGCTATCTATGATGCCAATGATGCTGCATAACAAATGTACAAAACCCAGCCACAGAGACCAAGAAACATTGTGTGTGTGTGTGCTCCTGGGTCTCTGGGTTTAGGGAGGAGGGGTTCTGCCACTCTGGTTTCACTGGAGGGCTCACTCACTGGCCTGAGATGGAACCCCTATGGCTGGGAAGCAGCACCAAGGAGGGCTGGCTGTGTAACAGTAAACTGGTTGGTGGTCAGGCATCTTCCCTCCTTTCCTGACTACCCCATCCCCTATCCCTTCTTTCCTCCCTTGTGTGAGAGAGACATTGCTACTACTCACACTCTGCTCAGGATGGCTAAAAGGTCCCGTTGACTTAAATCATCATTTCTTCATAACCCTCCAAAGCTTACCTCCATCAG
This sequence comes from Antilocapra americana, assembly GCA_007570785.1. Lineage (NCBI taxonomy): Eukaryota > Metazoa > Chordata > Mammalia > Artiodactyla > Antilocapridae > Antilocapra > Antilocapra americana. The sequence continues at coordinate 1,287,157 of ML663568.1, read as the reverse complement.
GCTATATTTTCCATTAAACTGTGGTCTCCAGATGAGGTCCAATTCTGCAACAAACATGTAGCCACAAGCCTCTTGCTGCTGGTTTATTATCTGCGCTGGGGTTCCTGGGATCTGAGGTGGTAAGGCTTGATTCCATGCAGAGGCAAGCAATGGGAATTCTGTATCTCCCTCCTGCGCCTGTTCCCCTCTGCCTTAGGGAGACCTGCCCGCTAATTTATCTTGGAACAGTCGGGCTTCCATGCTTAATGGGTCTGTTTTCCGACTCGCTAAACAGATGAGTGGGTGTGAAAAAGAAGTCAACACAGAAACATAAGCTTCCATCAGAAGACCTTAAAGTAAAGTGAATAGCTGCCAGCATCAATGAATCGAGAACATCCCCAGCATCATCTACGTGAGGCCAATTCCACTCACTGGCTCGGAGCCAGAAAACTCAGAACTGAGGCTGGAGTTGTACAGAAATGAGAAGGTCATAGTTCCTTCAGTTATTGGCTGTGAAACCTCAGGGAGTTCTTCCCTGGTGGCTCAGTGGTAAAGAACCCACCTGTTAGTTCAGGAGACACTGGTTTGATCCCTGGGTTGGGAAGATCCCCTGGAGGAGGGCATGGCAACCCACTTCAGCATTCTTGCCTGTAGAATCCCATGGACAGAGGAGCCTGGTGGACTACAGTCCATGGGGTTGCAAGGAGTCGGACACGACTTAGTGATTGAACAACAACAAACCTCAGGGAAGTGACTGACTGTGCCACAATTTCTCCATCTGTAAGATGCATAATGGTGCTTGTCCCGTAGAATCACACTGCAGGCAACATGAGATAATACATGGAAAACATTCAGAATAATACCTCCCATGTCGTCAGCTAATACAGTTTCCATTCAAATGGTTATCAGTCAAGCTGAAATGGCTCTGTGACTTTGGACAGGTTACCTACAGTTTTCGTGCCACAGTTTCTTCATCTGTAAATGAAGGGACAATCATACCTTGTGTTATGAGTGTAGTTTCAAAAATCATTAATTGAAAATTATAAAAACTTAGGAAAAGGCTTAGGACATTGCTTAGCACTTTAGGTTTTCAGTAAAATTAGTTTCCTTCCTTTCACTAAGGCTGAATCCAAACAAATGGTCAGTTAAAATAAGTGTTGTTTCCTTAAGGAAAAACAAAGTTATTGAAGCATAACAAATCTAAAGTATACATCTCTCTCTCTTTTTTTTAGTTGCAATGCTATTTATTAGAGTGTTCTTTGAAGTTAATTTTCAATGGAAAGATAGTGGATTTAAAGTGAAAGTGAAAGTATCTCAGTCATGTCTGACTTTTTGCGACCCCCTGGACTATACAGTCCATGAAATTCTTCAGGCCAGAATACTCCAGTATTCTTTGCCAGCTGAGCCACAAAGGAAGCCCACATATTCTATTAGTTTCAGGTGTACAGCATAGCGATTCAATATTTTTATGGATAATTCTCCATTTAAAGTTATTACTAAAGAATGGCTGTATTTACCTTTGCTGTACAATATATCCTTTGCTGTACAATAAATAAAATTTATTTCATTTTTTAATTTAAAGCAATTTATTTATTTATTTGACTGCACTGAATCTTAGTTGCAACACTCCACATCTTCTATCTTCCTTGCAGCCTATGAGATCTTTAGTCACAACCTGTAAACTCTTAGCTGTGATATGTGAGATCTAGTTCCCTGACTGGGAATCAAACCCCAGCCCCCTGCATTGGGAGCATGGAGTCTTAGCCACTGGACCACCAGAGAATTCCCACTTATTTCTTTTACACATAGTAGTTTATATCTCTTAATCTTCTACCCTTTTCTTGTCCTCCTCCTTCCCCTCTCCTTACTGGTGACCACTAACCTGTTCTCTGCATCTGTGAGTCTACTTCTATTTTCTTACATATTTTCGTTTGTTTAGTTTTTAGATTCCACACATAAGTGATAACAGAGTATTTGTCTTTCTCTGACTTTTTCACTAAGCACAATACTCTCTAGGTCCATCCTCAAGTTGTTGCTGTTCAGGTGCTAAGTTGTGTCTGACTCTTGGTGACCTCATGGACAGCAGAAAGCCAGCCCCTGTCCTCCACTATCTCCTGGAGTTTGCTCAGACTCATGCCCATCGAGTTTGTGATACTGTCTAACCATCTCACCCTCTGCCAGCTCTTTCTCCTTTTGCCTTCAATCTTTCTCAGCATCAGAGTCTTTTCCGGTGAGTGGGCTCTTCTCATTAGGTGATCAAAGTATTGGAGCTTCAGCTTCAGCATCAGTCCTTCCAATGAATATTCAGGATTGATTTCCTTTAGGATTGACTTGTTTGATCTCCTTGCAGCCCAAGGGGCTTTCAAGAGTCTTCTCCAGCACCACAAAAAGTATATACTTCCTAAAGGTGAAACTCAATGAATTTTTGCAAATATGTTCATGACTCAGATCAAGATAGAGAACATTTCTGGCACCTCTCAGGGCTCCACTGTGCTTCTTTTCTATCAATGCTCTCACCCTTAGAGACAACTGTTATCCGTATTTCTAATACTATAGATTAGTTTTGCCTGCTCCTGAACTTCATATCAATGAGATAATAGAGTCTGTATTCTTTTGTGTCCGGCATTTTCAGTTCAAGACAGTGTCTTCAGATCCGTCTGTGTTATCTGTGGACATGGGTATGTATGTATCCATCTGTGGACATCTGTGTTATTGTACATGTCCACTGTTACACACTGGGGCCATATCCAACTTTAAGTTACTTATTAATAAGGCTGCTGTGAACCGTCTCCTACTTGTCTTTTCATGGATATATAAACTTATTTTTGTTGGGTAGATATCCAGGAATGGAGTTGCTGAGCCGTAGGTAGGTGCATGTGTACTTCAGAAGATCTTGCCAAACATTTGCAAAGTGAGCAGTTACTCACAGACTCAATTCAGTTCAGTTCAGTCACTCAGTGATGTCTGACTCTTCACGACCCCATGAATCGCAGCTCCCCAGGCCTCCCTGTCCATCATCAACTCCCGGAGTCCACCCAAACACATATCCATCGAGTCAGTGATGCCATCCAGCCATCTCATCTTCTTTCGTCCCCTTCACCTGCCCCCAATCGTTCCCAGCATTAGGGTCTTTTCCAATGAGTCAACTCTTCACATGAGGTGGCCAAAGTATTGGAGTTTCAGCTTCAACATCAGTCCTTCCAATGAACATCCAGGACTGATCTCCCTTAGGATGGACTTGTTGGATCTTCTTGCAGTCCAGGGAACTCTCAAGAGTCTTCTCCAACACCACAGTTCATAAGCATCAATTCTTCGGTGCTCAGCTTTCTTCACCATCCAACTCTCACATCCATACATGACTACTGGAAAAACCATAGCCTTGACTAGATGGACCTTTGTTAACAAAGTAATGTCTCTGCTTTTAAATATGCTATCTAGGTTGGTCATAACTTTCCTTCCAAGGAGCAAGTGTCTTTTAATCTCATGGCTGCAATCACCATCTGCAGTGATTTTGGAGCCTCCCAAAATAAAGTCTGCCCTGTTTCCACTGTTTCTGCATCTATTTGCCTTGAAGTGATGGGACCAGATGCCATAATCTTAGTTTCCTGAATGTTGAGCTTTAAGCCAATTTTTTCACTCTCCTCTTTCACTTACATCAAGAGGCTTTTTAGTTCCTCTTCACTTTCTGCCATAAGGGTGGTGTCATCTGCATATCTGAGGTTATTGATATTTCTCCTGGCAATCTTCATTCCAGTTTGTGCTTCTTCCAGCCAAGCATTTCTCATGATGTACTCTGCATATAAGTTAAATAAGCAGAGTGACAATATACAGCCTTGAGGTACTCCTTTTCCTATTAGGAACCAGTCTATTGTTCCACGTCCAGTTCTAACTGTTTCTTTCTGACCTGCATACAGGTTTCTCAAGAAGGGGGTCAGATGGTCTGGTATTCCCATCTCTTTCAGAATTTTCCACAGTTTATTGTGATCAACACAGTCAAAGGCCTTGGCATAGTCAATAAAGCAGAAATAGATAATTTTCTGGAACTTGCTTGCTTTTTCAATGATCCATCAGATGTTGACAATTTGATCTCTGGTTCCTGTGACTTTTCTAAAACCAGCTTGAACATCTGGAAGTTCACGGTTCACGTGTTGCTGAAGCCTGGCTTGGAGAATTTTGAGCATCACTTTACTAGCGTGTGAGATGAGTGCAATTGTGCAGTAGTTTGAGCATTCTTTGGCATTGCCTTTCTTTGGGATTGGAATGAAAACTGACCTTTCCAGTTCTGTGGCCACTGCTGAGTTTTCCAAATATGCTGGCATATTGAGTGCAGCACTTTCACAGCATCACTTTCAGGATTTGAAATAGCTCAACTGGAATTCCATCACCTCTACTAGCTTTCTTTGTAGTGAGGCTTTCTAAGGCCCACTTGACTTCACATTCCAGGATGTCTGGCTCTAGGTAAGTGATCATACCATCGTGATTATCTGGTTCATGAAGATCTTTTTTGTATAGTTCTTCTGTGTATTCTTGCCACCTCTTCTTAATATCTTCTGCTTTTGTTAGGTCCATACCATTTCTGCCCTTTATCGAACCCATCTTTGCATGAAATATTCCCTTGGTATATCTAATAATCTTGAAGAGATCTCTAGTCTTTCCCATTCTGTTGTTTTCCTCTATTTCTTTGCATTGATTGCTGAGGAAGGCTTTCTTATCTCTCCTTACTATTCTTTGGAACTCTGCATTCAAATGGGAATATCTTTCCTTTTCTCCTTTGCTTTTTGCTTCTCTTCTTTTCACAGCTATTTGTAAGGCCTCTTCAGATAGCCATTTTGCTTTTTTGCATTTCTTTTCCATGGGGATGGTCTTAATCCCTGTCTCCTGTACAATGTCACGAACCTCCATCCATAGTTCATCGGGCATTCTGTCTATCAAATCTAGTCCCTTAAATCTATTTCTCACTTCTACTGTATAATCATAAGGGATTTGGTTTAGGTCATACCTGAATGGTCTAGTGGTTTTCCCTACTTACTTCAATTTCAGTCATGATACAAGCCACAGTCAGCCACAGTCAGCCCCCAGTCTTGTTTTTGCTGACTGTATAGAGCTTCTCCATCTTTGGCTGCAAAGAATATAATCAATCTGATCTTGAGTTAAAAAAAAAACAACAACAACAAACTCACAGATTACCTTTTGACTAGTTAAGGATCTTTTTAAGAGAAGGAATTAAGTTTAGAAGAGAGTTAATGCTGAATTATATTCATTGAATTTTATTGAATTCTAATTTCCTCTTTCTTACACTACTTACAATTTGCTGAGAATTGACAATCTTCCATAGGAAACAGCTGTGATTATACCTAAATATATTGCTGCAAAAATACTCATTGTTTATAGTGGAAATAAATACAAATAATCTAAATGTCAATAGAGAAATGATCAATAAATCATAATATTCCCATATTACACCATTGCAAAATAATATGAAAAAGTACTAGTCTGGAGATATACTAATTTTGGCGAGAGTATAGAAGGCATATTGCAGAATATTCTATAGAAGATGGATTATATATGTCTCTTACATGTCAGGAAATGTTTTATGGTGGCCTTTTCGAAAATTGTTTTAGAAACTATCTCTGCCTATCATCTATCTATCTATCTATCATCCATCTCTCTCCATATATATAGTTCCTCTCTATCTATCCATTGAAATTGGGCACAGAGTATGAAAATGCAATTCACAGAAGAGGAAATAGAAAAGTCCCGTAAACATACGAGAGATGCTCAATTTCATTGGTAACCATGGAATTCAATGAAAATAACCATGAAATAGTAGTTCACACCCAGTCAGTTGGCAAAAGTCTGATGATGACAGCATTGTGTTGAGGGTAGAGAATGTGGAGCAACACAAACTTGTGGACACCAGTGGATATGGCAAAATCGTTCTCTGAAGTGATTCTACTAATTAATATTAACGGGAGGAATACAAATGAGGGCAGCCATTTTGCTGAGCCATTTGTGAATGTTCAGTAAGGAGGAAGATACTTATATCCAGACAGTCCAACTAGCTCTATACTGAAGAAACTTATGCCCATGTATTCAATACACAAGGAGATGGATACAAAAATATTCTTTGCAGCATTGTTCACAAAGTGAAAATCAGAAACACCACCAGTATTTCTCTACAGGAGAACATATAAATAAACTGTGGTACAAAGACACCCTAAAATATGGTACTGGGTTAAAAAAGAATAAAGCAGTATCACAACGTAACTACATGGAGAATCTGCAAACAATGTAGAAGGGGAATAACCAAGCTGCAGAAGGCTTCTATACTATGATACTGTTTCTATAATGAGCAGTGTTGAATAAAACAGTGTTATATGTTGTTTTATGACTAAAAATACATGAAGTGGAAGTATAACAGGGATATCAAAATGATAATTTCCAGACAAAGGTTACCTCGGAGAGGGAGGAAGGGAATGATAGAAGGAAGAGACACAAGGACTTTCAATTTTGTCTGTAATGTTTTATTTCTTAAGATGGATTGTGCGTTCTTGGATATTCATTACATTGATCTCTGAAATACTTAATATCAAAGTAAGATTTATCTATCCATCCATCTGGATGGTTCTATATCAAAATGTTAATGGTGGTTATGTCTGAGGAGTAAGATTATGGGGGAGAGTGTATTTCATTTTCTACTTTATATATGTCTGTTGAATTTTTAAATAGTATACACCGCTTGTAGAATCATTTTTAAAAGGAAGAAAAAGAGAAAATTGGTAACCTGTGCACGCTAGATGTGCTAATTCTCAGTTAAAGCGAGCATGTCTTTTCCTGACTGCTCACAGTAGAAATGAGGGTGGATGCCCTACTAGAGTGGAGGTAATTCCTCCTGGAAGGGTCAGTGAGGTGGGCAGAAAGAAAGACCTGTGATGCTATGAGTGGGTGGGTGGACTTGGGCTTTGAAGGAGCCCATACTCAGCAGGCAGGCAGGAAAATGGGAGGGGTGGACTGCAGATGCTTGAAGCCTGAACTCCTCAGATCTTTCCCTCATTATCACACAGCTTCGGTCACAGCAGACCATTTTAGGACCTCCTGAAATGAAAACTCTTAAAAAGCAGAGACAGACCAATAAAATCCTTCTGGGTTATAGTCCGTTCACTTGGAGCCAAATGGATTGCTCGTTAATACCTTCCCGCATTTGCCTTATGACCAATTAGCAGCTATTAAGACCCAACTCATCCTGGCATGAAGTTTTTCGCTAGCAGTGGCTGCCCCTGCTGAGAGCCTGGGAACTCGGGGCGGATTTCCTGCCTCTCCCACTGGTGTCCTAAAACTCACTCCCCAGGTTAAGCCTGGGGGGTGCTGCGTTCTGGACACCAGCTTGCCTGACCCTATCAGGGAACCCGCAGGAAAGGCTTGGGCTGCTCTCAACCCAGACCCCCTGTCTGCTTCTTCCCCAGGCCCACCTTGAGATGTTGCGGGTTCTCTGACCCATAGGCAGGCTGCCTGTCACAGAACCTGCAGCTAGGACTCAGATGCTGCTGTTTTCCCCTCCCTCTCTCCTTCCCTCCCTACCTCCCACTTTCCCTCTCTTCCTCCCTTTCCCCTCCTCCCTTCCTCTTTCCTTCTTTCCTTTCTTCCTCCCATCCTTCCTCCCTCTCTCCTTCCCTCCTTCCCTCTTCCTTCCCTCTCTCCCTCTTCCTTCCCATCCCTCCTCCATCTTTCTTTATTTTTCCCTTCTTCCCTTTCTCCCTCCTTCCCTCCCTCCCTCTTCCTTCCCTCTCTCCCTCCCTTCCTCTCTCCATCCCCACCTCTTTCTTTTATATTCTGATAAGATAAGCAAGCAGGCTACTTGCCTGTATATTGAATGCTCTGTGTACCAGACATCACGCTCAATGCAAATGTATTTTCTCATGCATTCCTCAAAATAACACTGTGAGAATAATCATTCCTGTTTGACAGTCAGGGCTGCAGAGACACACAGAAAGAGGTGAAGTGACTTGTTCAAGGTCCCATCATGGAGAGACCGGCAGAGCTGAGGATGATAGCTAAAAGTCTGTGCTTTTCGCTGTGAATCTGAGAAGAGTATGTTTTAATGACCTCAAGTTTCTTGAAATGTCAAGATAAGAGCAAGTATAAAATACATATTCCCATCAAGGAGTTCTTGTCTTATTAGGATGGCAAGTGGAGAGGAAGTTTTATTCCTTCTGTGAGTGTTTATTGAGCACCTGCTGTGTGCTGTCTGTTGTTCGAGGTGCCGAGGATTTTGCAGGGAATCAAACTGACATCTTTCTGTTTCTGGCAGAGTTTACATTCTAAGGGGATGATGGAGAATAATGAAATAAAGCTGTGCAAAAAAGAAACTGACTCAGAGCAGCCTATGAGAAACATAGGGAAATAACATTGGGTGACGTGATAGAGATGGAGATAGGGTGGGCCTGGGAAGGTCTCTTCAGAACCTTGGATATTGAGATGAGGTGACTATGGCAAGACCTTGGAGGAAGAGCGTTATTCCTGTGAAAGGACCAGGGAAGACAAAGACTCGGCTTTTTATTGTTCAGTTGCTAGGTTGTGTCTGACTCTTTGTGACCTGATGGAGTGGGGAACACCAGGCCAGCCTCCTCTGTCCTCCACTGTCTCCAGGAATTTGTTCAAACTCATGTCTATAGAGTCGATGATGCTATCTAACCATCTCATCCTCTGCTGCTCCTTTCTCCTTTTGCCTTCAATCTTTCCCAGAATCTGGGTTCTTTTTTGTTTTTTCCCCCAGTGAGTTGGCTTTTTGCATCAGGAGGCCAAAGTACTGGAGCTTCAGCTTCAGCATCAGTCCTTCCAAAGAATATTCAGGGTTGATTTCCTTAAGGATTGACTGCTTTGATCTCCCTGCAGTCTGAGGGACTCTCAAGAGTCTTCTCCAGCACTGCAGTTTGAAAGCATCAATTCTTTGGTCCTCGGCCTTCTTTATGGTCCAAGTCTCACATCTGTACATGACTACCGGAAAAACCATAACTCTGACTATATGGACCTTTGTCAGCAAAGTGATGTCTCTGCTTTTTATACACTGTCTAGGTTTGTCATAGCTTCCCTCTCAAGGAGCATGCATTTCAGGTTTGAGAAACTAAAAGGTCAGTGTTGCCACAGTGGAGTCAAGGAAGAGGAGATTTGTACCAGATGAAGTAGAAATAAACGCAGGGGCTGGACTTTTATGGCCTGGTGGCTCATGCTTGTGAGTTTGGGTTTTACTCCATTTGCAGTGGAAAGAAGTGAAGGGTTTTAGGCAGGGGAGTGACGTGACTCTGATCTGACTTTTGCAAGATCCCTCTGGCTGCTGTGTAGATAATAGCAATAGATCACCTCAAGATCCCTGAAGCCTGTGCAGGACCATAAGCAGGCTACTAGGGGTGGGGCTAGAGAATGCACCGGGTAATCTAGGAAGGCTGCCAGGAAGAGGAGGGCTGGGGCCAGAATTTGGAAACCGGTGCTCTTCTTGGAGGGACATGGACTGACAGGAGTGTGAAGGCAAACTGCTGATCCTTTGGGAATAAATGGACACCAACTCAGAGCTGAAACACAGGGTGTGGGTTTCAAGTTCCTTGAGCTACTGTCTACTGTAGGTCTAATACTGGAGACTTTGTGTCTCTTGTGGGGCAGATATTTTTATCCTTTCCTGTGCAGTAGATAGCCTTATTCTCATTTGTGCCAGACATTTTATTTGCAATCCAAAGAGGTAGGCATCACCTCCTGTTGGTGAAGGGTGGAGCTCTGGGGTCAGATGGTCTGGGCTCAAGTCCCACTGCACCACCTGTGGGATCTGGGGCCAGTTCCTTAACTTCTGTAAGCCCCTGAGTTCTCATATGTATGGTGTGCCTGTCAGTGAGAATGCTTTTGGCTGCAAATAAGAGCAAACACCAGGCTTCCCAGGTGACTCAGTGGGAAAGAATATGCCTGTTAATGCAGGAGGTGTGAGTTTGATCCCTGCATTGGGAAGATCCCCTGGAGGAGAAAACAGCAACCCACTCCAGTATTCTTGCCTGGAGAATCCCATGGACAGAGGAACCTGATGGGCTACAATCTATAGGGTTGCAAAGAGTCGGACATGCCTGAGCGACTGAACACACATGTACAAAAGCAAACACCAGCTTAAACAGTCAGATTTATTCTCTCACATAACTGGAGGTGCCAGCCCTGTTTCAGCTGTGTCTTTGTGACATCTCGCCGTCTCTCTGCTCTGCCATCTCTAGATTAACTTCTTCCTCTAGTGGAGGCAGAATGGTTGCAGCAGTTTCCAGCATCACATCCAGATGTGACAATGTCCAGGGGAAGAGGAAGGGCTGTTTTTTCCTAGAGCAGAAAACTTTTCTCAGAAGACCCCATCTCTCCTTTGTGCCTCGTTGTTTGAAATCAGGTCCCATGCTTATCCGTGATTCCATAGATAACATGAGGGATGGGATGGCCAAACCTGGTCTAGATTCAACGGCTTAGGGATGAAGTGGGGTGGACTGGGAGTTGTTGGGGTGGGGAGGGAAGGGTTTGGATGATGTCAAGTCAACCACTGCGACTACCCTCAAAGGGTTGAGATCCACACTTAAGTGTTTGGAACAGGGCATGACACAAGAGTAGGTGCTCAATCCATGCTTAGTCGTTCAGTCGTGTCCAACTCTTTGTGACCGCATGGGCTATAGCCCACCAGGCTCCTCTGTCCATGGACTTCTCTAGGCAAGAATACTGGAGTGGGTTGCCAATTCCTTCTCCAGGGCATCCTCCTGACCCAGGGATTGCATCTGCATCACCTGTGTCTCCTGCATTGCAGGTGGATTCTTTACCTACTGAGCTGTCAAGGTGCTCAATAAATCTTATTAATAGCCATGAGAGCAAAGGAGGAGGAAAAGGAAGAGGAGAAGGTGAAAAAGAAGATCTATCTCTCAACATCCCACTTGATGGCTGTGACATTAAAGCCAGTGCTCTTTTTATTTCCTTGTGTAGCCTCTGTTCTGAGTATTCACCAAAAGGGTTGGAGAGCTAAAGCAGAGTTGGCCTGCAGGATCAAGGACAGTTTGCCACCCAAGATGTTTGGTTCCCTGAGGGCGGAGTCTTGATGTCTCCAGCCTCTGCCCAGCAACTTCCCCCCCACCACACCCCAATTCTCATATAGACCAAGCTGTTCCTTAGGCCTCGCTGTCATTCTCAGAATCCCAGCACCCAGCACTGCATGGAATCCCTGAGACTCCTTGATCCCTCACCACCCAGGTCAGGATGTCTGTTCTCAGCACCCTGCTGAGCAGACTTACTCAACCTTGAAGAATTTCTGGGCAATTCTGGGACAGCTTCCATGCAGTGAGAGAGTTTTCTGCTCTGCCAGGAGTAGAGCATGAGCTATGGGGCCTCGGGCGAATTATATCCTCTCTTGGAGCCTCAGTTTTCTTATCAGTAAAATGGGATAATCAATCTCATTTTTTCCTAGGCTTGTTCTGAGGATGAAATGAAATCATGTGGGTGAAACACAGGGTCCAGCATGAAGTTTCTGACTGTGATTCATTTATTTTTGTGGAGGTGAAATTTACATAAGAAAATTATGTAAATTTTATACTTAAATTTCAGTGTCATGTAGTACATTGAAACGTTGCACACATCCATCACCTCTGTTAATTTCAAAATATTTTGTTTCACCTCATATCCATAAAGCGGTCACTCCTGAGGCCCCACCCTAGCCTGGTCCCTGCTGCTGCTGCTAAGTCACTTCAGTCTTCAGTTGTGTCCGACTCTGTGCGACCCCATAGATGGCAGCCCACCAGGCTCCGCCATCCCTGGTATTCTCCATGCAAGAACACTGGAGTGGGTTGTCATTTCCTTCTCCAATGCATGAAAGTGAAAAGTGAAAGTGAAGTTGTTTAGTTGTGTCTGACTCTTCACGCCCCCATGGACTGCAGCCCACCAGGCTCCTCTGTCCATGGGATTTTCCAGGCAAGAGTACTGGAGTGGGGTGTCATTGCCTTCTCTGAGCCTGGTCCCTGACAACCACTAATATGCTTTTTGTCTTCAAGGATTTACCTGTGCTGGATAGTTCATGTAAGTGTAATCAAACAGTATATGACCTTTGGTGTCCAGTTGCTTTCACCTAGCATTTATCTATATTGGAGATATTTCTCTCTGTTGCAACATTTGTCAGCCCTTCACACCTTATCAAGACTGAATAATATTCCACTTATCGACTACATTAAAAAAATACTATTCATCCATCAATGAACTTTTAATTGTTTTTCCCATTTGCCTGTTGAATAATGCTCCTGTGGTCTTGTAGGTACCCATGCTCGTGTGGGTTTCCTCTTTTCAATTCTTTTTGTGCCTTTACTTAAGAGTGGAATTTCTGGCTTATATGGTGATTCTGTGTTTCATTTTAAGTTTCCACCAGCTGTGTAGAGTGGTTCCAACTTCTCACCAACACATATTATTTTCCATTTTTTTGGTTATAGCCATCCTAGTGGGTGTGAAGTGGTCTCTTATAATTTACTTTTAAGCAGTGACAGGGAGGGAGATGGTTTTAGGGGTCTGAGTGGTTCACATTCCTGAGAAATGGCTTTGTAATGCTCCTCAGCGGTAACCAGTGCTGGCTGTTCTTGAGTGTGTTCTACGCGTGCTCCCTGCAGATTCTGACAGGCAGGCGTGCCTCTCCCCATCCATGGCTCCTCCGTCACCCCACCAGAGCTGGGGCCTCTGAGGTTGGTGGGAACTCCCCCACCTGAGTCTGTCTTCCCTCATACTTGAGTTGGAGGAAGGGTAGACCCTAAAGGCAGTGGCAGCCCACTCCAGTGCTCTTGCCTGGAGAATCCCAGGGAAGGGGGAGCCTGGTGGGCTGCCATCTCTGGGGTCGCACAGAGTCGGACACGACTGAAGCGACTTAGCAGCAGCAGCAGACTCTAAAGGTGCTTCTTTCTTTCTGGTTGAGCACTGGGTCTCTGTTGCTTTGACCAGGCTTTTCTCTGATTTGGGAGGGTGGGGGTCTAGTTGTGGCGACTTCTCTTGCTGTGGAGTACTGTGGGCGCTCTAGGGGCGCCGGCCTCAGTAGCTGCAGCACGCCGGCCCGGTAGTTGTGGCTCACCGGCGCTAGAGTTCGGTCTCAGTCAGTAGCTGTGGCCACCGGGGTTACTTTCTCCATGGTCTGTGGGATCTTCCCAGACCAGGGATCAAACTCCTTGTCCTCTGCATTGGTAGGCAGATTCTTAAACACTGCACCTCCAGGGAAGTACTAATGGCACTTTTGTGAGAGAAATCGGGTTCCTCTCTTCTGCTCCTGCATTTCCTGTACGTGTTGCTCTCCCTAAGATGGCAGGTGGGGTGGAGCGCCAGGCAGAGCTGCCAGCGTTTCAGGTAGAAAGTTCCTGGGTCTCCTGTCAGCTGCAATGGGGCTCCAGCCTTGGGGAGGGAAGAGACCCAGGCCAGGTCTGGGAAGGTGGGCCTCACTGTGGTCACCCTGACGGGGCCTGCTTCCAGTCAGCGTTCTCTCCTGCCTCTTTTCCCTCAGAGCCCCAGGGAGGCGGTTCCCTCCCCTTCAGGCCTTTCCCTGTGTTTTTGGTTCTCTGTCTGAGAACCAAGCCTAGCCTCCACCACCAACATGGGTCTGAGTCTGTGCCCAGCTTTTGGCCCCTGGACTGCTGTCTGTGAAAATGGAGAAACCTCTGTCCCTGTCATTGGACTCCTCTCTGCTCTGGGTGGAGGCTGGTTTTGGATTTGGTGGTCCTCAGTCCTTCCCCTCCCCCTCAGCTATTGCTGTCATGCCCTTTGTGACCTGGAAGACCAGGTCAAACTCAAACGGCTCCAAAGTGCCCAGGACATCTGCTTGGACTCTGAGCCCGGTGGACTGGAAAGTGGTGGCCTAGGAGAGAGGGTTTGGATACCATGGACCTGTAGAGACTTGAGACCACATCTCTGACCTTCTAGGTCCTTTGGACAAGGCAATGCCATCAATTCCAGGTTTTCTGAAACATACTGACTGGCATGAGCTCTAAGCCATCCATCATTCCTTTTCACTGGGACACACTCCAGTCCACCTACCCAGTTCAGCTCCTCCTTCATCTCCTTTACTTACTTAACTTTTTTTTTTTTGGTCCTGTCATATGACATATGGGATCTTATTTCCCCAACTGGGGGATTGAATCCGAGCCCCCTGCACTGGAAGTGTGTGGAGTCTTAACTACTGGACCGCTAAGGAAGTCCATTCATCTCCTTTATTAGTAACCCTCTCCATCCCCCTTGTCATTCCAAGCAAGGCTGAAACCCTTCTATAGCCTGAACTCCGGAGGAAGGTGAGATGGGTGAGGAAACAGGGGTAGAGGGGCACCTGGCACACACACCTTGTTTCCAGATGTCTGAGACCATCTCGGGCCAGCTTCCTCCAGACCCCTCACTTGGATGAGAGTTCATGAGAGCCTGGCTGCTCTCTGCACTCCTCTCCTAGGGGGCAGGATCTATTAGAATGAGGTTCTCACATGCTAAGGTCTCAAACCTGCCTCATCTCTCTTTACTCCCAGGTTATCTCTTTAAAAGCAACCATAACACCTCCCCCCAAGAACTTGATCAGTTTAAAATATTTTTTTGATTATTATAAGAGTCATGTTTACTCTTATGGACATGAGATGGACAAGCCGAAGCAACCAAAAATTAAAACAGAGAAAAGTACCTATAATTCTGTCACCCAGCGTTAACCCTTTTTACATGATGGTAATGACAGCAAGAACCACCCCTTACTGAGCATTTATTTAATATCAGATATGCAGATGAATGCTTTACATAGATCACTTTATTTGACTGTCACAACAGCTCTATGAAGTAGGGATTTTCTGCATTCTACAAAGGTGCAGAGACTTAAAGACAGGTTATATAACTTGTCCAGGGTCGCATAGCTTGTAAGATGCAAACCCCAAACCTGTCTGTCTGCCTGCAAAGCACACCCATCTCTCAAACACTAGTCAAGTAAATATATTTATAGAAAACATTTTAATAGAATTAACTGTAGCTATTTCTCTGTAACCTGCTTCTGCTCCTTCATCTAACAACTGTTAATTAATACCTTCCCTGGGTCACTGTGTTGTCTTTTGTGATATTATTTTAAGTGGCTGTTTAGTATCTCACTGTAGGCATGTTCTAAGGTTTGTTTAGCTAATCCCCTATTGTTGGGCAT
Source organism: Antilocapra americana (assembly GCA_007570785.1). Lineage (NCBI taxonomy): Eukaryota > Metazoa > Chordata > Mammalia > Artiodactyla > Antilocapridae > Antilocapra > Antilocapra americana. The sequence continues at coordinate 1,272,000 of ML663568.1, read as the reverse complement.
GCAGGTTGTTTCTAAAGTTTTTGTTTTTATAGACAACACTGCAAAGAACAGCCCTGTGCTATTTTTTTTTTTTTTTTTTAATTTGGCCACAGTTCACTGTAGGCTTCTTACAGATAAATTCCCAGAGGGAAAGGTTGGGAGGGAGGGGCCATGATTTTGTTTTTTAAATGTCTGTAACATCCTTGGATCAATTACATATAATTTGTGAATACTAGTTGTGCCATTCACCAAGGAAAGGTTGATACCTTTCCTGACTTGCTGAGATTTGCACAACTTAGAATTAGATGGGTTGTAAACAAGCCTTCTAATAACCCTAGATTATCTGTGGCTATTGTCAGGTCATGTAGAGGTGGTAATTTATTAAGAAGAGTTTTCAAATGCGTCCAAGTACCTCTGGGTGGAGTTGAGCGTGGGAGGGGCTCAGGGAGGAAGAGGTGGAGCTGTGGTATTTGGGGGGATCTCAGAGGCAGCTGGTGGCCATTTGTTTTGCGGCTGCCTCACTCTGTCTATCTGATGTCAAGCTAAAGAAACTGCCTGGGGAGGGAGCTGCCCCCCAGCTGCTAGGGGGAAGAGATGGAGCAGCAAGGGTGGAGGCCATCCGGGCATGTGGAGGTTAACAAGTCCTGCCCTGTTCCTACAAGGCCGTGGGTGCCGTTTCAACATGGTTATTATGCTGCTTTAGCAGCCAAGAAACACCAGCTGGTGATGGGGAAATGCCACAGAAGAATTTCTTCAGAGAAGTTATTTACCAGCTAAACACTTGCTCATTCCATGAAGACTGTGGAGAAGGGGAATTTTCTCAGTGCAGAAGGGACACCCTGCCTCCTGCTGTCCCCCCTCCCCCCACCCTTCCCTGTCCCTGTCCCCAAGACTCCCCTTACTGATCTGGTCACATTCTTTGGACATCACTTGTTTGAGCACATTACTTGACTTCCAGGCCACCTGCTCCCTGAACAGACTGGAGGAGAGGCTGCGGGGTGGGGACTTAATGGGTACACACATCAGTTTAGCTGGAACAGAACCAGTTTGGACTTAACTCTCATTGTTTGGCTTCTCAGGTGGCTCAGCGGTAAAGAATCTGCCTGCCAGTGCAGGAGACACAAGAGACATGGGTTCAATCCCTGGGTCAGCAAGATCCCCTGGAGAAAGAAATGGAAACCCATTCCAGATTCTTGCCTGGAAAATCCTGTGGATAGAGGAGCCTGGCGGGCTACTGTTCATGGGGTCCCAAAGAGTTAGACATGACAGAGAGACTGAGCACACACATGTACTGGTTGTTCCGTGAGACTTATGGCCCAATTTTCTGGATGAACAGGACAGGTGGGTACAAGGAGACAGTCTCTGACCAGCAGGACTTTCCTTCAAGTGGGGCAACAAACTTGAGCCCTGGGAGGTGTCCCTATGGTGGGTGACATCCTGTGAACTTGGTGGGTGAAGACTGAACAAACAGAAGTCTGGTGAGGAGTGGTGAGGTAGGGTCCAGGAGGCAGGGCTGTTTCACCATGTCACAGTTCTCCAAGGGCACTAAGCTTTTGGGTCTTTCTAGATCACATAGGTTTCCCTTATCTATCCATCCCACCTGCCTCTCTAACCCAGCAGTGAACATTTAGTCATTTTTCAACAGTCAATGTAGTAGGACTTCTTTGGTGGTCTAGTGGTCAAGACTCAGCGTTTCCAGTGCAGAGGACAAAAGTTCAATCCCTGGTCTGGGAACTAAGATCCCACATGCCTTGGCAAGGCCAAAAGATAAAAAGAGTCAATGTAGTATCATTCCATTTATTGAGCACTAACACATCAGATGCCATCTTAAACACTTTGTATGCATTGCTTGTTTAATTCTTCCAATAGCCCTGGAAGGTAGATACACTATTACAGGTGGAGAAATACAGGCTGGGAGTTTGTCATTTGCCCTAGGTCACCAATCATAGAAGTTGCTACTGAAACCCAGGTTTGTTTGGCCCCAAAGTTTAGTCTCTTGACAGCAGTGGGCTCACACATCACACTCACACTCTGAGGTTTTTTCTCACTCAAGTCTCTCAGCCCATAGTCGTGTCCTCAGGAAACCCTGAACACCATTTGAGAGCCTCTGTTGCGGTCATGTAACTGTTCTTTTTTTATGTCTCTCTACTCACTCTGCTGGAAGGGGTAGGGGATTGTGTGTGCTTCATGTCCTCAGCCCAGGGTCTGGCTGTGTGTAGATGTTTAATAAATATTTGAGGGAAGAAATGAGTCGTAAAATCATAATAACTCAGCTCAATGTCTGGGTATTTATAGGCTTTCTCGTCTGGAAGCTTCTTCCAGAATGTCCAGAGCATAGAGTAAATCCAAGACAGATAGAGTAATCCAGGGTAAATCCAAAATAGAGCAAAGCCAAGGGACACACAGACTCTCAGAAGGGGGGAAGTTTTCTTACATCTTTGAACAACTCTTTTTGACAAATGTGTTTTTCCTTCTAAATTTTTCATCTTTTTCCTTTAGCCACGGACTTTACTGTTTGAAGATGTGCAATCATTATTCCACACACAAATTTTAATTTCTTACAAAACTCTATGTTCCACATTGCTAGGTCACTTCGTGCTGTGCTGTGTGGTGCTTAGTCGCTTTAGTCGTGTCCAGCTCTTTGTGACCCCATGGACTTCACTCTCTCTTTTATGCCACATTTTCGTCAAGAAGCGTTTCCTCAAATCACAGTCTGCCTGACTGTGTGTTGTTCAGTTGCTCAGTTGTGTCTGACTCTTTGCCACCCATGGACTGTAGCCCACCAGCCTCTTCTGTCCTTGGGATTTTCCAGGCAAGAATACTGGAGTGGGTTGCCATTTCCTTCTCCCGAGGATCTTCCTGACCCAAGGATCGAACCTATGTCTCCTGCATTGCGGGGCAGCTCCTGTATCAAAAATGGATTCTTTAGCACTGAGCCCCTAGGAGAAGCCCTTGTGGGGATGGGTCTTATTAACTGGCTTCCTGAAAAGCTGACCAGGCTGAGGACTCCCTGGTGTTTCTACTCCAGCTTTTGTGTATTAAAGAAAATTCCACTTGGTCACTTCTTTAACTATAGTGTGATTCATTCGAGTAATTTTTAAAAAGAAATAACTGCTGTTAAATCCCTGATGACTCTTCCATGCAGGTGTGCTGCCTCTGATGGGGGCAGAGGTTGTGACAAAATCACCTCCAGTGGCGTTGGTGGCTGTCCTGTGCTCCTCTTCTCCTTCCTGAAATGACACAGTCAGGCCAAGCTGGTGGGTGACAGGGCGCCTCTGAGGCCTCCACCACCGTGTCCTTCACAAGGACATGCCCGGTGTCCACCATGGCTGCTTTGTCAGGCAGTGAACTTAGGGCAGAGGAGGGTGGAGGGACAGGCATTGGCTGCCAGCAGCAGGTCCTTGCCAGTGGAGGGTTTGCAGGATGCTGAGGACTTTAGTGTGAAGGACCAGACCTCTCCAGAAGGATTCATAGCCTGTGCTGATGCCAGAGGAGACAGGAAGTGTAGCAAATGGGGCAGCCACTGCTTCTCCAGTTACATGTTTGTTTTCTGTGGCAGTCAGGGCTGGGGATGGGTTCTACTTTCTTTCTTTCTTTTTTTTTTTTTTGATGATTCACGTATCATAAAATTCACCCCTTTAAATTATGGAACTTAGTGGGTTTTTTTTTTTTTACAAAGTTATGAAACTATCACTATGTCTAGTTCCAGCAACCCCCAAGTAATTTTCATCACCCCCAAAAGAAATCCCAAGCCTGTTAGCAGTCATTTTCTATTCTTTCCTCATCCCAGCCTCTGTCCACCACGAATCTACTTTCTGTCTTGATCGATTCATTTAATCTCAGCATTTCATTTAAGTAGAATCCTACAACTTCTGAGTCTGCCTTCTTCTACTCTGCACGTTTTCAAGGTTCATCCATGTCACAGCATGTATCCAGACTTCATGCCTTTCTATGACTGAATAAATATCTGTGGACATTTCGATTGTTTTCACTTTTTGGTCCTTAAAAACAATGCGGCTAATAACATCTGTGTAAACGTTTCTGCAGGACATATGTTTGCAGCTCTCTTGTGTGAATTCCCTTCAGAGTGAAAGTTCTGGGTCATAGGATGACTCTGTGCTCAAGCTTCTAAGTGATTTCCAGACTGCTTCTGAAGCGACAGCACCATTTGACATTCCCACCAGCAATGTGTGAGGATTCCAATTCCTCCGTGCTTTATGTCCGTCTTTTTGATTAGAGTCATCCTCAAGGATGTGGCTGTGCTGTGCTCAGTCGCTTAGTCGTGTCCAACTCTTTGTGGCCCCAGGGACTGTACCCCGTCAGGGTCCTCTGTCCGTAGGGATTCTCCAGTCAAGAATACTAGAGTAGGTTGCCGTGCCCTCCTCCAGGGGATCTTCCCAACCCAGGGATCAAATCCAGGTCTCCCGCATTGCAGGCTGATTCTTTACTGACTAAGCCACCGGGAAAGTACCGACGATGTGGAGGGCAGGGGATATGTGCTAGGTGATGCTTGTGATTAGCATGACCCAAGGTGAATGGGCTTCCCTGGTAGCTCAGCTGGTAAAGAACCTGCCTGCAATTCAGGAGACCTTGGTTCGATTCCTGGGTCGAGGAGATCCGCTGGAGAAGGGATGGGCTACCCACTCCAATATTCTTGGGCTTCCCTTGTGGCTCAGCTGGTAAAGAATCTGCCTGCAATATGGGAGACCTGGCTTCGATCCCATCCCTGGGTTGGGAAGATCCCCTGGAGAAAGGAAAGGCTACCCATTCTAGTATTTTGGCCTGGAGAACTGTATAGTCCATGGGGTCTCATAGTGTTGGACATGACTGAGTGACTTTCACCTTTCACTTTCAAGATGAATGGAAGGGAAGAAACTGAAGTATTGGGAGCATCTCAGGGTACATCCCTAGGAGGTTTGGGGACATGTCCCATCACAGGTGAGGCAGGCAGCATGTGTGTTTCCTACTGGCTTATAGCCCCAGCACTTAGGATGAAGCAGCTACCTAAAAGGCATTCAACACTAAACTATGTGTTGAATATAGGAATAACTGAATTAGTAAATCAAAGCCCCAGTTATTGGGGACCCAGTGAGCATGGAAGTACTAGTAGATGGGTGCATGCATGCATGTCAAATCACTTCAGTAATGTCTGATGCTGTGCAACCCTGTGGACTGTAGCCTGCGTGCTTCTCTGTCCATGGGATTTTCCAGGCAAGAATACTGGAGTGGATTATCATGCTCTCCTCCAGAGGAAGCTTCTCGACTCAGGGATCGAACCTGCATCTCTGACCTCTCCTGCACTGCAGGCAGATTCTTTACCACTAGTGCCACCTGGGAAGCTAAGGAGATGGGTATATGGTATATATTCCAGAAGAGAGCTACTCCTCCTAGAATCTTGTCCTCAGTCTTTTTCTTTTGTAATGGAGAAAAATGTAGCTTTAACCTTTCTTGTAAACAAGGCAAAGAGGTTGGAAAGGAATGGTGGGAAAGCACTGCGGCTGGCACTGCAGAAGCAGCGGGCTGTGAATTGTGGCTCAAAACAACCTGAGGACCAAACATCCCCAGAGAGGCTTCGGCAAGCACCGAACTGTTCCCTTGTCACACCTGACTTCTCACACCGGCCTTCCATGGGAGCTTTAAGCTTCAGATGTCTCCTCTGTTGTCTCCTTTCAGATCTTTCTTGGCAGAGGTAGCTGTGATTCTCGCGTTCTGTGGCAAAGGAGAGGACAGCCCCTTGACCGCTGAGCCTCCTCCTTCCAGCATGAGCTTGCTGGCTCTTCCTGGGATGGTTATGTAGGTGTAGGAGGGGCAGCAGAGCTGAAAGCCTACAGATGCTGTGTTTCTTGAAGCTTGGCACTGGGGAGGGGTAGTGGTGCTAAAGAGGCCACTTTCTGCACGAACAGAAATGTTTCTGGCAGAACGTTTAGGGCAATAATAACAGTTCTAGTTACAGAATATTTTACATATGCCAGATTCTGCCCCGAGTACTTTATATAATCTAGTGATGGCTGGTGATTGTCTTCCTGGAGTAGACACTCCCTGCTTCCTCCTTACTTCTGTTAATAGAGGACCAGAGGATAAAGTGAGATAGGTACCTCATTCCTTTTCCCCAAATATTTGTCTTCCCAGTATCCCTTGTAGCTAGGATTGGTCACGTGATCCAGTTCTGGCCAATAAGATGGAAGAAGAAGTGCTGGGTGTTCTCTTTAAAAAGAAAAGGATGTGGGAATAGACGTCCTCTATACTGAAGATTCTGCATTCAGGTCTCCTGTAGCCCTCTTGTGACTATAAGAAGGGGAAAGAAAGCCAACTAGATCACAGAGCCGTTGAGCTAACCCTGAAGATGACTACTCCTGATGTCTTGTTATTCAAAAAATTATATTCTCTGTTGAAGTCACAGTAAATGAAATTTTCTGTTCCTTGATGCCAAAAACATAATAGGCACATCTATTGTATCTGATTAATACTTATAATCACCCCAAGTATTGTTATTTCCCCATTTTAAATGAGAGAATTCACGTTCAGAGAGGATAAGTTACTTGTCCAAGTTCACACAGCCAGAGTAAATAGGTGAGTCAGAATCTGGATGTAGGTCTCTCTCCAAGCCCTGCTTATTTCCATTGTTGCAAATCTCTGTCCACTCTGGCCTCAGACAAGGTGAACAATGTCCAGACAGAGTTTTGGCAGAAAGGGATCTTCTTCACCCCAAAAATGTGCCCTGGGTCTTCTGGGTTGCTGGTTTATTCTTCCCTCGTGGTATCAGAGTCTTTGGGCTCTTCCACGAAGCAGGCCCCTGACCACCTGGTGGGAATGGCCACTATACAGGAAAGCACCCAGGGCTTAGAATAAATAAGCTTGGGCTCAAATCCCAGCTTTGGCACTTATTAGCTGTGTGACCTTGGGTAGGCTCCCTGACCTCTGTGAGCCCTGATTCCTCATTTGTAAAGTGCATAAGAATTCACTTGGACAGAAAAATCAGGTCAAGCTATCTTGAGCCAAAAGTGAAGACCAATGGGTAGATCTGGCTCTGGTCTTAGAGGTAGAGGTGTTCGTAGAAAGAGAAAACATAGCCCCATATTTCCAAATTCCGCTGCCCAACTTCATCACTCCCAGGTGGCTGCATTTCCTCCTCCACCGCATGTACCATGTTCTGGTCCTTTCACTGACCTCAGGGAAAAATCATGCCCGTTTCCTGGGAATACTGCTTATGGTTCTACAATGAACGCTTGTGTTTCTGATTGGTTAGCCTGGTCACATGACCATGCTGGGAGCCAGGGGATGGAGTTAGTTCCAACCTTTCTCTGAAAGTGGGATGGTTTGATCCCAATGGGAAGAGGAGGTCCTGTACCTAGAAGTAGGGAATACATGAAGAAAAAAATCTGGAAGATGTTTCCTCGCACACTTGAGAGAGCAGTTTTGAGCACAGTGAGACAGCTATGCCTGTGCGGGCATCCAGCACACCACTGACTCTAGAAGACAGCTGGTAACGGAGCTGGCCTCTCCCCAGGACTTGTCACTGCCCCCCCCCCCCCCGAAGCCCTTGGCCTGTCCCTGTGTGTGGGTGGGCACATTTGGGCGGGGGCAACTAGCCCATTTCCACTATGCAGTCCCTACCCATCACCCCAGCCTTTGTCCCTGCACCCAACCTGACAATCGCCCTGTTGCTTGAGGTGAGGTTCTAACCCTGTTATTCATTCGTCACCCACGGACGAGAACAGCCCTGGATCGAACACGGCCAAGGAGCCTGGGAGGAGCCTTCTCCACTGCTGTGAAGCTAGGCTTAACTCAGGCCCAATAGGTGTGTAATTTGAGGTTTTGTTGAGCTGAAATCCAATCACATACTTGACTGGCGGATCACAGAGACTCTCAGGCTAAAAGAATAAGATAGTTCCACCTCACATAAACACTAGCATTCGGCTTTGACTTAATGACAAACGCGTGACCAACGTTACACCATCTCACCCTCGCCCCCTCTCTCTGTCTTTTCTTTTTTTCAATGTATTTCCACCTCCTTCCCCTCTCCCCTCCATGTCGTCCCCTCCTCTGTACCATTCAGAGATGGGATGGGACTCGGCAGAGTCCTAGGGCTAGAAACAAAGGTAAATAAGCAGGAGGACACTTAATGAATGGTGATCAGCCGATGGAGGAACTCACGTTTATTTTATTCACTTAACTGAATGATTACACGGAGGTGAGAGATGGCTTTTCGGGATGGATTTAGTCTACTTCTTGCTGGTCTTGGTTCTTCTGTTCCAGGAGTGGCTTCAGATGAGAAAGGGGAGCAGACAAGAGCGACTCATGGTCCTACTCCTGAACTGTCCTCTTTATTCATTCAGTGATTTTTGTCTAGTGGGTATTAATCAGTGTGGGGTGGGGAAGTGTTGTAAGAAGAAATAGTGTATCTAGTTTTTGAGCCCTGTTAAGTGGTGGGATAGATATTTATATTATAAGAGACAGTAGTATAAATGTGTTCACTTAACTTCATGAGTTCACTGAAATGTATTCACTCCACAAACATTTATTGAATGAGTACCACATGACCTGCACTCTGCTAGCACTGGGTGATGCTCTGGTAAAGAAAGACATTAAACAAATAAGCAACAAACAGCATGGAACTAGGAATGATGGAGAAGGCTACTTTGGAAGTGAAAGGGGTGCAGTGATGGAGAATTAAATGAGAGGTGGTTGTTAGGGAAGACTTCTCAGGGGAGGGGACATTTGAGTTGAGCACTGAAAGATGAACTGAAAGATGAAAGAGTCATTTGTTCTAAAATCCGGGAGGAGAGCTTTGGACTTCCTGGCCAGTGCTTAGATGGTAGATAATAGGGTGAACCAGGGCTTCCCTGGTAGCTCAGCTGGTAAAGAATCTGCCTGCAATGCAGGAGAACCCTGTTTGATTCCTGGGTTGGGAAGATCCCCTGGAAAATGGATAGGCTACCCATTCCAGTATTCTTGGGCTTTCCTAGTGGCTCAGATAGGAAAGAATCCACCTGCAATGTGGGAGACCTGGGTTCGATCCCTGGATTGGGAAGATCCCCTGGAGGAGGGCATGGCAACCCACTCCAGTATTCTTGCCTGGAGAATCCCATGGGCAGAGGGGCCTGGTGGGCTACAGTCTGTGGGGTCACAAAGAATTGGACATGACTGAGCGATTAAGCACAGCACAGCACAGGTTGAGCCAGAAGGCCTAGCTTTGAGCTCTGCCTGCCATTTATGTGTGCTGTATATGGGAGCAAGTCATTTGCCTTTCTGAGTCTCTGCCTTCTTTCTTTTTTTGCCCCCACTGTGCTGGGTCTTGGTTACCATGGGTAGGCTTTCTGTGGATGTGGTGAGCAGGGGCACTCTTCATTGCGGTGTGCAGGCTTCTCGATGTGGTGACTTCTCTTGTTGCTGAGCCCGGGCTCTAGGCACACAGGCCTCAGTTGCTGTGGTGCACGGGTTTAGCTGCCCCATGGCAAGTGGAATCCTCCTGGACCAGGGATCAAACCCGTGTGCCCTGATTTGGCACGAGGATTCTCAAACACTGGACCACCAGGGAGGTCCCGAGTCCCTGCTTTTTAACATGTTCTGTGAACTTTACCAAGTCTCTGTGAGGCCCCATAGTGACCACACAGTGGGGTCAAGAATGAAAAGTCATTCTTCTTTGCAGAATGTAACTGCAAGGAAAATGATTAGATTCCTGTTTCTTCGTTGAATGGGCATGCTGGGTGTAAGGAGTGCTGTCTCCAGAAATGGAGGTGACCAGGGGCCAGTCTGTGGAATGGGTTTCCATTAAATATTCTTTCTTGGAAATTCTGTATATGTCAGCTCTTGGCTTGAATTTTCCAGAGAAATATTTTCTATTGGGAGAGAGCTGAACTGAGCTTTCCAATGAGATTCTGGAGTAATTTAAGATGAACCTGAAACTCATCACTTGTGCATTGGCCCAACAAGGGCTTGATTTTGTACCAACATTAATTTTACATCAACTAAGTGCCAGATACTCTGCCAAATACTTTGCTTATATTGTCTCATTTAATCTTTACCAGAGCCCTATTTTTAAGACAAGGAAGAGGTTATATGATTTATTGTTAATTACACAATTGCAACAGAGGCAGAGCTGAGATTTGAATATATCTAGTACTATTAATTACTGTTGCAAACACTAGTAATGATAGCTTCCACTTATTAAATGCTTGCTATGTGTCATGACTATGTTGTTCTGAGAAGTCAATTATTCTAGATGATGTCCCTTGCATGGGTGTGCATGCTCAGTTATGTTCAACTCTTTGCAACCTCATAAATAGACTGGCAGGCTCCTTTGTCCATGAAATTTGCCAGGCAAGAATACTGGAGTGGGTTACCATTTCCTATTCAGGGGTTCTTCCTGCCCCAGGGATCAAATCCAAGCCTATTGCATCACTTGCATTGGCAGGAAGATTCTTTACCACTGTGCCACCTGGGAAGCCCAGATGTTGTCCCTTAGTAGGTAATATTTCTTTTAGTTGAAGATGCTTTTACGACCTTTTTGTCTTTCGTGTTCTTTCATTAAGACATGTCTAGGCATGGAGGCTGATTTATTTTCCTTGCTTGGGATTTGGGATTCCTGAATCTGAGGCTTTATAGATTATTTATGTCCCCACAAATATCCATATGTTGAAATCTAATACCTGATGTGATGGTATTTGGAGGTGGGGTCTTATAGAGGGGACCCCATGGATTGTAGCCCTCCAGGCTCCTCTGTCCGTGGAATTCTCCAGGCAAGAATACTGGGAATACTTAATGAGTGGGATTAGAATCTCTATGAAGGAGACCCCAGAGAGAGCTCTCATTGTCTCTACCATGAGAAGATGCAGCAAGAAGACGACCGTTTATGAACTAGAAGTGAGCTCTTACCAGACACTCAGACTCTGTCAGCAGCTTGATCTTGGACTTCCCAGCCTCCAGAACTATGAGTAATAATTGTTTGTATATTTGGGGCATCCCCAGTGGCTCAGATAGTGAAGAGTCTGCCTACAATGCAGGAGACCTGGGTTTGATCCCTGGGTTGGGAAGATCCCCTGGAGAAGGGAATGGCAGCCCACTCCAGTATTCTTGCCTGGAGAATCGCATGGACAGAGGAGCCTGGGGGGCTACAGTCCATGTGGTCACAGAGTCAGACACGACCAAGTGAATAACACTGTATTGAGGTGACAGTATTTTGCTATGGCAGCCTGAACAGAGTAAGACATGAGGATCAGTGGCTTCCCTCAATTCTGGATTTTCTCAATTGTTTGAATATTGCCTCCTCTCTAATTTTTTATCTTCCCTTCCTGGAACACAGAGTAGATGTAGGCTAGAACTTTCCCTTTGATTTTTCCTACTTTTTATCCTCTCTTCCAAAATTCCCATCTCTATTTCTCTCTGTGCTACAGTCTAATTCCTGCAGACCTGCCGTCCAGTTCACTAATTTTCCCTCATCTGTGTCTAACTGATTTAAGTTATCCATTTCCTTTTAAAAACTGAAGTATACTTCTCATGGTCTATTATCCAGAGTGAAGTAAGCCAGAAGGAAAAACAACAATACAGTATACTAACACATATATATGGAATTTAGAAAGATGGTAACGAGAACCCTGCATGCGAGACAGCAAAAGAAATGCAGATGTATAGAACAGACTCGTGGACTCTGTGGAAGAGGGCAAGGATGGGATGATATGGGAGAATGGCATTGAAACATGTTAGTTATCATATGTGAAATCAATCGCCAGCCCAGGGCTGATGCTCGGGGCTGGTGCACTGAGATGTCCCAGGGGGAGGGAATCGGGAGGGAGGAGGCAGGGGGGTTCTAGAGGGGGAGCATATGTAAACCCATGGCGGTTTCATGTCATTGTATCGCAAAACCAACACAATAAAGTAAAGAAAATTAAAAAAAAAAAACTGAAGTATAACGTATAGATAGAAGCACAGAAATCATAGGTTTACAGCTTGGTGAGCTTTCAAACCAGGAAAGCTGGTGTGTGTGTGTGTGTGAACGCACATCCATAACCACAGCCCAGGTGAGCAGTCAGAACATGACCAGCACCCCAGAAGCTCCCTCCCTCCCTCTCTTCCCATCACCATCCACCTTCTCCGCAGAAACCATTCTTGGAGATCCACCACCAGAGATGGTTTTGGCTAGTTTCAACTTTCCCTAAATGTCCTAATGCAGTATTTACCATTCAGTCAGCAGTACATTTTTGCTGTGTGTCAATGTAGCTGTATGTGTATTACCCACTTCTAAAAGTTTTGTTTAGTTCTAAAAAAGATGGCATGCTTGGTTTCATGTTCTTTTTCTGTTTGTTCATATATCTGCAGACTTTGTGAGTCTTAGTCTCATGGTGGTTTGCTTCCTTGTGATTTAGTCTGTGGTCACGTTCTCTTGGTTTTTTACCTGTGGGAATGTTTTCAGGCTGAGCCTTACTTAGAGCAAATTTCCATTTGCTTCTGCCAAGCTTCTTGATTAGTTACCAAACATGGGACTGCTTTAAGCGAAATAGTGGGCTGAGGGCTTTTTGTTCCAATATGTAGATACTGTTAGTGGATTTGGATTCCAAACCCACATGAGGTTTATGACTAAGAGCTTGCAGCGGAGACTGATAAAAGCCCCGTGGGATGGTGGCTTGTTGTTAACAACTTCATTGAGATATGGGGTGATAGTTTTCATCCCAGTTCACTCACTGAGGGATTCACCTTGGGATGCCCCTTTTTCACAGCTACCCTACTTAGGTCCTAAGCCTGGGCTTCACTTCTTCCTACATCAGAGATCCTTTAAAACAGATGCCTGAGTCCACCAGGTGTGGGCAGCTGCTCTTTGGGCAAGCAGTAGTTCAGGCTTACTTATCCCCTGCTTTGGACCATTCTCTTTATTTCTGGCTTCCAAGGATTTTAGTCACTTTTCCTGCTAGCTCAGTCATACATTAAAAAAATGTAATCTTAAAAAAAAATTTTTATCCAACTTTTTTTTTCTTTCTTTTTTGAATGTGTATTATGTTGCAGGAAGGTTTCTCTGTGATGATGCTGGACCAGGTAAGCAAGTTCTTTATGTGCAGTATCTCTTTTAGACTTAAGAACACCACCTTGAGATAAGTAACCAGAAGTATTACCATTTTACAGATGAGAAAATCGAGACTCAGAGAAAATAAATAACAAGTCTAATGTTGCTTTATTGACTATGCCAAAGCCTTTGACTATGTGGATCACAATAAACTGTGGAAAATTCTTAAAGAGGTGGGGATACCAGACCATCTGACCTGTATGCATGTCAGGAAGCAACAGTTAGAACTGGACATGGAACAACAGACTGGTTCCAAATAGGAAAAGGAGTCGGTCAAGGCTGTATATTGTCACCCAGCTTATTTAACTTATATGCAGAGTACATCATGAGAAACGCTGGGCTGGAAGAAGCACAAGCTGGAATCAAGATTGCTGGGAGAAATATCAATAACCTCAGATATGCAGATGACACCACCCTTATGGCAGAAAGTGAAGAGGAACTAAAAAGCCTCTTGATGAAAGTGAAAGAGGAGAGTGAAAAAAATTGGCTTAAAGCTCAACATTCAGAATGCTAAGATCATGGCATTTGGTCCCATCACTTCATGGGAAATAGATGGAGAAACAGTGGAAACAGTGTCAAACTTTATTTTTTTGGGCTCCAAAATCACTGCAGATGGTGACTGCAGCCATGAAATCAAAAGACGCTTGCTCCTTAGAAGGAAGGTTATGACCAACCTAGATAGCATATTGAAAAGCAGAGACTTTACTTTGCCAACAAAGGCCCATCTGGTCAAGGCTGTGGTTTTTCTGGTGGTCATGTATGGATGTGAGAGTTGGATGGTGAAGAAAGCTGAGCGCCGAAGAATTGATGCTTTTGAATTGTGGTGCTGGAGAAGACTCTTGAGAGTTCCTTGGACTGCAAGGAGATTCAACCAGTCCATCCTAAGGGATATCAGTCCTGGGTATTCATTGGAAGGACTGATGTTAAAGCTGAAACTCCAGTACTCTGGCCACCTCATGTGAAGAGTTGACTCATTGGAAAAGACCCTAATGCTGGGAAGGATTGGGGGCAAGTGAAGGGGATGACAGAGGATGAGATGGCTGGATGGCATCACTGACTTGATGGACATGGGTTTGTGTAGACTCTGGGAGTTGGTGATGGACAGGGAAGCCTGGCATCCTGCAGTTCATGGGGTCTCAAAGAGTCGGACACGACTGAGTGACTGAACTGAACTGAATGTTGCTCAGCTAGTACCTGGCAGAGACAGGATTCAAACCCAGGTCCATGTCACTCTATTGCCTTTCTCTATAACAACTACACTTGCTGAAATCAGTGATGACTTAGGGTTCACTCTGGGTCTCTGCGTCAATAGAGCAATCCCATTATTAAGAGGAACTTGTCCATTGCCAAGGGTGATGCCCTCAGTGCCAATTGACTACCAAGCTCTGGCTCCAGCGTCCAGGTGGAACACAGTTAAACATCCAGGCTTCTTTGGGATGGGGAATGGCCACACAGCAAAGTGACATTTGCTGATTTGAGCATCTTCAGATATTATAATGTGCCAGTTCAGACTTAGAAAGTTTCCCAGGGGAGAAAACTTGGCTGATAGGACATTTCAGGCAATTAAGTTATTACAAAGGAAGGTTCTTCGAGGATAGCTTCAACAGTAGGCTTCCAGAGTCACCCAGGGAACATCCTCATGGTGGATCTCCTATCTCCTGAGAGTCCTATGTTCATCTATTCTCCACCCTCATCTGGTCTGTGGGTCCAAGGGTGCAGCCCCCTCTAGCCTCCTCCTGGCATGGGATCTGGGCTCCTGGGCTCCAGTCCTGACGGACAGGGGTAGTACCAGTATCTGGGGCACCTTCCTCTCATCTGCATCTATCTTGGCTGCTTCAGAAAGGCATGCCAGCCTTTTGGTCCTCTGAGCTGCTGCTTTTTCCTGCAAAGGGAGGTTGTTTGCATGTCAGTTGGAAATAAGCTTCAAAGAGTTGGAAGCACAGAAACAAATTCCTGTTGAGCATTTGCTATGTGCCAAGCACTTGTTTCACAGTAGCAAGCAAGCTTTATTTTATTTTGATACACTTTTCCTATTTTTGACAGCCATCGGCACCTACTTGTATGTTACATCATTTCAGTACTCTGTTTAGAGAGTTACTCAGGAAGGGCAGTGTACCCTAGTGGGTCAGACCACCTCTGGAGTCAGAGATGACTGGGCTCAAGTCTCAGTTTTATTGTTTTCTTTATGTGTGACTGTGAGTCCATCTGGGTGTCAGTTTTCCCATCTGCAAAATGGGCTAAGAATAGTAGCTACCTCAGATAACTGGAGTGTGGCAGCCCCTGGGAGGTCACCTCTAGTCAGTTTTCATACTTGCCAAAGGCTGAGTGTCTCATGGCTTGTAAGGGGGATAGTCCCTAGAGTTGAAGCTCCAAGGAACACCCTCAACCAGTGAGGCATGGGAATTGGTGCAGATAGCCCAGCTTCTCGGTCTACAGTGGGACCATCTTATGGTATCTTCTCTAATGTCTCTCACAGGATGCCCAGCAGGGTTGAGCCCCTGCTGCCCACACTGGTAACTGTCCCATTAATACACTCTTTATATACTTTCCTCCCTTCATCCCTTCACTCCCCCACCCCTCACAGTGCTTCCTGAGGTCACCTTCCAAACAAAGGTGGGCACCCAATCTTTCCCTGTAAGCTTTGTTCCCAAAGCATATCACCTGGGAGATGCTCTGTGCTCAGTTGGAATTCTTTTGCTTGAGAATAACAGGTTCCTGGGCTGATTGGAGGAAAGGATGGGGCAGTGGATCACATCATTTATAGTTTTAATTTTTTAATTGCTTTTTTATTTTTAAAAATGTGTTTTATTGTGGTAAAAGTCACATGATATAAAACATACTATTTTAACCATATTTAACTGTACATTTCAGTGGCACTAAGTACATTCACTTTGTTGTGCAACTCTCACCATCACCCATCTCCCAAATTTTTCAAAACTCTGTCCCCATTAAACACTAACTCCCTGCCTCCACCCCCCACTTCCCCACCCCTCTGCCCGTGGCATCTGCCAATATACTTTCTGAATCTATGAACTTGATTCTTGTAGGTACCTTGTGTAAGTGGGATCAAATAGTGTTTGCCTGCACCTAATGTATGTTGGAATGCATTTTTAAGATTAGTTTAATATGTGTCCTACAAACAGATACGGCAACCCACTCCAATAATCTTGCCTGGAGAATCCCATAGCCTGGCGGGCTGCAGTCCAAAGGATCGCATAGAGTTGGACATGAATGAAGTGACTTAGCATACATGCACAAACAAATCACACCTTCTTTTTTCCCCTCTTGTGCTATACAGTAGGTTCTCATTCACTTACAGTTTTAAAATAGCAGGATTGGTCTGGTGACATTCTCGTACATGCCGCGATGAAACTGCCAGCTGAGGGGCACTGTGGTCTTGACCCTCACATCCTCTTCTGTGAAAAGGGGGGAAAGTTAACCTTTCTTTCTGCTGAAACATGACAACCTGCAAGATGCATGCCAGTGCCCCCAGATGGCAGGCTTTGGCAAGTGTGAACATGAGGGGTGGGAGTCCCTTTGCTTCCCATCAAATGCGGACATCTACCTTAGGGAGAGTGGCGCTCTGACTTTCCCCTGAAATAGACGAGGTGCCCTGAGCTCAGTGAGCTGTGGTCGGGACTTCTGGCTACTGCTCTGGGGCTGGGCAGCTGGGGCTGGAAGCAGAGTGACCTTGTCCTTTCCTCTGCGATTTGCCACCAGCTAACTTTGACAACAATCCTGAGAAGTGGGTGTTCTTTCTCACCCCATTTTACGAAGGAGGAAGTTGGGGCTCAGAGAGGGAATGTGGCTTGCTGCAGTGCACCGAGGTGGTAAGCGGAGAGCCCTGGTTTGAAGCCGGGATTGGTGTGATGCAAAGGAGGAGAGGGCAGTCATAGGGTGGGGCTCACCTGACGTGGGTGTGCAGATGGGGCTTCCTGGTGGAAGCACCTCTCTATCCAACTCCTTGGAGAGGCAGTTGCGGTGGGCGTCGGGGATCTCAGGAGCTTGGGGGCAGTGATAGTCAGGGGATCTCAGAGAATGATGCGGCAGGAAAGCCAACAGAGGGGATCGTTGTGCCCTCATTCTGAGAAGGTGCTCCCTTCAGAGCTGGGGGAAGGGAAAGAACGGCGGCATCTGAAGGGCCTCACAGTCTGCAGGACTCTGCTCCCAGCTGCGTGAGGCTGTGTGAGAACCTGGGATTTACTGTGCTCCGGCCAACCAAGGAGATGGTGTTGTGGGGAAAAAGCACCAAGTCTAATGGGCACCCTGCCTCCTGCCATGTGGGGGTCACGCGGCTGGTCTGGGGAGCTTGAGGGAATCAATCACCGGGGACCCATCACACTGGAACCTGGTTCCCAGGGGGCAGGCCTTGACAACTGAGTCTTCAGTGTGGGCGGAGACAATGCTGCCACTTCCTCTGAAATCGGAAATATATCAGAAGTGTGACAACTCATCGTGGACTCTTCACCTTTATCATTATCACCACCATCCAACTAATGTTCTTTGGGCATCTGCTCTGTACCAGATGCCACTTCTTTCCCTTTATCATTTTATTTTTTAAAAAATAATTTTATTTATTGTTTTTTTAATTTCTGGCTGTGCTGGGTGTTCGCTGCTCCGTGGGTTTCTCTCTAGTTGTGGGAGCTACTCTTAGTTGTGGTGCAGGGGCTTCTCATTGTGCTGGCTTCTTTTGCCGCAGCGCATGTACTCTAGGGTGTGTGGGCTTCAGTAGTTGCGGCTCCTGGACTGCGGAGCACTGGCTTGGTAGCTGTGGTGTATGGGCTTTGTTGCTCAGTGACATGTGGATCTTCCTGGGTCAGGGATGGACCCCATGTGTCCTGCATTGGCAGGAGGATTTCTTCACCACTGAGCCATCAGGGGAACCCCTATCCTTTCATTTTAAAGCCTGTGATTTCCCTGTGAGGGTAGCTGGGGCTTCTGGCGATTTAGCACCTAAGTGAGATAAAAGATGCTCTTTCCGAGAGGTCGTGGTTCAGCCATGTTCCTGGCTGCCAAGTGGATGGGGGCTCAATTTCAGTCCCCATTTGCTCATTACAGTAGCAGACTGCCTACTGTAATGACCTGAATATCAGCTATCACAACCCCCATTTTAGAGATGAAGAAACAAAGACTAAGGAGGGAATGGCCCAAAGTGACACAGCCAGTAATTGGCCGAGTCAGGATTCCAACCTGCCTGAGTCCCGAGGCGCTGAGGTTTGTATCACACCACAGTTAGAACCACTCCGTTTAATAAGAACTCTTGGTGTGTTGGTAGGGGAGGGAGGGGTCCTTTCATTAGTAGTAGTAGTTTAGTCACTAAGTCGTGTCTGACTCTTGTGACCCCACAGACTGTAGTCTACCAGGCGCCTCTGTCCATGGAATTCTCCAGGAAAGAATACTGGGGGTGGGTTGCCATATCCATCTCCAGGGGATCTTCCCGACCCGGGAATTGAACCCAGGTCTCTTGCATTGCAGGCAGATTCTTTACCAACTGAGCAACATTAAAACCTTGTAATTGCCAGACTTGTGTAAAAAAGAAGATAATTTGCTACAGTTTTAAAGTCATCAGTGGATGGGGGAGGAAAAGAAAAACAACCCAGACTTGTAAATACTCTTAGCTGCTCTCCAACTCTGTTGAATTTAACTGATGTTTTCTGTGTTGACTTCCCCAGCTATCAGCTTAACTATATAAATCCAGTTGACGTGTCTTTATTCAGATAAAACTCTAATACTGCAAGTGTAGCAAATTAGATGCAAATGCCCCTTTTTTATTTTAAGTATACTTAAAGCTGCCTTTCCAATGCAAATTTCATAGGAAATCTCAACCAGCTAGGACAGACATCTTAGCTGTCAGCAGGCAAATGCTTTCATTTTGGTCTTAGGCAAGGGAGCTGCCTGCATTTTTTCTTTTTGCCCCTGCAGACTGAGATAATTAAAACTACAGAGAAATAGTTTTAAATATACATGATACACACAGTTCCTTAAATTATGAGATAATGCATAAATTCACCCATTACCATATTTGATAGTGGTCTTGATGACCAAAGTTAGGGGGTGGCGGTGGGGGGTGGGTGATATAATTTTCCCTAACTACCTGCTTCTCTTGTCAATAAGCCTCACAGCTCCTTGTATTTCACCTGGTGTCCTATGGAGCCCTGGTAATGGTTCAAAACGAGGTGGTGAACACGCTCATTAAAAAGCAACCGCTATGGGTTTTCTTTTTTTTAAGAAATAAAAATGTTAATGGTAACTTTTTTTCCCCCAGCAGTTCTCAGTCTCTTTGGAATACATATCCATTTCGGCTTTGATTTGTTGAGCTCCCTGAATGAGTTTATCCAAACAATGTGAATTTACTCAGATCTCTCTCAAATCCCACATCTCTTGTGGTTGATAAAGCTGACTTTAGCTAAGAAGGGCTGGATCAGTGTGATTTGAAATTCACATTGAAAATGATAAGGGCTTTGCTGGAAATAATAAGCACAGTCAAACGCTGTCAGGAGGAAACAGTCGGGCATGCAGGGAGAAATTTGGTAAGGCTGTACCCCACCCTCCCCCCTTCTCTTTTCAGAATCCAGGTAGAGGACAGAGGGCAAAGGTGAATGGGGCTTTGCTTAGATACACACTTCAGCTCGGCAGATGATGGGGATGATGATTCCAAAGAGCTTAGGGCATTAGCTTATTCTTTATGATTGAAAAATGGCAGCCATCCCTTGATGAGTGATGGACACTCCATGGGCATTGGGGGTGGTGGCAATTTTTGCCGGCATAGTGCCTGACATGGGCTGGAAGGCAACACACATACTTTCCTTCTTTCTTCCTCCCCCTCCCTCTTCTATCTCTCTCCCTCCCTCTCTCTCTTCTTTCCTCTCTCTTCTGTTCCTTTCTGAGCAGATACACACCTGGCCCTGGGCTACATGTTTTCTCATTTCCTCCTCTCATTTCTTCCTAGTGACCCTAGGAGGCAGCATGATGATTATACCCATTTTACAGACGGTGCTTTCAAGATGTGACCTTGGGCGGTCCAGTAGTTAAGACTCTGAGATTCCACTGCAGGGACCCTGGGTTCGATCCCTAGTCAGGGATCCCTGGTAGGGAAAGTAAGATCCTGCAGGATGTGGTGGTTTAGTTGCTAAGTCGTGTCTGATTCTTACAACCCCATGGATCCTGCAAGGTGCAGCCAAAAAAAGAAAAAAAAAATGTGACCTTGTGAAGCCATGGAGGACACCATGTCCTAAGATGGAGAGCACATGGGTCCTGTGTGTCACAGATGAACCATCATCTTCTTTCCAACTTTGGCAGGCAGGTTGAGAAGAACACCCTAAAGAAGTGATGCTTTGGAACCTGGTTGCCAAGAGCACATTAACCAGTGAAACTGACTGATGGGGAGGGGTGGGGGTGGAGAGCAAAGGCAGAGACTAGTGTTCTGGGGGCCAGAGTGGGTTTTTGTTTTTTTTTTTCCTCAGTGAGTGAGATCTGAGTAGATGGGAGGGCTTTTCAGACTTGGTACTATTGACATCTGTGGGGCTGGGTGATTCCATTGCCTGGGGCGGGGGGTGAGGGGTAAAGGGTGGGACTATCCTAAACAGTCTGGGATGTTCAGCATCCTCTCTGGTCCCTATGTCACAGATGTCAGTGGCGACCTTGCCCCCAGTTGTGACATTACCACACGTCCCTTGAAGGTGGGGGTCAGGAATCGTCCCAGTAGAGAACCACTGGTGTAGACTTGAATCCTTCAAAACCCAGATTCCTCCTTTTCCTTAAAAGGCAGGTTGCATGTAGGTTCCATCCCCACCTCTCCTTTTTCCTTTGTCTCTGAAGGCCGTGCTTTCACACGCCCTCCTCAGCAGCTGAGCAACCTTCCTTGGAAATAGATGGCTCAGAGGAGCTTTGCCACTGAAACCTTATTTCTAATTATAGTAATCGCTCCCCCTTGTCTGCACCATCAGGACGCTGGGATCAGACCCTGGGCTGCTCTTCAATGCCTTGATCTATACAATTCCAGTTTGGCCTCAATGAATGACTTTTCTGACTGCCTCTGCCTTGCCTCTGTCTGTCTGTGCTTGGGTGCACATGTGTGTTCAATTGGGGGGTTGGCGCATGGTGGCCAGGCTAGGGCGGGGTGGGGAATTCATCCTTCTGAGTCCTTGTCTCTGAGCTGCCTCACCGACTAGGATGCTCCCTCTGCAGAATGCATTTCCACTTACCCAGCTCAGAGCTGACCTCCCCTTCCCTCCTCTCAGGGATCATCTCCCTTCTCAGCCTGCACCACCTCTTCTGACCCTGAGACTCAGTGTGTCCTAACCCGAGCCACTAATAACCACTGATCACCGAAGGGCAGTCTAAATTCTATTTAGACTTAAAGAAAAGAAAGAAAGAAAGAAAGAAAGAAAGAAAAGCAAACTTCAAAGGCTGTTTCCTGCAAGCCGAGCGGAAACCTAGTCCAGCCATTATCAACAGAAGGTGGATCGATATTTCAGCACCATCCCCTGGCTGGGTTTTCGAGGAACTTTTATTATTATTGCGGTTAAGCTGTTCTCAAGTGGAGCATCATTTATAAAACAAACGGATCCCTTCCAAATAGGTTATTTTCCTGGTTAATGACCGATCGTCTGCCCTGGGGTCTGTCTGTGTTGAGATTCCAGATGGGAACAGGCACTACCAGCCCAATTATCTTTATTAAGTGTTTTCCTCCCCCTTTCTGAAAAATGAAATGGCAGCGAGCTCAAATATCTCCTCCTTCCCCTCACTCTCACCCCTGTGCCATTTCCTGCATTGCCTCATTATGGACAAGTATGTCCTTTAAGACACAGAGAGTAATGAGGCGGTTTTATGAGACTAATACATTTTAAATTTTACCACTGGAGCTAGCATCTTTAATTGTACAATTATACATTCATTTAGCACACGCTCTTCCTCTCTTTCTCTTTTGCTTTAAAAGTTAAGAAACCACAGGTGACTAAAAGTGTGTGAAAAGGCAGAATTTCTATCATTCTTTAGTGTTTGAAATCATGTAAGAATAGAAATTATTTTTCTCCTGAATTTTCTGAAGCAAAATTAGTGACTGTTGCAGAGAGAAGGGTTAAAAAGAAATTTTTGGGGGGGTGGTGGTGAAGAAATAGAGGAGAGGGTTAGATTATACGTCATGGAAAACTTCTATTTTTCTGTCTGTCATTTCGACATAGAGAGAGTAGAGCTAGAAAGCATTTTGAAAGTTAGATGTTCTGAGGTCCAGCAGCCGCAGCTGGTGAGAAAAAGAAGAGGGAGAGAGAGCAAACCCCATGTAGCCTGTCTTTAACAAAAGCCCCCTACATCCCCACCTGACAGGACTTTATCGGCTAGTAATAAATAAGGCTGAATTATTGATGATGAGAACTGCTAATATTATTATGACCTCAATTAAGTGCTTTTTTCAGACACATTAGTAACAAAGGGTCTCCCCTCTCTTGGTTGCTGTTTTTTCTCCCCCAGGCCCCACTTTACATTAAAATCTAATTGATCAAACCTATTTGCCATTCGCACAAGAGCGATCACCATAATGGGTCATCTATCAGCACGAGCTCCTCATCAGGGTATTAACACCTTTTGTTGCTGGCTCCAGTCCTGCACCAGCCGAGAGGATCAGAAAGGCAGGGCCTCCAATCTGGAAGGATCCTGCGTGCTGAGGTCTGACTCATGGTACCCTTTAATTGCCCTCTTTAACACCCTCACAAAACACATAAGATGCTCTCCATTCCGAGGAAGTCCGGCCAGGCAGCTGTGGAGTAACAAGGTGGCACCCTCCTTATCAGAACAGAAGGCAGGGCTTCCCCACCTCCACTCCCCTGCTCAAGGCCTCCCCCCATCATTGGCTCCTCCTCTTGGCCTTCATCTGGACTACTTCAGGAAGTCCCTATGTCCTGTCTTTAAGGACCTGGGAACTTGGTGGTGGATGTAAAGATGTGGCAAGCGTGCAGGCAAACATTTCTCAGAATTGGTGCTGGATTCAAATGGAGAGTGGTCCCCACTAATGAGAGCCACTCCATGGCTTGCTGGCCCATGGTCACTCACGGAAGGTGGATGACCCATGAGGCCCTGAAGTGAAAGTCGCTCAGTCCTGTCCTACTCTTTGCAACCCCATGAGTAGCCTGCCAGGCCCCTCTGTCCATGGAATTCTCCAGGCCAGAATACTGGAGTGGGCTGCCATTTCCTTCTCATGAAGATCTTCCCGATGCAGGGATTGAACACAAGTCTCCTGCATTGCAAGCAGACTCTACCATCTGAGCCACCAGGGAAGACTGTAAGCCCCTGAACTCTGTGCAAAGCTGTGTTTACAGGTTTTGTGACCCCATGGACTGTACCCTGCCAGGCTCCTCTGTCCATGAGGATCCTCCAGGCAAGAATATTGGAGTGGTTGCCATGCCCTCCTCCAGGGTAGCTTCCACTAGATCCCCAAATTTGTCCATGACCCCCAAGTGGGTTTGAAATGTCTTCTAGGGAGCTCCTTAGATGGGAGAGGTTTTCTATTTGTCTTGTTCTCACCGGGTCTTGGGTCTCTGGTTTTGGGGATACAGGGAAGCACTGATATGACCTTTGCTCCTGGTGTACTGTGTGATGGTGGGTTAAACTCAGTCTCTCCCTCTCTCTGTCTCTGTCTCTGAGCCTCTGTCTTCTCTGCTGATTTGGTTGAGAGAAAAATTTCCAACCTCTTGTTTTTCATAATGACTGTGAGAATGGACTTTCTAAATTAGTCTAACCCATGCAGTGCCTCCCACTGGGTGTTGGAAGATACAAGGAAATAGGAAGTGCCCTGTGTTAGCTGAGTTGCTGTTTTTTTGAGAGGTGAAAGCTTCCAATCTGACATGACAGGAACTCTCTTCGGGCGACATTAGAAAGCCTGGAGCAGGATTCGAGGCCATTTTGGCTCACACAGCTCCACCTGCCCACATGAAACTCACGTCATCATTTTTTTTCCTGATTATAAATGAATGCATTCAGAAATCAGTCCGAAGGGAATTCAAAACTCCTCCAAGCTAACGTTTTGGCTTATCTCAATTTTCATTTTTTTTTCTATGCAAATAACTATAAAAAGAGTTCTATGAGGATTTTGTTTTTTTGGTTTTGTTTTTTAAGAATTGGACTAGGCACATGGTCTCTTAATTTTCTTATTTACTTAGCAATATATCGTGCAAACATCTAATAAATATTATTCAGCATCATCATTCCCAGTGGCTGCATATTATTTAATTGAATGGATTTACCAAAAGCTATTTACCAATCCCCTCTTGCTAGATACTTAGATGTTTGTTTCCAACATCTAAATGTCTATCATAAATGTGTCTTTTATAAACTGGGCCACAGTAAATTTCCTTCTCTGAATGTTATTCACTTACTCAATTATGTTCTTAAGATGCATTAATAAAAGTAGAATTTCTGAATTAACAAGTGTGTGTTAAATTAAAAAATTACAGTACAGATTAAGGTTTAGGACAGGTCATCAATGCAAATTTTAAGGTGTTGTCACAGGGCACTTGTCTGTCGGTTGTCTTAGGTGAAGAGCCTTGCAACAGAGGAGAGTTGAGATTCTTAAGGCTGATTTGGGGAGTTTTCTCTCTGTACGTGTGAGTTTGGAGCAGCTAGGACAATTAAGCTTAGCTTTCCTGCTTGGTGGAGGTAGTGGTGGGGTCGAATCTTCAGGCTCTTTTAGAGATGTTTTTATCAAACACACAGGCCTGCTCCAAACAAGCAAGTTCTCTGTCTGTAAAGAGGCTGTGTGGGGCTGGCAGCTGTGAGGTGATGTCCCAGATCGTCCCCTCACCCCAGAGCTCTGCCCTGACTCCCCTGGATCCCATGCCAGGCGGCCAGGTGGGGGTCTGCCCGCCCACAGCTCCTCGGGAGAATGGGGGCTGGCCAGGGGCTGCAGGGTCAGGAGGCATTTCACCAAGAAGCAGAGGACATCATTTAGCGGTGCCTTGTGGCTTCTCAGCCTGTGCTGTCTTAATTCAAGTTGTCATTCATAGACCAGTAGCAAACTAAAATCAATAAGTGGTGAAAATGGGCTTTAAAGGCAAGCTAAAGTCACAGAGGAGGAGGGACACAGCATCTGTTGCCTCAGTGGGTTCTATTTTCCCTTCCGACTTAGGATGGCTGAATTTGGGACCTGTGTTGTTGTTGTTTTTAAATGGAAGGGGAGAAAAGGAGTGAATTTCCCTTTTAAAGGTAAATAGGGTGCCCTTTGGATAAGACCTCGGGAGAGGGAAAGTCATCATTTGACTGGATCACAGTGAAAAATGAACATAATGGTGTTTGGGGTGGGTCTATATCTTATCCCAGGAACACTGCAGGTGCGTTTGAGATGTTTGTCCTCTGACTCCTGTGCTACTTCCTGCAAGTCTATGCCCCTCTCTGGGCCACAGTCTTCTCAACTGGAAAATGGAGTCAGACAAGGTATGGAAATTTTCAGCTCTTTTCTGTGGCGAGAAACAACAGCAGGTGTACCAAGGGGTGCATCACAATGGAAATCAAAGTCGGCAGGTTGACGTTTGGGGCTATGGTCCTAATCTCTGCAAAAAATTTCATCTGAAAGTTAGAATTTCATGGCAGAGACAAAGTTTAGGGGAGAAAAAAGTCACTGGAAAAGAGGGTTTCCAAATTTCCTTCCACTTATCAGGGGCTACTGCGATCTGCATGCCTATAAGTTACTACTGAAACCTCAACGTGGACTAACCCTACCTTCTTGTGACGAGGGTGGAACCAGCAGGAGTAGAGAGCCTGCCAGGCGCAGGTGGCTGATGTACTCTGGTTCTGACAATTGTTGGAAATACTGACGGCCTCTGTTACTAACAGGGGACCTCAGACTGGTTGCTCTCACCTCAGTGTGTCATGGGCTTGGTTGTTAAGAGATGGAAGACAAGGAGGCATGCGTTAAACCAGGAATAATTCAAACCATGACAACAGCAAAAACATGGCAACACTGTTTTAGCGGCAACAGAAGTCTGTCATCCAATCTCAGTGACAAAGTGAGGCAATAGTTCCTTGGGCTTCTTTTGAGGAAACCAGAGCTTCTGCAGATTGGCACCAAAAAGGTGGCCTGGAGGGGGAGTGGTGAAGGGAGGAACAGGGTTTCAGCAAAAACCGTCCACCCCCAGCCACTGATGCTCCCCAGTGCCACTATAGGCAGGTCCCCTAGCGCCCTCTTCCAGCAACTCTGTCACCACGCACATTTAGAAATTCTGGGGTCTCCCAGTGCTACACAGATTTGCTCAGTGCAAATACAGCAAACCAATAGGGTTAAAAAGGTGGAGCTGGGGGGAAGTCACTGACAAGATTGGTGGCAGAAATAGAAATGTAAAGTTACCTATACTTAAAATGCACAAAATAAGTCATCACATTGGGAAACCTTTCTAAGAAATTGAGCTCTAAAACCTTGACTGGAGCTAGAGGGCTGGTTTGACTTGGAGTTGGTTTTAGGAAGCAAGAAGTTACTTGTCCGTCTGGGGAAACTGAGCCCTGGAGTTCTGACGCTTGTGGAAGGCCAGCCCAGGTCAGGCAGGGAGCGTGTGTCAACTACCCCCACAGCCAGGGCTGTCCTGCATACTTGATTGCTGAGAAGGGTGGCAGTGCGAAAAAGCCATGGTGTGCATACACAATGGCCTTCTAGAAACCTAGTATCTCAGGGTGATCCAGACACAACAGTGGTTCTGCTTTTTGTCAAGCTGTTCCTACGTGTCTTCTGTGTGTGCTCTTCACACACTACTACAACTATTGCTTCAGTTGTGTCTGACTCTTTGTGACTCTGTGGACAGTAGCCCGCCAGGCTCCTCTGTCCATGGGATTTCCCAGGCAAGCATACTGGAGTGGGTTGCTATGCCCTCCTCCAGGGGATCTTCCTGGCCCAAGGATTGAACCCGCATCCCTGCAGTGGCAGGTGGATTCTTTACCACCTTGTAGCACCACCTGGGAAGCCCCTCAGGTCTGCTTGATTCGTCTTATTAAAAGGGATACCTGTCACATACTCATGGTAATAGCTTCTAACATTTACTGAGCACTTGCCCTGTGCCACATATCCTTTGAAGTCGTTGACATGTATGAATGGATTCAATCCCTTCAGCAACCCATTTCACAGATGAGGACACTGAGGCTCAAAGAGGTGAAAACAGCAGAGACAAGATTTTGTGGACTCTGGGAGGTTTGAGGGTGGGTGTGCAAACGAGACCATTTGTCTTTAAAACTGCAGACTTCTATGTATAAAGGAAACGAGAGAGAAGCTTTTGATGCTTGATCATGGCCATTTTCAGCAACACCGACCCCCCTTTCTGGGAGGACCTCAAGAAAAACACCTGAGAACAGATTAGGCTCCTCTATTCATAGCTGAGACTTTGGGCACAGGGACCTGATTCAGTGCTCTGTGGAGTTGGTCTGGGCTGCCTGGCAACTCCCAGGTTGCGGGGAAGACATGGGGAAAAGTTGTAGGTGGCTGAGTTATCTGCTGCAGGCTTTCTCACCTTTTTAATGGTGGCTTTTTAAAGAGCGAGGCCACGCCCCTCACAGGGGAGCACGGTTCTGTGGTTCTGTGCTGCGGGCATCCTCGGAGTCAGGACCACGCCCCTGAGACATCTCCCACCTGATCAGGGCTGCTGGTGATGGAAAGACAAAGAGGACCCGCCCTGTGCCCTTCTGCTTCCCGAGGCCAAGCCTTCTCTCCCAGCACACGCCCGTGCAGAGAACCTGGTGACTCTGCCGCGCACATGGGCTGCCAGGCTCAGTTTCCAAGGTGGCCATGACGAAGGCTGTTAACCCATCGGGAAGGTGCAGAGCTCTTGCTGTGTAATCCTTAATTTTTTTTTTTTTTTGAGTTGTGGAGCCCTATTATTTTATGTGACAGTCTCTTCCTTTCCCCTACCGTGACGGAATGTTCTGTGGCGTATGTTATGATCTTTAATTAAAGCGAACTTAATTTGCTTTGGAGGCATCCTTTGTTCATTGGAGACACCCTAGGGTGTTTTAAAACCAGGTTTGGAATCACTGCCATTGAAGCCCAGAGTCTACGGCGGCCTGGCGGCTATGGCCGGAGGCCGGCTGCCTGGATGGAAGGGGGTGTCGGTCCTCCTCGCTCCCACCCGACCCTGTGCTTCAGTGTCGAAACTGGAGCGTCTCCAGATCCTCTCCACTGGCCCTGTTTTTTTTTTTTTTTTAATGCCTACCTTCCAAAGAACACAGACCCTGCAGGCCCGGTGAATAGACCGTGGGCCAAAATTGCATTTGAGGAGGGGACGACCATTTAGATGACAAATGGGCTTCAAGACACTGTCAGAAAGTCCGGGCGGGAGAAGCCTATTAACGGTCACACGGAGGCAGCCGCATCTGTGATGCCAGAGCCGGTCGGTGGGTCCCCGCTGCTGTGTTTACCGCTCCTTAATGCGGTATTGTTTACTCACAATTAAACCCTTTACCATTAATTTAACTTTCAGATGCTGAAATTGGTCACACAGCCTCGAGTCTCCAGGCCCGGACAGATGTGTTCTATACACTTGTTTAAACACGGCGCTCATTAGGAGGTAATGCATGTATAGCAAGTTGATTACACCACAAAGCAGGACGCTTTATCACGGGGGCCTCTCCGGAGGCCGCGGGAGGGGCCGTCAGCTGCCGCTGTCATTCTCCCCCCGCCCCCGACCCCCACCTCGGACGCTGAGTGACGGCTCGGCCCGCCGCCTGCTCGGAAGTCCACTGCTTCCCGTCAGAGTGCCGCCGAGCTGCCTGGGAGGAGGTATTAATTGTTGTCAGCCTCCATTTCACACCCCAGATAACAAACGGGAGCCGCCCTGGCAGTGTTTAAGGAAGATAAACAAGTTGCCCGAGCCCCTGCAATTAAACACGGCTTGCATATTTCACTGAGATGTTTCCTGGAAAGAAAGTAGGGCCACCCTAAACGGAGAACACAGAGCGGTCCTTCCGTCCTTACAACCCTGGTGATACCCACACCGTGGGCATCAGAAAAAGCTCCCCCAAGCCTCCCACTGGTTTGCTGTGTGTCTCAGTATTTCTCCATCCCGAGCAAAACGAACATCGGAATTAAGCCTAAGGTAAATCTCCTTTATTTCCTGTCTCTCGGGAGAAAAGCAGCATGGTGCAGTGGTTGGAGGAAAGGATGTGCTGTGCTGTGCTCGGTTGCTTCAGTCCTGTCTGACTCTTTGCGGCCCATGGACTGTAGTCCACCAGCCTCCTCTGTCCATGGATTCTCCAGGCAAGAATTGCAGTGGGTTGCCATGCCCTCCTCCAGGGGATCTTCTCATCCCAGGAATCGAACCCATATCTCTGGCGTCTCCTGCCTTGTAGACAGTTTCTGTAACCACTGATCCACCCGTGAAGCCCCGGAATCAATCTGCCTGGGTGTAAATTCCAGATCCACTTTTCTCAGTGGTGTGTTGTGTGACTTTGCTCCAGTAGCTTTGTGGGGGGGCCTCAGTTTCCTCATCTGTAAAACGGGTATAACAATAGTAATACATACCTCCCATTTTAAGAGGAGTAAAGGAGGCTAAAGTTTGTGGCATTGTGCCTGACCTGTGGGAAAAGGTGTGGAGATGGTAGTTATCCCTACAAGTCAAGTTAGTAGAGTTTACTTTTTTTTTTTTCTTTAGAGTTTACTTTTAAGGTATAAAAACGCTTAGCAGCCCATGGCGGTTTCATGTCATTGTATGGCAAAACCAATGCAAAAAAGTAAAAAAATTAAAAAAAAATAATACTAAAGTATATTTCTTGTAAAAAAAAAAAATGCTTAGCAGTAGATGGTTAGAAGCCAGATTAGGTTACTCCTCAACTGAGGAATGTGATGCCGGTGTGTGTTTGTAGAGCTCCTGAGAAGGTGGGTTGTGATGAACTCAAAAAAGAAGCTATTGGTGGTCTTTTGCTCAGGGCAGATCTAGAAGAACCGGGAAGTGGACAGAGTGCCACCTTCTAGATATTTCCAGCCCCGTCTCTGTCAAGGTGGAATCTGCGGAATAACCCCATTTGTTTCTCTAGCCTTCCTCCTCCCCCTCTCCGTTCTCCCCCCTCCCCATCCTCTCTTCTGAAACTTGGCTCATGCTGTGTAGTGTTACATTCACCAGCCCACAGTAGCTTGCCCTTTATTTCCTGCCCTGAGATGCCCACCTGCTGTTCGGACCCTGATGTTTAAATTTTGAGGAGAAACTGAGGCAGCTAGAACAGAAATCTCTGCTGCTCTGGCCTTGCTATTCTGTCCTCATTGCTCAGGTCCAAACTGCCTCCTCCCCGTTGTCATGGTACCTTTGGATGTGGTGTTCCCTCTGTCTCAACCCCCGCTACTCACACCAGCATCCCAGCTCTGGTTATCACTCAGCCTTTTCTAGCCCACTAGATTGGAGTAGATCTCTGTTTTAAGACCCTCTTTCTTCCTTTGTAGTAGCTCTCAAAATATTCATGATTTGAGTAGTTTTCTGTCTTCCAGTGAAGATGGGCTATATCTGTCTCATTCACCATGTAACCCTAACCTCTGGGACATGTAGACATGTCCTTGTAGGTGCTCAAAAGATGTTTGTTACACTATAGGGAGGCTTCCCTGGTGGCTCGGCAGTGAAGAATCCACCTGCAATGCAGGAGACACAGGAAATGCAGGTTCAATCCTTGGGTTGGGAAGATCCCCTGGAGGAGGGCATGGCAACCCACTCCAATATTCTCACCTGAAGAATCCCATGGACAGAAGAGCCTGGAGTCCACTGGGTCTCAAAGAGACATGACTAAAGAGACTGAGTGTGCACGCACACTATAGTGAACCACTAGGATGAATCAGATCATTTTCCTTAGGGATCTGGAAAGAGGGAAAGTCCTTATTATTGCTCATGGCTCTTTGGTTGTTTCCTTCTATAACTCTTTGAGGCTGACCTGCTCCTTTCTCTCTATTTCATTTTTGGAGAAGGAGGGATGGAAGGGTTAAAGTGGATGTCCATCAGTTTAGGTACTTCCGGTGTCTCTTCTCAGGGCAGGCAAGTCATCACTTTTTCCTTCAGCCTTGCTGACACCACCAACTGCTGGAGAGCCCGCAATGATTTGTCTTCGGACAATGCGAAGGATGTGGCTCTGTCTTGTGGGCACATTTTAGGGAGGCGGGACCTCCATTTATGTGTCTGCACAGCTGCTTCCTGTGGGCTTTGTGGTTGCTGTGTGCCGCCTTCTCATCTGGTCGCGTTACCCTTAATAACCATCGCCCTGGCAGGAGAGGGGTGCCGAATTCAGCATCCTGTGTGTATGTGTGTGTAATGTGCCCGGCAAGAGACCCCAGTGAGACATTTCAGCACATCACTCCCCCAAGAACCAGCTTTTCGGCTTCTCCAAATCCGTTTATATTCCCACTCAGACCTTTGGGATCAACATTCCTGACCCTTTTGCGAAAAGCCAAAACACCTTTAGACAAAAAGAAAAATAATAATAATAATAGAAGAGGGAGGTAAAATTCCCTGAGCCTTCATTTCCCTTCATGATTGAACTTCGATGACTCAAGTCATTTGCAGTCAATCTATTTAGCTGACTTGTCCCGCTGACTGCCAGGGGGTCAACATTTCTGGATTTGCCCCTTTCGGGGACAGCATGTGGTCCCAGCTGGTTGTGGTGGGAATTAGGGCTGGGGAGGTGTGGAAGCTAGGTTGGGGGCTCTTCTGTGTTTTGCTGAGATGATTCTTCTAGGGGAAGTGCTTTTGTTTGCTGTTTGCCTGCATTGGTGGGATTAGCTCTGATTACATATTAATAACTTACAGCACCATCTAGTAATTAGATGTTATCTTCCAGATGTTTAAAAGAAACCTTTAATATTTTAAGCTCCTTGGAGGTCTCTCGGCACTTTATTAAAATGGATGGAATTTAAAAGGGGAGTTGGTGGTGTAGCTTTTTCTGGATTCTCGGGCTGGTCTAAGGCCCCAGAGCCCAGGGTACCCGTGAAAGGACCCCAGGCATTTATTGTGGGGGCCCCTGTATGGGAACAATCGGGGCAGCCACCCATTGAATGGGTGGTGGAGGGAAAGGCATGGCACTTCTGGCCCCTGTCAACCAGCTAGTGCAGCTCATTGATTTCTTTGAACCACTTGAGTGAATCTCTCAGAAGTTCCCCCCTTCTCTGAATCCCACACAATCGCCTGTTCTCTCTTTATTAGGCGCTTTGAGGGACAGCCTGGTCTACACCTGCCTTTGAAGGGGCCCCCATCATGGTTTTAATGACCTCCATCCGTCAAAGGAAAAGTTCAGAGTTCATTCTTTTGTCCAAGTCCCGGCAACTGAGGAGTCCAGGGCGCTGGCTGGTCCGGCCTCCTTAAATCACCCGCCCCCGCAAACTTTCCCTGTGACCCCGCTCATGTCAAAACAGCGAGCTGGCCGCTCTGGCCATTGTCATCGGAATAAGGGCTAAGTGATGCTGCTTGGTCATTACGTGTGCCCTGATTGGCAATCAGGGTACAATAGGGGGTCATTAAAGGCCATAAAACTGCCATGGCTCTGAAAAGGGGATTTTGAATGGAGCCAGAGGGCTCTGGGAGCTGCCTTTGCTGCGGGCCTTCAAGGAGAGGGGATGTGGGCTGATCTGGGAGGGGAAAAGTCAGCAAGGTCTGGATTAAGAAGTTTCTCCCCCATGACACCAGAGAAAACCGTACTCCTGATGCCGTCTTCCCTGAAAGTGGGTTATTCCATACTCAGAAAGGATGAGCTTGGAGCAACCACCCAGATAATGCTGCAGGAAATGAAGCCTGGAGGGATGACTTTATATATGGAGGCAAAAGTTATTCATAAATCTATAAGCGCTTGTTGAATTAAAGAGTCAGCATACACGTGTGTCTATACAGAGCTCTCTATAACGAGAGAGCTCTTACTGAGTGCTTGCTTTATACCAGCACCTGCTATACGTTCATTACAGGTGTTCATTTAGTCGCACACCAACCCATGGAGGTGGGGTAAGATTCGGGTAGCTATAAATGGCATTTTTGGACTCCCCTGATGGTCCAGTGGTTAAGACTTTGCCTCCCAGTGCAGGGGTTGCGGGTTCGATCCCTGGTCAGGGAGCTAAGGTTTCACATGCCTCCTGGCCAAAAAACCAAAACATAAAACAGAAGCAATATTGCAACAAATTCAATAAAGACTTTTTTTTTTTTTTAAAGAGTCACTCTTGTAAAGCTTCTTAGTATCGCTGGTCTTGGAAAGGAATCATGAAAGAAGCAGGGGAATCCTTTATCCGTGAGTAAAAAGGAGGCCAGCATCAAGAGTTCCATTTTGCTGCGTTCCTACTAAATGCCAGGCATGTGCTGTATCAGTTAATTCTCATGTCAAACCGCCACAATTGATACTATTATTATTCCCGTGTTAGGAGAATTAGCAATACGGAAACTGAAGTACAGAGAAGGGTGGTATGAATGGCATGCAGGCACTGCCGACCTCAGATGTGCTGGGAGTGCCACCCCTACAGTTGTGCAAGCCCATGGTTGCACTGGGACTCTCACCCAGCCTTGCTGGCCCCACTGCCTGTGCTCTTGACTGTTGTGTGGGATGGATGTGGTGTTGGAATTCTGGGCTGGGATTCAGCATATGGGAGTCTGGGACCTGCTGTGCAGCCTTGGGAAAGTCACTTCACCTCTCTGGGCCTCTGTCTTCTCTGCTGAAACATGGTAGGAGTGAGGTGAGACCTGGACTAGCTCTGAGCTTCTCAAACCTGTCCCTTCTCTGCCTTGGAATAAAGCCAGGGGATACGTATTGTTATGCCAAGACAAGTCATTGAAAACATTATTTCTCTGCTTTTTCAGATACAGATATATTCTGTAGTCAAGAGTAAAACCCCCATGACATCTTCAGATTAAATAGGAACTTTTATAGAAGCGTGGAGTTAGCATTCCACCTGTTTGAGTTCTTCCTTCCCAACCCCCAAATCTCCCAGAGGTACTTGCCTCTTATGGGCTTCCCTGGTGACTCAGGTGGCAAAGAATCTGCCTGCAGTGCGGGAGACCCAGGTTCGATCCCTGGGTTGGGAAAATCCCCTGGAATAGGAAATGGCAACCCATTCTAATATTCTTGCCAGGAGAACTTCATGGACAGAGGAGCCTGGCAGGCTACAGTCCATGGGATTGCAAAGAGTCGGACATGACTGAGTGACTAACACTTTCACTTCCTCTGCCTATAGGGGAGCTTGGGAGGAAAGTGTGGGGTCCACTTGATCTCCTGGCATGGCGACAGCTTGACACCATCTTGAAGTAGCCCACTAGTTGGTGCAGGATTCTCTTGGTCTGCAAAATGGAGCCTTCAATCTCTAGTGGGGGAATTACCTGCAATTTCAGATGAGGAAAGGCTCTGTCTGATGTCAGTGTAGGTGCAAAGGGGAGGATGAGCTACTCTGAGATGACTAAAGATTCTCAAGGCTGTGGTTCCAGGTTCCAGCTAGTTCAAAGAGGCGGGGTTCTGGGGACCAAGAGCAGACATGCCCATGGCTCTTGGCTTTGCACAGCACTGAGACCCTGGGCAGATGACAACGTCTCAGAATCTTTGTGTCCTCCCTTGTAAGAGGAGAACCCTCCCAGCACCCAGGGCCTAAGGGAGTGAGGACTCAATGAGGACATCCACGCCAGGTGCTCAGAACAGGAGTTTATGTCATAAACTCTCTGTCAGGATCAGGCATTGCTACTATCGCTATGGTTGCTTTACTTCTGTGACTAAACCATTCCTGCAAGCAACTGAACCACTCACCTGGGGTCCCCATGAACTCTGACTCAGAGAGAAGAGAGAAGAAGGGAAAGGAGAAGAGGGAGGGAGGGAGAGAAGTGACGTGTGCTTTTTGTGGTCTTTCTGTTTTAGAAGGTTTTCTTGGAATGGATTTTTCTTTCTCCATTTATACGTTGAAAGCCATTGGGCATTTTCTATCCCTTTGCTTTGAGTTGATTGGACTCCCTTTGACCGTCTGTCTCTCCTGGAATTCCGTCTTCTCTCCTTGAATCTTAGAGAATCTCCCTCCCCCTGTCTCTTGGCTGGGGATGGGATATTTTCTTTGAGTCCCTTAAGGCAACCTTTGCTCTGCTATGGTTGGAGGGAGTGGAGCTTCAAGATGATGACAGGGAGAGACATTTTGTGGTGAAGCCATTCTCTGGTGGACGAGAGCCATCTCTATCAGCATCCTCTTCTCCCTCTCTTCAGTTGGCATGTCTGTTCTGCCACACTGACTTGTCCTGGGAAATTTCTGAAAAGTCAAGGAGAACCTTGGGCCCCTTTCTCTTGTCTGACTTAGACTTGCCTGTGTAGATGGAGGTTCCCTGGGATGCCCTCCTTCCCTCTGGGAATTTTCCAGGGCACATTTGTCTCCCTCTGTGAGATAAGTAGGATTTCCTGCCCTCCAGTCCAAGTTATGAATGCCCAGGATAAGACACCATTTAAAGTCTCATCAATCTTGCATCCTAGTTCCTCAAATAAATAGCTGTGGACCAGGCACGGACATTCGCTTAAGGGTGCCTGATACCAAAGATGCATTTGAGTAAAGGACCTATTGACTTCCTGCCCAGATAGACTGAAGATGGACTGGAGTTTGTCAGTTTGCTCCTAGGCCATTTGGATTTATAGATTCTAGCTTGGCCTGGCCACTCTCTTGTCCTGTGACCTTGGGCCCTTCTCTCTCCTTTTTTTTTTTTTGCTAAGCCCCGCTTTGTACCACTGTAAAACGAGGAAGTGGAATGCTTTCCCTTAACTCTGCCATGAATGTGTGCTTAATTACTTCAGTCACGTCTGACACTTTGCGACCCCGTGGACTGTCACCCGCCCTAGGTTCCTCTGCCCATGGCATTCTCCAGGAACAAATCTGGAGTGTGTTGTCATGCCCTTCTCCAGGGGATCTTCCCAAGGATCAAACCTGCATCTCCTGAATGGCAGGTGGATTCTTTACACATTGAGCTACCTGCGAAGCCCTTATCTCTGCCATCCTGATATTCTTTCATTTATTCAATGAAGATTCACTCAGAACCTACAATGTGCCAGATATAGCAGGCACTGGAAACTTGGCAGTGAATAAGGATGATGTTTCAGCATGGTGGAACTAAGAAAATCTAAAAGGCTAGAAGCATTATTGGGGGACAAGGAGGATAAGGAGGAAGGAGGACCAATGAGGAGAGTTTATGGGTAAATGACTTCAGATACATCATGAGATGGGCCACTCAACATAGGAGCCAACCCAGTGAAATGAGTCTGCATGAAGAGATGAACTCGCCACCCCTGGAAGTATCCAAGGACATCAGAATGACAACCCAGCAGACTTGTGCAAGTAGTTCCCTTCCCAGGAGGCTATAGAACAGCCAGCCTAGGGAAGGGCAAGGAAAGCCTGTTTTAAGCACAAAGAAAAGTGAAAGTGAAAGTTGCATCTGACTCTTTGCAACCCTGTATAGCCCACCAGGTTCCTCTGTCCATGGAATTCTCTAGGCAAGAATACTGGAGTGGGCTGCCATTTCCTTCTCCAAGGGATCTTCCCGACCCAGGGATCAAACCCAGGTCTCTTTAGTATTTGAGCCACCAGGGAAGACCAGGCACAAGGAAGAGCATACACCAAAGCTGAAAGGCTGAAGTTTGATCCCCTGAACACACTGTCAGATTCCTTCTGAGGTTGATGGAGAGTCACTGAAGTCCTAGAGTCTCATTTGAAACTGGGACACCAACATATGAATTTTGTGGGGGGCGGGGGGATGTAATTCATCAATAACATTCTGCATGTCCCCTGGAGAGCCAGATATTAACCTGTTGGCTGCTGGGTCATGAGAACATCGGAGGTCCCAGGGGAAGGGTGAGGGTGTCCAGGCAGTGGGTATAGGCATTTAGACTAGGGCCATTTACCTACTGGCATGGTAGCATTTAAATTTCTAAAAACTGGTAAGGCTTCACCTGCTTAGCTCAGATGAATGCCGGCCGTGTGACTGGGTGGAACGGGGTGGAATGGGGTATGACAAATTGTGCCTAGTCACCAGAAACAGGAGCTTTCAGCACAAAAATGATCCACTGGGAGTTGGTTGCCTTGGGAGAGGCCTTTAAAACACAGATGAAATATTTGCTTTAAGAGTAATAGAGCTTAGCACGTGGTTCACAGCTGCCTTTTAAGAGAGTAACTTGTTAATTTTTTTTCCATTGGACTAAATATCTGTCTTGATGAGCACAAGGGGAGTAGCTGTATTGAACATCAAAGCCTTCATTACTAACCAGAGGGAGGCCCTTCCTTCCCCTTTCCCTCTCTCATAAGCCCAACCTTATCTGGAGGGACCTCTGTCCCCAGAGCTGTAAAACAAGCTCTTTTTCTAAGCTAACGGTGCACAATAGTGTCAAATTATGTATAATGATTTTGTAATGTGAACTAATGCCACCAGGGACCTTTTGGAAAGTACCACTTTCATTAAACTTATCCAGCAACAGGGTCTGAATATGAATTTAGAGGCGCCAGTAAATTGCAAGGCACATTTATTTTAAGCCTTTGCAGACTGCTCCTATAATGCAAAGACCCACGGGGCAGCGACCAACAGCACTGGTGCATTTTGGTTTCTTGGTGTGGAAGTGGGAGGAGGTGAGAGTGCGGTGTTCCCTGCATCTCTTCACCCCAGGACCCCAAGTCCGGTGAGGTTCTTTGCAGCAGATGTGGGAGCTGCCTGCCCCGCTTTGTTTCAAACATGTTCGTACCTCCTGGAGAGTTCCACCGCCCTCCTGATGGAGAGGAGAGGGCACCCAGGCATCACCTCAGAATTAATGAGACCTCCAATTACATTCATTTGTTTCAAGGAATTGTACCCCGCAGTGACCCCCCACGTTTCAGAGTCTTCCCACCTCCTTCATGCTTTTCTAGACAATGTAGCTAATTATAAGAAAACCATTGCCAAGAAGGACAAATGGAAGAGACCTCAGAAGAAAATGGTAAAGGATGACCACTTCTCCACCCATGGGGGTCTGGTCCATGAACCCCCACATTGGAAGCCCGCCTTGCCTTTCCCGTGACCTGATGGAGAGAAACTCCGCCTGTGTTCTGGCCACCACCACTGCCGAGATGAGAGACAAGGCATCACTAATCAAAACTAACCCATGCCATTTTTTCGACTCTGCTAATCTTAATTGAATCAATCTCCCAGCCTTTCTTGACAGTGAAAGATTGCTCAAATCTGGGAGGCCAGGCTGGACACGACTCCTGGAAGAAAAAAAATCTTCCTTAATCATTAATTTGTCCATTCCCTCCCATTTGGCCCCATCCTTCACTGTCTTGGCAGTGCACCCCCCTCCCCAAACCTTCCTCTCTTAGTAATCACTGCTAAGTGTTCTTCCCAATACACTCACGTGACTAGAAACCAATTTGCGGGAAGAAGATGTGGTAGAGTAGCCCCCACCCTCTCCCCTCCTTTGATGCTCCTTCTCTTCCTTCTTTCTATGAAGTCTAGGTTGGCTTTAATTAAGTCCAAAGAAGTCTCTAGCACTATCTTCTTGACACAGTGGTAAACAGATTTAGAGCAGACTTTCCCAGGAACTGAAACTACCCCGGCAACAATTTTCTCTTAGGTAGATCACCAAAAAGACTGCTATCATCCAAGGATGCATCCTGATCCTAGTGAAAGCATAGCATGAATGGAACTGCAATATCCTTGTGTGTGTGCTAAGGTGCTTTAGTCATGTCTAACTCTGTGTGACCTTATGAACTGTAGCCTGCCAGGCTCCTCTATCCATGGGATTCTCCAGACAAGAATACTGGAGTGGGTTGCCATTTTCTACTCCAAGGATCTTCCCAACCCAGGGATTGAACCCACATCTCTTAGGTCTCCTGCATTGGCACGTGAGTTCTTTGCCACTAGTGCCACCTGGGAAGCCCGAGATCCTTAATATGTCTCAAAAGGAAAAGAACTTATGTCCCTCGGACTTAATACTTAAATTTTCAGAAACTGTTCTTCCCCCTCACCCCCCAAATTATCCAGAGCTCTCAGGCTCTGAGTTTAATCATGCTTTTGTGTTTCTTAAAATGGGTCCAGTGGTTAGTGAAAAATATTCTTGAGGTGCAAGTTGAGATGAGAGTAGAGTAAGGGAATTTGTCACCTTTTGCATTACCCATGGCTTGGACTATTGCAATAGTATGCTAACTGGTCTCTTGGTTTCTATCCTTTTCAACCCTCTGATCTCCAGTAAGAGAGTGATATGTTCAAAGTAAGAGAGTGATGTGTTCAAAAACACAGGCCATATCACTGTGTTTTTGCTCAAACTTAAGTTTCCCATCTCACTCAGAGGTAAAGTGCAAAGCTTTCCATGGGTTTGGTCCCCAGTAGCCTTGGATCTGGGCTTCCCAGGTGGCACTAGTAGTAAAGAACTGGAGTGCCAATGAAGGAGACAATAGAGATTGAGGGTTCGAACCCTGGGTTGGGAAAATCCCCTGGAGAAGGGAATGGCAACCCACTCCAGTATTCTTGCCTGGAGAATCCCATGGACAGAGGAGCCTGGCAGGATATGGTCCATAGGGTCACATGGAGTTGGATACATCTGAAATGACTTGCATGCATGCACAGCCTTGGATCTGGTCTGGTATTACAGGCATTCCTCGTCCCCCCCCCCCACCTCTTTTTTTGCAAGTTTTGTGAAAGAGCTACGTTAGTATCTGTTTTTGATTGGTGAAAGAAATCTGAAGAGGATTCATGAAGACAAGTGAATTTCACTTTCAGCATTTGCTTCGCAGAAGCCATGATAAAGGTGGCACATACCCAGAGCAGAGAGTGGCGCCACCAAGCTCCTTCCCGGGAAACTACACTCAACCTCTTAGGATTTGGCCACCAGAGTTTTGATCGAGCATCTGTGCTTGATCTAGATTTATTTGGTGCATCTGTTAGCAAGATGTGTCCCAATGTTATCGCTTCTCCACTCTATGCTGTTCCAATTTACAAAGGTTTCGTAGGAACGTTCTCCTCTCAGACCATAGGGAAACCTCTACTCTCTCTCACTTTTTCCTTGTCAGCCACCCTGGTTTCCCTGGTTTCTCCTTGAGGACATTAACCTTGCTCACACCTCCAGCCTTTGTACTGACTGGATGTTCTTACCTCTGTTAACCCAGTGGCTCTTTCCTCCACTTTATTCAGATCTATAGTGAAATTTCCACTTATCAAGGAGACATTTCTTGACCACTCCATCACTCTCTCCTTTGTTTGTCTCTGGAACAATTATTCTTCTCTGACTTATTTTTAAAAATTTTCTGTGTCCCCCACTAGATGCTAAACTCTACAAGAGGATAGACCTGTCATATGGTAGGTATTCATAAAATATTTGTTCAATAAATGATTGTTCCCTGGTAGCTCAGTTGGTAAAGAATCCGCCAGTGCAGGAGACACAAGAGATGCGGGTTTGATCCCTGGGTTGGGAATATACCCTGGAGAAGGAAATGGCAACCCATCCCAGTATTCTTGCCTGGAGAATCCCATGGACAGAGGAGCCTGGTGGACTACAGTCCATGGGGTCGCAAAGAGTAGAGTTGGATACGACTGAGCACACACATGTTATCCCAGAGATAAGATTTGCTGAGAGGCCTTTAAAGACTCAGTACTCTTGAAGGCAAATTTTCATAATTTAAAGATTTGTAAAGTTTCCCTTGAAATGATTCATATTGATCTTGAATTTCCCAACAACAAAGATAGAAAAGGCTGCAAAGGACTCTATGAATATTAATTGTTGTTGTCACACTGGCTTTCCAACCCAACACTGTTTCTACTCAGGATCAAGAATCTCCCACCAGACAGCATATCTTTGTGGCTATTTGCGTCCAAGTTTTTAACCCAAGGTGGATTGCCAGTCACAGGTGGATTTATTATAGCTTTGTGGACTGTTCCCCAGCCCATACAGGTCAGTTCCCCCCAGACTCCTCTGCGTGTAAATGCCAGGTGGTAGAACAAATAAAACGCACTGTTCCTCTCTCATGCCTCGTCATAAATCGGCCCCAGCCTCACTCCCGGGGCTGGCGTCGTCTGATTTATGCCGTTGGTGAGATTTACGGTGTAGTCATTTAACATAAAAAATAAAACCTTTCAAACATGAGTTCGTACACATAAATTCAAGAGCTGGCAAACGTTCGGAAACTTTTGTTTTCTTTAGGTGATGGTGAACATGCCTGCCTCATCTTAGGGATCATTTAAGGTAGAAATCCTCGTGACTGAAATGTCGGTGGAAGAATAGAGGCTGCTGAGTGACGCCAACATCATGCTTTGCTCCAAGTACGGAGCCAGGGTGAGTAGATTTGTTGTTCAGATTGGGGCTTCTGCTGAGGGTGGTGGTGAAGGTCAACTTTGACTTGGCCCCCAAGGTACCCCACCACTGCCTTGAGAAGGTAGAGATGCCACATGGAAACCGATGACGTCATCAGGGGGACACTGCATCTTCATTGGTTGAGCTTGGTTGGGGAGGGGCGTGTGGTGGAAATGTTCCTGCTTTTAGAGGTAAGAAAATGTGTGAGTTTGCCATTTTTAGGCCTCAGCTTCCTTTTTAAATAAATAAATAAAAGGGAATAGACTAGACAGCTGATTTCTGAGGTCCCTTTTTGTGTTTGATTTTATGATTCTCTTTTCTAGAAGGAAAAGAATGCTTCTAGATTTTTCTTTGTATTTTCACAAGGTTTGGTGAAAGGAGTATGTTCGTTTGTTGAATTAAATTTGAATTTTACATCAGAAGTTTGGGGTGACAGGAGAGGTGGAGAAGGAGCTTCTGCTTGATTTTGAAAGGTCCTCAAAGGCTCATGAAGATGAAAGTCATTCTTTATTTGATTTAGTTTATGTATGCCATTTGGAAGTCACAGACGATTTCATCCTCAGAAATGTTTAGACTGAAAAAGAAATCTAAACAACCCTTCCTTTGCTTAAAATTTGGTCAGTTTTTATGATATTTGGCTATTATAAAATTTCTTATTTACTTCTTCAGGCTGATAATTGTCATTTTTGAAAGCAGTCGGGTGTTTGGGTGTTTCCAGCCTTTCAAAGAATGATACATCTCACCATATATATGCTTATGTGGAATATATATATTTCCTGTTTAGGTGACAGTTTTAGGATCCTTCTAAGCAGTGATAAAAAACTCGTGGTTATAATGTGTGATCATTTTGCCTTTCATTATAATGCAGAATTTCTCCATGCAAAATCAGGCCAAGATATAAGCCTAAACCCAGGGGCAAAATTCATTCATTATGCATGTACATTATTCCCCCAAATATTGATAATACTTTTCATAATAATTATTTTACATATATTAGCTCTTGCTGCTATATTAGTATTAAAGATACCTTTATTAATCTTGAATATTTTGCTGAATAATAAATAGCATCTCAGAGGCTTGAGTTAAAAGCTGCTCTTAGCTAGAATGCTGTAAATCAGTTGTTTTATGAATAAAATTGGCTTCCATATTTTTTTCCTCAGGATTGCTTATTTAAATAATTTTCCCATTTATTGAATGTGGATTTTTTTTTTTCTTTTTTACTGGAGACACATCCCCCTGCTGCCACCCTCCCCCCTGGTTGTCTCTCCCTGTTGGAGAAAAATGCAAAATTACATAAACCTTCTTCTAAACCTTCACAGTCTGAAAGGGCAAACACTCTGCATTATTTAGCAGGCAATAGGCATTTTTGTCCCAGTGACGCTCTCTAATGTTTTTTATCTCTCTCTCTTTCCTCCCTCCCTCCTGCCCTCCCTCTCTTCCTTCATCTCTTCATTTCTTCCTTCCTTCCATCCGTCCTTCCTTCATTGTTAACAGATAGCAACAATAACAAGGATAGTGATACATAGCATTTATTGAGCACTAACAATGCACAAGGACTTGAAAGTAACAGCTCACTTAATGTGCATCCTGTTAGTTGAACACTGTCATTTCCCCATTGTATCTATTATGAAACTAAGGCTTAGAGACGGGCTTCCCTCGTAGCTCAGTTGATAAAGAATCTGCAATGCAGGAGACCTGGATTCGATCCCTGGGTAGGGAAGATCCCCTGGAGAAGGAAATGGCAATCCACTCTAGTATTCTTGCCTGGAAAATCCCATGGACAGAGGAGCCTGGTGGGCTACAGTCCACGGGGTCACAAGAGTTGGACATGACTTCACAACTAAACCACCACCACCAAGGCTTAGAGAGGTGAAGATTGCATACCTGGCAAAGAATGGAGTCAGAATATCATTTCTAATTGGTACAACTCCCAAGTCCATTCAGTGTTTCTTCTGAGATGCAAGTTCAGAGAGGGTGTTTGTGTGGTATGGAGGAAGGGGCAGGCCACTTGCAGGTCCCTGGGGCTCCAGCTGGGGAACCCTGCCCTGCAACTGGTAGGTAAGGAAGCCCATGGAAAGAGAATGTGGCTATAGTAAGGACATGCCACGTGCCATCGCATGGAAGTCTCTCCCTTTCTTGTGCAAGGTAGTAACTACATCTTCTGATTGTGTCAGGGGACAAGGAGAACGAATGTCTTCTTTGACTTCCATAACTTTTTTAATGTAATTAATTAATTTATTTTAATTGGAGGCTAGTTCAGTTCAGTTCAGTCACTCAGTCGTGTCTGACTCTTTGAGACCCCATGAACTGCACCACGCCAGGCCTCCCTGTCCATCACCAACTCCTGGAGTCCACCCAAACCCATGTCCATCGAGTCAGTGATGCCATCCAACCATCTCATCCTCTGTCGTCCCCTTCTCTTCCTGCCTTCAATCTTTCCCAACATCAGGGTCTTTTCAAATGAGTCAACTCTTCACATCAGATGGCCAAAGTACTGTAGTTTCAGCTTCAACATCTGTCCTTCCAATGAATACCCAGGCCTGGTCTCCTTTAGGATGGACTGGTTGGATCTCCTTGCAGGCCAAGTGACTCCCAAGAGTCTTCTCCAACACCACAGTTCAAAAGCGTCAATTCTTCGGTGCTCAGCTTTCTTTATAGTCCACCTCTCACATCCATACATGACCACTGGAAAAACCATAGCCTTGACTAGACGGACATTTG
The DNA here is from genome assembly GCA_007570785.1 of Antilocapra americana. NCBI lineage: Eukaryota > Metazoa > Chordata > Mammalia > Artiodactyla > Antilocapridae > Antilocapra > Antilocapra americana. The sequence goes on along the minus strand of ML663568.1, from coordinate 1,228,013 downwards.
TTGGCAAAGTAATGTCTCTGCTTTTTAATATGCTGTCTAGGTTGGTCATAACTTTCCTTCCAAGGGGTAAGCGTCTTTTAATTTCATGGCTGCAGTCACCATCTGCAGGGATTTTGGAGCCAGAAAAATAAAGTCAGCCACTGTTGCCACTGTTTCCCTATTTGCCATGAAGTGATGGGACCATATGCCATGATCTTAGTTTTCCGAATGTTGAGCTTTAAGCCAACTTTTTCACGCTCCTCTTTCACTTTGATCAAGAGGCGCTTTAGTTCTTCACCTTCTGCCATAAGGGTGGTGTCATCTGAGGTTATTGATATTTCTCCGGCTGCAATGGCGCACGAGTGCGGCAGAGAGGAGCTACCCCGGGCCCTAGAGCAGGGGCGGCAGCTGAGGGGAGCTACCCTGCTCCCCGAGGGCAGGGGTGGTGGCTGGCAGGAGGCTAACTACTTTACAATATTGTAGTGGTTTTTGCCATATATCGACATGAGTCAGTCATGGGTGAACAACTTCCATATTTTCATCCAGGGTAGAAGCCAAGGGCTAGCCCACTAGTGCCCACTCTGACGGGTTGATAGATTCTGCCTGGAGTTAGACTGTGGCTGAGCAATGTCACAAAGGGTTGATGATGCTTGCCGTGGGCTCAGGATGGGAGACCGGGCAGCAGAACTACTGGGTGTTGGCTAAACCTGGGCTGGAACGTGTAAGTGTGGATGACCTGCCTTTCGAAGGATTCCATGTTGGGAACTTGGAATCGTGACTCTCACATTCTAGAGAGATAAAGGCTCCAGTAAGGGTGTGATTTTTCCAAAGTCATACATGACGGAAAAGAGGACAGGGCATCCAGGATCCTCAGATTCCTTTGAGCAGCTTCTCTGTAAAGCATCTCCTCATTGCTTTGAGAAGGAATAGCATGGCAGTCTCCATTTTCCTCATTGTACTTATGCCTGGTTGAAATGACCATATTTTTATTTGCTTGTCCTATCTGTTCACTCTGCTGAGATATAAACCTCATGAAAGAAGAAACGAAGTCTGACCTGTTTACTACGTTACACCTAGAACTCTCCCTGGCACTCAGTAAATGTCTATTGAATGAATGAATATCTGAATGAGTGAGGGAGTCGAATGGCTTTTGCAGGACCTACACTCTCCTTTGAGAAATTCCCACCACTCTCATCTCAGGCTCTTCCTTCCCCAACTCAGTCTTCTGGATTTGACCACTGTGTGTGGTTCCAGATTCTCTTTCTTAATTCCTCCGGTATCTTCCTGTCTTGCCATTTAATCACGACCCACGTGTGTTCCTTGGGAGCAGTCCAGGTCACCAAAACATATTCCTGAAGTCATTTGTATTCCTAAATATGGCCTCCTCAGCTCCCACAGCTAGGGGCAGCCTAGCCTAGTCAGGTTTTAGATATGCATATTATTATGTAAATGTACTTGAACTGAATATGATTTCCTTAAAAATATTTTCCAGTGGAAAATAGATCTCCTTGCAGGTGGAACCTAGCCAGACTATACCTGAATAAAACCTCACCTCATTGTTAGCAGGGAGTGTGCATGAGACAGACATAAGTGAGAGACATTTCAACAAGCAATTTTTAGAATTAATGATGACAATAACAATAGCGAGAATCTATTGAATCCTTGCCAGGTGCCGAGCACTGAACAGAGCCCGTGAGGAATGTTTTCTCATTTAAATTTTCCAGTAACCCGAAAGGTACTGACACTGATTACTCTAGGTTTCTAGGTGAGTAAACTGAGGCATGGGCTTCCCAGGTAGCACTAGTGGTAAAGAACCGACCTGTCAATGTAAGAGACAGAACAGACACAGGTTCAATCCCTGGGTTGGGAAGATCCCCTGGAGGAGGGCATGGCAACCCACACCAGTGTTCTTGCCTGGAGAATCTCCATGGACAGTCCATGGGGTCTCAAAGACTCAAACTGAAGTGACTTAGCATGCTCGGACACAAACTGAGGCATGGGAAGATTTCAAACAGGCCCCAAGTTCACCTAGGTTAAGGAAGGGTCAAGGGACTTTCCTGGTGGTCCAGTGGTTAAGAATCCACCTTCCAATGCAGGGGACATGGGTTTGATCCCTGGTCGGGGAACTAAGATCGCACATGCTGTGGGACAACTAAGCCCTCAGGCCACAAGAGAGGAGCCTACGGGCCACAGTGAAGATCCCATGTGCTTCAGCTGAGACCCATGTAGCCAAAAATAAGTAAATAAATAAACAAAATTGGGAAAAATAAAGTGTTGAGAGGTAAGGTGGTTCAAGCTGGCTTCAGAGTCCCTATATAACCTCTTCTCTATCTGGACTTGAGACATGGGAAACCCTAACTCTGAATCATTTTCCAAGGCACCTCAGAGGAAATGCTGAAATAAATCTAGAGGATTAGAAAACAACATACAATATCGAACTCCTCTTCATGCCTTTTGAATATCATTCCAGCTGGTTCCAGTGTCTCTGTAAGGGATAACCTGGAGAAACCAGATATTTCTGCTTAACAAATGTGTGAAACAATCAGGGTAGGTCCTAATTCCAATACAACACCCAGGATCAGGCCCATTTGGTTTTCAAAATGGGAGTAATACTTGCATGAAAGACAGTGTGTTATTGTTCCCTGGAGGAGCCATTCCAAGGGAGATTCTGTTTCTTTCTTTAAAGGGACTTTAAAAGAAATTCACCCCCCTAGAAAGTGCCCCATAGACTTTTTCTACACATGACTAATCCAGTCTCCTGTGACCTCTCTTTAGTGTGATGGGGACACAAGAAAGAGCCTACAGCTTCTGCCGACCCCAAACATTTAGTTACATTAATCACAGTGCGTTGTTGGACTTGGAGCTTCCAGATTGAAAGACACTTTCTTGGGGAGACATTGATCAAACAGTCTACAGGTATCTGTACATCGAGGGACATTAATCATCTCTGCATTATCTCACCCACCAGTAGAATATGTAAATGTGATTCCTGTCAATGATAAGGGGAAGTGAAATTATTCTTAGAGATTGGTCCATCTGGAGCTGTTGATACCATCTTACCCAAGACAATAGGTTGTAAAGATAAATTTTTTAGCATTTCTAATCCACGGTTGCCAATACCAATAGAGGATGGAGAAGTTTAAAACCAGGCTAAGGGTGTACAGTTAAGGGAAGAGAGGAAAACAAGCTCCAGTTCTGCATTAGTCGCTGCAATAGTATTTGGCAACCTAGCAAAAAAAGCTGCTTTTTGCATAATTAAGGTATTTTTGGAAGAGTCTTGCCAGGCAGTTGGAGAGGTTGTTATGGAAGAGTTCACATCCGGTCACAGGTTTAACTCTTAACACACACAACACAAAGACCTCATAACCCAGCAGGGAAGTTCCATTGTTTCTACAGACTGGGAATCCAAGGATTTCATCTTTATGAGAGGAGTCTTCCTAGACTCTGACTCATTAACTGCCCCTTTTATAGGTGGCAAAGGTGTTCAGTGTAGGAGAAGTAGAAACTAATGTATAAAGTTCTTAGCTGAAGGACATCCAGGCTTCTAATCCCAGCCGTGCTCTTTAATAACTTGGCAACTTTGGGTGAATCCCTTCCTATTCTGGTTGATTTCTTGCATAAACAAAGCAAAGTGGATTGGGTAAGCGATGTCTTCTCTGTGATAGAATGACAACCCTTTCTAGGTGCGCCATCTTCTCTGTCAAGGTTGAGAAAGTTAACATGTTCAGCTGAGGTCCTTTGAGATGCTGACCTGTGGAGAGAAGTCTCTGGCTTTATCTGTTGTGTGGCCAAAGTGCTTGGAAATTTTGGACTCTTTGGTGCCGGTCATCTTGTGAGATGCCCTGTTATGGAAAAGACATTTGGAGATAGGACCTACAAGCCTCAATGAATATCATCTTAATAAAAATTATTATTCAGAAACTACTGAAGGCAGGAGAGTATCTTGGGGACCTAGACCCTTTTTAAGAGTGAATGCTAACTTTATCTTGCTGGAAGCTCCAAAATTCAAAATTACTCCTTGAAGATGGCCGAAAATGAATACTGAATGAGATTTCTGGGTCTTCCCCACACTCTAACTGTCCTCCTCTCCTTTTATGTTAATAAATAAAAGAAGTAAGGAATTCTAAATTTTTATTTTTAGGCCCCAGAGAGGAGAGAAGGTGAAAGGCTTCAGTGGGCATGAGAATGATCTTTCTTAGTGATTAATGATGGAATAGCATGAGATGGGTTATTAGAGAATGCAAGGGGCTCTTCCCTTGGAAACCTTTAAGAAAAATACTAACCGATGACTGGCAGATTCCAAGAAAGGACATGGTAATTTCCTTCTCTGATGTCAGTTTCCAAAGGTCAGAGATGTTTTCCTTCTTCAGGTCCTTAGCTTTCCTCAAATAATCCATTTTGAACCTGACACCCACTAATTTGCTTAAATGTTCCTTGAACTTGAATGAGGTAATGAGTTCCTCAACTCTGTTGTCTCCTGTGAAGGTTAAACAATGTCTCTCATGCTCTATGCACTGCCAGTGTCATGTTTCAGAATCTAGAAAGCCTCTTACCCAATCAGTTATATCTCCTTCATCATCTCTCTTTCCAGTATTAGTAGTCTTTGTTGTTTTTTTTTTAAGCTTGTCCTCATATGGAAGGTTTTCTATTAGTTGTCAATAATTTTAATTCCTTGTTTGTTTTATGTTTATCATGCTATTTAGTGGTGGGATTACTGAGTGTGAACGCTATGTTATTGTACAATGATTGTTGTTGTTGTTTAGTTGCTAAGTCATGTCTGACTCTTTTGAGACACCCATGGACTGTAGAAGGCCAGTCTCCTCCATCCATGGGATTTTCCAGGTAAGAATATTGGAGTGGGTTGTCATTTCCTCCTCCAGGGGAACGTCCTGACCCAGGGACCAAACCTGAGTCTTTTTGCATTGGCAGACAGTTTCTTTACCACTGAGCCACCAGGGAAAGCCACTTGTACAATGATAGAATTATGCTTTTTGGACACGCATTAGACCAGATTTGGACTATAAAGAAAGCTGAGCACTGAAGAATTGATACTTTTGAACTGTGGTGTTGGAGAAGACTCTTGAGAGTCCCTTGACTGCAAGGAATCAAACCAGTCCATCCTAAAGGAAATCTACCCTGAATATTCACTGGAAGGACTGATGCTGAAGCTGAAGCTCCAATACTTTGGCCACCTGATGTGAAGAACTGACTCACTGGAGAAGACCCAGATGCTGGGAAAGATTGAAGGCAGGAGGAGAAGGGGACGACAGAGGATGAGATGGTTGGATGGCATCACTGACTCAATGGACATGAGTTTGAGCAGTCTCCAGGAGTTGATGATGGAGAGGTAAGCCTGGGGTGTTGCAGTCCATGGGGTCACAAGCAGTCAGACCCAACTGAGTGACTGAATTGAATTAGACCAGATTCCCCAAAAACTTGTTCTGAAGACCTAGTCATTTGAGTCTCTATAAGACACAACTGAGCTACTGAACTGAACTGAGCTGAAAACATTACTTTAAGAATGTATTTTGTTTGGGAAACTCTAGATTAAAGGGGTAAATTGTTCTAAATGGAATTCAGGTCTTTTCAACACTCTCACTGTGTTGGTGAGCTCTGGGACTCTCAAAAGGAGGGATGATGACTGTACTATTACCTACATCGATTTGACCACAGACTTCTCTTTTCTCAGCACATGTCCTACAGTGGGTGTCCACGGAGCCCAGGATGAGAAGGCTAATTCGAAATTTGCATGCATGGGGTATGTTACAGAAGTTTATTCTATGCAGCATTCAAGAGGGAGACTAGATTACATGAGTCTGGGATATTACTTATGAGTTTAAGAATTCAGGATCACTTGAGAAATTTACTTATTAAAAAGATCCTTTTAAAAGAGAAACTCACATTCTGCTGGTAGGATTAGAAATTGTTATAGCCTTTCTAGAAATTGATTTCACAATGCTGGTCAAAAATATTAATACTTAGTGTATGGCTAGTCCTTTTCTAGGAAGTTATGCTAAATAAATAATTATCTTGCATGAGACTTAGTTCTGATAATAGTTACTCCCATATTGTTTATAAGGCTGATATGCCAAAAAGAAAAGCATTTTAATGAGTGACATGGCCAGGGGATCAACTAATCAGAACAGATGCCTCCTGTGGTGTATTAGTATGGCTGGACTCATGCACAACCATTAAATATTAACCCTGATTCTTTGTAGGAAAGATGAAAATTGAAAAAAAAAATCATGCAATAAAGGAATAGTTATCTAAATTGTGTGTATGTAATAGAAATATTTTAAAATATTAAATGGGAAAATTAGAACTGTATATAGATAACAGAAAAACAGTAAATTCTGGAGTTTAAATATCAAAGCTGTATCTTCTTAAATACAGAGATATTTTAAAATACTTTCAAACATTAAGTCATATTATTCCCAATATTAGTACTTCTCAAAAAAGTTTCAAGGCCAAACTGGTACAGAAATATAACATCTTACTGGAGCCATTTGACATGGACATCTCAAAATAGATAGTATGGATGAAAGTGTTGGAGTTTTCAAAAAACAGTGTTGGCATTTTTAGACAAGAATAAGTTTTGACCAAGATACCAATAAATGCCTCTTCCTACCCATTTTTTCCATCTTCCTGTTTCCAAAGTTTTCCCAGAAAATCCCAGTAACATCACATTTAGAATATTAAATGGTCGATTCTCTCTCCTTCTCCTTGAATTCCAGGTTCTTGTCTTATATCATCCCTCCCTTCCCCCTACTGTCATTCCACAGGAGATGAGAGATGCTTTGGAGAATATAAGTGGCCTCCAAGGGAAGATCAATAGATACCAACAATTGGGAGTCTCCAAAAGCAAAACATTGCCCATTGTACAATTATCAAAACTCACCAAGCTTCCTGGTCACTTTTTAGAGCCTGCCCATCAAATGTAAACACACAGCCAAGGGTCTTCAGATATTTGATAAAAGTCTTCCATACAAAAAGGCAAAGACACCAACCCTCCTCCAAAAAAAAAAAACAAAAACAAAAACGAAGATAGGAAATAAAGACAATATAGGAACCAGAAGCACTGAAACAACCAGACACCTGTATTATCTCCAGAGTGCTATTATATCTATGAAAATCAACATGTTGTTCTTGGAAAGAGTTCTTTTTTTTTGGAAATGTTCTTAGAAACTAAAAACATAATAGTGAAAATGAAAAAAATTCAATAGACGAGATGGCAGATGAAGTTGAGAAAATTTTTCAGAAGATTAAATTTTAAAAAACTAAAAAGATAGTTATTAGGGGGAAAGATTTTTAAGAAACTAGAGGCCAAACTCACATGTCCTTTATCCCACTGTTAGGAAGCTTAGGAACAATGTACACAGAAAAGAAACAGCAAAAAAAATGCAAGAACACTGCCTAGAAATCTTCAGATTAAATGGCTTTCCAGTGCAATGAATGCACAAAGTTTGGATGAATGGACAAAGGTTCACACTAAGGCTTATTATGACAACATTTCAGATCATCAAAAATAAAGAGAAGGTCTTAAAGACTTTCAGACGGGTGAAACATATCACACTAGGAGGACTGGGGATAAGAATAGCAAGAGACTGTTCAACAGTAACAGTGGAAGTTAGAAGATGATGTAATATTGCCTTCAAACCCTGAGAAGGTCCTCCGCATTGCAGAATTCAATATCCAGCAAATTCTTTATCCATTTTTTTTTCAAGATGAAACACACACAAACTCCCAAGTAGTTTCTGAAATATTAGCATAAATAATAATTCTATTGCAGCACTTCCTAGTTGAATAAATTAACCTTTCTGAGCCTCAATTGCTTCATCTGTAAAATGGGCATAATGCTAGGACTTGTCTCAAGGACCTACTGTATAGCACATGGAACTTGGCTCAATGCTGTGTGTTGGACTGGATGGGAGAGAAGTTTGGGGGTGAATAGGTATATGTATGGCTGGGTCCCTTCACTGTTCACCTGAAACTGTCACAACATTGTTTACAAATTGGCTATGCCCCAATACAAAATAAGCATGAGGCTTCCCTCATAGCTCAGTTGGTAAAGAATCTGCCTGCAATGCAGGAGACCTGGGTTTGATTCCTGTATAGGGAAGATCCCCTGGCGAAGGAAATGGCCATCCACTCCAGTATTCTTGCCTGGAAAATACCATGGACAGAGGAGCCTGGTGGGCTACAGTCCACGGGGTCACAAGAATTGAATATGACTTAGTGACTAAACCACCACCACCAATACAAAATAAAGATTTTTTACAAAAGTAAAACAGAAAAAATAATAGGACTTATCTCCTAGGATTGTTTCTAGGGTTAAAAAAATGATAACAGCTATAAACCATTTAAGACACCAAATCTTGGCTGATGTGCTCATTAAATGTTCATTATGACTATCATGATGGGGGAGGGACATGCTGAAAGTGGCAAATGCCCAGTCAAGCTTTTCAGTCTTGGGTAGGCCAGGCAAGATTAGAAAGTAGGACAGGAAAGAGATGAGTAATCTAGCACCAACCAAGCACTAGCTTTGTGCCAGATCCTGTACTTTCCCGGTACTTTCTCATGGCACCATTGGTGTCCCCATTTTACAGATGGAGAAACTGAGCCTCGAGCAGGTAATATCACTTGTGCAGACAGGAGCTAGCATAGGCAGGTTTGGAAGCCTGATTTTCTGCCTCCATGGTTCTTGTTCTGGGCTCTAGGTGCTGGGGGCCCTGGGGGATTCCCTCCTGCCCCTTCCCTCCACTCTAGTGTCTGCTTCTCCATTTAGCCTCTGGAGCTGAGCAGGGGGACTTCTCAGGCCAAACGGAGGGCGGGAAGTTAGATCATCAGCCATCTTTAAGGGGGTAATTAGCTGACTATGAAAACAGCTTTGCTCACCGCAGCAATTCTCCCCACCAGGGGAGAGGGGAAGTCCATGTTTTTATTATAAACGGAATCATAGAAGGGTTTAAGGCTTAGCTGTGTTTGGTTTGGTTAGGTTTTCTAAAGGCCTGAGGTGGAACTTGGCATCTACTAAGCCAGCCTAGAAGAAAGGAAGTTTATTTTCTGGGTCAGATGAAAAGACTTTGGGTTTCTTCATGTGTATTTTCATGGAAAAGGAGCAACTTGCTGCCTTTGCTGAATCTCCCAGACCCTCAGGTCTTCTGCTGTTTTTCCGGGTCAGTATTGGGGAGGCAGAGGCAGGTCAGGCAGTATAAGGAGAGAGAGACAGAGAGAGAGAGAGAGAGAGAGGTACCTCCAGGGTGATGGGAGAGGGGCGGCCAGAGGGCAGCCTGAGGGTCTAGGGATCCAGTGGAAATGGTGGGATTCAAGGGAAGTGCTTCAGAGGCCACTTATTGCTTGTAGGACCTTGGCCAAATTAATTAACCTCTCTGAGTCTAGTTTTCACATCTATATAGTGAGAGGAGAGAGATACCCAGGTTCATTTGGTAGACCAGTCAATCAGCATAACGTTGTGGCATAGGGCATGGACTGCTTGGCTTTGAACACTAGCCCTGGCCCTTACTTGCTGTGTGAGCAAGTGATGTAAGCCCTCACTTTCTCATCTGTAAAATGGGAATGATTTTATTAGGGTTGTTGGGAGGATCAAATGGAAGAAGTTCTCAAAGCCTGGCACATAGGTACTTAAGAAACACCAGCAATTTTATATGATTATTGATAGCATTGTTAGTGTCTGTTAATTGTTAATGTTAATGTCTGTCTGGTTTCTGTACAGGGAGTGGTGGCAAATAAAGTTGACTTTAGGGTCATTGTATGGAAAGATTTAAAAGTCACGCTAAGAAATTTGGATTCAAAGAATCAATCAACTTTTAACTGAGGTCCTAAGAGGCCATTTTATTCAACCCACTCAAGTGCGTGTGTGTGCGCTTAGTCACGTCCAACTCTTTATTACCCCATGGACTGTAGCTTGCTAGGCTTCCCTGTCCCTGAGATTTTTCCAGCCAAGAATACTGGAGTGGGTTGCCATTTCCCCCTTCAAGGGATCTTCCTGACCCAGGGATCAAACCCAGGTCTCTCACATCTCCTGTGTTGGTAGGTGGATTCTTTAGGACTGAGCCACCTTCAACCCACTCAAGTAGCAGAAGGAAAATCAGGGGTTCTGGAAAAGAATGTAGCTCATTCAAAGTCCTGCCATGGCTGAAGTGTAACCAGGAAGAAATCTTGGATGGTAAGTCAACAGATTATTGGTGAGAAGATTTCCCTTTTACAAATCTCCCAGATTAAATCATTGATGGTGCTGAGAATCCTTCCCAAGGGATCTTAAAAGACAACTTTCATATTCACAGGCAAACACTTTAAGCTTATGAAGAATGATTCATACTTTAGTATAAATTAGTTTACTTCAGTATGGTAGCTAGCTGAGAGCAGGGACTGCTGGGTAGGTCAAGGGGCAGATAAACTTGTGATTCAGGGTAAAGAAGAATCTGGAGCTCTTCTGAGTCTCCAGTGTGGCCGGGGGTAGAGCCAGGGAGCCAGATGAGCCTGAAGACCACACCATCCCCCTTCCCAGGAACATCAAATATATACCTCTCTACAGAGCCATGGTTTTATAATTTGGAACCTACTCAGTTTTGGGCAGAGATTCCTCATCCTTCCTGACCACTCAGAACCAAAAAATGCTCAAAAAGCTTGGCCAGTGGTATCTTAACCTCAGGGGCCCATTTACAAATAGACCCAGTGCATTGGGTTCAACCATATCCCCAACCCACAATACCTCTGGGTTGCAGTATTATTACATTCGTTTTTTTCAGATCTGCCTCCAACAAGAACCAGAAAGGACTTTGGGCAATTTATAAGGATATGTTAAATCAAACAAGATGGTCTCCCCACCACGTCCCCCTGACCACCCCCTACCCCCACCGCTTGCCCCTTTAAGGAACAAAGGAAGGCATAGGATCAAGGGTGTGGTAGAATGTTCAATTAGAACTCAGGCGACAGAGTATGGTGCATCAATTCATTTAGCCTGTTTAACAGCGGGCTACATTGGACTGCATCCAGGGGTTGATTTTGGCCCTTCTGGAAGCTTAGATGGAATCTGCTTCTTTAGCTCTCTAAACATCATAATTGTTATTCCTACTAATAAAGAAGCAACAAGATAGGTCTATCTGTTCCTTCAATCAGTTCAACATTGATCATAGAACCTTTTCCCATCCCCTTGAGGGGGCTGCCTCCCAGTAGGCTCTGTTTTGTGATTGTTAGTTCGTCTATTTAGTGCACATTTATAAGATGCTTGGGACTTCCCGGGTTGCTCCGTGGATAAAGAATCTGCCTGCAATGCAGGAGACGCAGGAGACATGGGTTCCACCCTTGGGTTGGGAAGATCCCCTGGAGGAGGGCATGACAACCCACCCATTCTTGCCTGGTGAATCCCATGGAGAGGAGCCTGGTGGGCTATAGTCCACAGGGTCACAAAAAGTTGGACATGACTGAATCATTTGAGCAGGCATGCGCATTTAAGATGCCTACTATGTGTCTGTGCTCTTCTGGACTTTGGGGATGCAAGGGTTAATGAAACAGTCCCAGGTCTTCCCCTCATAGAACTTGCCATTGAGTGTGTGCTTCAGCACATTTATCTATTAAAATTCAAAATACTGAGAAGTTCTCTGGGACCCTGCCCTCTCTGAATGCTACAGAGACACTTTGGAGAGGTGAGTGGATCATTCAGGGTCCAGCCAGGATGATATGAGCTCCTCAAGTGTTTTCAATAGAGGGAGATGAATACAGGGAATTGATTACAGTTAGAGGAAGAGGTGAGATGCTTCAGGAGGTTGGGGAAAAGCCTTGAGGTGACTTAGATGGAGATCAGGAAGAGCTGGATGTAGCTCCCATTCTCATTCTTCCAGGCTGGAGGGATCAAGGGAAGAAGCTGTGTTTCCTGAGCCACTGGGACCAGGAGGTCACCCAGTGGAAGCTGCAGCCATGCCAGGCTGTCTGGAGGGAGCCTGAGTCACAGAAAAGATGCAGTTTCTCCTGAAAGTCCCCTGAGGCAGAGACAAAGTGCTCTGGGTGAAATATCCTAGCTTTTCCCTTCCCCTCACCCTCCAGACTCCTGCCAGGACCTCCTAGCAGCTAACTGACTTCTTGGACTTTTGTAGGAGTCTGAGACCACAGGCAGCCTGCAGAGTTAGCTCTCCCCGCACCCCATTCTGGAGTAGAGCAGAGGAAGGGTGAGTGATACATGCGTTTATAAACCTGTCCCCTGGCCACAGAAAGAACATTTTATATGAGAGCCCAGGACATAAACTTACCTTTCCTTGATGACTCAGCTGGTAAAGAATCTGCCTGAAAAGAGACCCAGGTTCGATCACTAGGTTGGAAAACCCCCCTGGAGAAGGGAATGACAATCCACTACACTATTCTTGCCTGGAGAATCCCATGGACAGAGGAGCCTGGCAGGCTACAGTCCATGGGGTCACAAAGAGTTGGACACGACTGAGCAACTAACCCTTTCACTTTCTAAGGTCAAGGTAATAACCGAATTCAGTGCCACCTTCTCTTGGAACATCCTTATAATCCTCATCACCACCATCATTATTGTTATCTGCTACCACCAGAGATACAGAGCCTTTGACTGGTAGGACCCTTCTGCAACTTTGAATATGTATGTATATATGCTTATCCAAAGAGATTCTATTTTGGGGCCATTTAATAGGTGAGAAAACTGAGTCTCAGAGAAAGCAATTCACTTGCCCAAAGTCATGTAGTGAGCAAGAGGCAGGACCAGAAGTTGAACTGCAGTCTGTTCGACTCTTAAGTCCGGTGTCCTGACCCTGGAGCTCTGAGTCACTGAGGCTCCTGGGGGCAGTGGGCTCTGGAGCTAAGCCCATCTCAGGGCATGGGGGATGCTTGGGCAAAAGGGACAGCTCTGAGGAAGCCTTGGGACTCAGACCCAGCCTTGGAGGAGAAGCCTCCTCCGGGCCCCTCCGTCCCCACCCATCCATACACACCAAGCAGCATCTGGATGTCATGGAGACCAGGCCAGCAGGTTGATGGCAAGACCTCGACCCTGTTACTCAGAAGGTTGGAGCCAGTGACTCAAAGGCCAATGCATGCTTGTTTCAAGATATGTAGTGTGTGTCCCAGAGCCATGAAATCAGTCCCACATCCTCCAGCTCTGCCCAGCTGCTGGATGAAGCTGGCCCCACCTGGGACTTTCCCGACTGGTCCTGCTTGTGGGGGTCTCTAGCTGTTGAGGCTGCCTGGTGCCTACAAGATGCCTGGCACTGGTGAGCTGAGAATGGCCCTGGCCCTGCCTTTGGAGGTTTGGGTGAACACATAGGTCTGTATATCAATCAAACTGAAGCGGAGGCAGAGAGCATCCAACCATAGCTGGTCAGACACTTCTTTGAGAACCCACCCCTCTGATCTTACATGGCAGTCTCCAGTCATTCCTGGATGCTGGGTATAAGCTATGTCTTCTTGAGGAGGTCAGATTGTCAAAAGGACAAAAGATGGGGAGTCAGAGCGGGGCGCTGGGGTGATTGGGCTACTCTTCTTACAGGACCATGTCACTGAGTTTCTAATGTGGCTTTCACACTTTGTCCTAGCCAGGCCTCCGTATGGTACAGCGTTAGTGGCCTGGGATTCTGGCTTTATCACTGCCTAATCTCAGTTTAATTGCTGTGGTCAATTTACCCTGCACTTAATAACCCACAGCTTGGTATATTGTTTAATATGGTTGACACACTCTTTGCTTTAAATGTCAGCACTGACTGGGCCTGGGGACTTGGCAGCCTCCCTGGGAGAGATGGCAGAGGAGCAGCGTCATCTGCTAGGCGTCTGGGATGCTGGTATGTTGGCTGCAACTTCTCTTGGCTTGGAGGCTCAGCCACTGCTCAGCGCTGAGCTGTTGGATGACAGTTGCCCTTTCCAGCCTGTATCTGAGGTCCACCCGGCCCTGATTTGCTTTCCTCCTGCTCTGTCCCACCTAGGGGGTCTCTGGTGAAGCGGGTGTCTGGTAGGCAGCCAACTTCAACTTGGAAAGTGTGTTGTCCCTAGACGCAAGTGGGAGTCCTACCGCCCCTGTGCTATGAGCAGGCTGGTTCTGGCTGTGTGTTTGTGACCAAGACCCCAGAGAGCGCGGCAGGGTGGGGGTGGCTGTTGGGTAAATATCACACTCTGGTTGAAGGATTGCAAGCAACATCAATAATGATGGTTGTGCCAAGATGGCTTTGTCCATTACTCTCCCGTGGTTGGACTCAACCTGCAAATTGGTTATACTTTTGCTACCCACAACTTCCATTCCTTCTGCTTCTTAATTAATTCTTAGCTGTGCTGGTCTTCCCTGCTGTGTGCAGACTTTCTCTAGTTGCAATGAGCAGGGGCTACTCTCTAGTTGCCATGTCTGAGCTTTTCATTGCAGTGGTTTCTTTTGCAGAGTGCTTGGGCTCAGTAGTTGTGGTGCCCATGGGCTTAGTTACCCCATGGAATGTGAAATCTTCCTGACCCAAGAATTGAACCCGTGTCCCCTGCATTGGCAGGCAAATTCTTATCCACTGGACCACCAGGGAAGTCCCATTCCTTCTGTTCCTAATGGACTAACTGCTTAAACAGGATGGCCTAAAACTGACAGAACTCATGTGATGACCTCCTAGTCCATTTAGCCCCCACTCCCCACTGCTATGGAAACTGCACTTTCATCCACAGGACATAGGCACCCAGAAGTGTTGTTTGCCCTGGGTGTTCCTGCTTTGTTTGGCAGGACACCTGACCCAAGCTGAACCAAGCAGCTTCTCTCCTGGAGAAATTCTGGATGATGAGACAGCACAGTGGTGTCTGAAGGTTTCTAAAATGGTAACTCAAAGGCCTGGGAGCCATGCAGCAGCAATATTTTGCCTCTGGCCCAGATTGCAGAGGAAGCAGAATGAAATGTACTGAGACACAGATAATCCTCCAGACATCTCTCCAGCTCTGGTCCCAAAGGAACACTGTTTTCCTGCCTTTGGCTTCCCCAAGACACCCTGAAGCCTTGTGATAAATGCCCCCCTTTTGGCTGAAGCATCTTGGGTTGGGTTTATCCTTTTCAACCAAGAGCTCTGCCTTAACAATCCAGTGAGTGCTAGGCGCAGAATTGGCCAGGTAAAAGGCTCACCTTTTATTATTAAGTTGTATTTGGGGTATAGTTCTGGCAGGAATGTAGACTTCTTGGGAGGGAGTCTGATGAGGATCACAGTGGTTTTGGGTGCAGGAGATTTGTCCCTGGGGCTGGCATGTCTCCTGATCTCCTCACCTTGGTTGGGTTTCTCCTTCCATCCTTGACATGGAGGGTGCAGCCAGAATCTAGAGTCTGTGCTCCAGACTCAGCCAGGGTCATTTGCCCCAGTCTTGGGTCTGGCCCCACTATTCAGGGTGATCAGCCCCTTTCCACAACTGTTTGGGAAGGTCATGCTTACCCGGGAGTACCTGACAGCCAATTTGGGAGCATCATCTCTACAGGCATTTCCTTTTGAGTTTAGCGCTGGGGAACACCTCTGAGATGCTGTCAACCTGATCCCCTTCCTGATACAGCCTATTGTTCAGGTGTTCAGGTTGGCACAGTGTCTAGGCCCATCATACTTCTAGGGGTGCACAAAAAAACCTTAATGTTAGTTTCTTTTTTAAATCAGAGGGGAAAATGGAAAATAGTGGTATTAAAAAATAATAGTGACTTCAGCCTTAATCCATCTTTATACCAACATCATTGTAAAATATTTGTGTCTGTTTAGTTGCTCAGTCACATCCATCTCTTTGCGACCGCATGGACTGTAGCCCACCAGTCGGCTCTATCTATGGGATTTTCCAGGTAAGAATATTGAAGTGGGTTGCTATTTCCTCTCCTGGGGGATCTTCCCAACCCAGGGATTGAACCTGCGTCTCCTGCATTGCAGGTGAATTCTTTACCTGTTGAGCCATCAGGGAAGTCCCATTGTAAAAAAGGTTTTAATATTTTTTTTAATGGAGGAAGGAGCTCACAAGGGCAAGAATGTCTGAAGCCCAACCACAGCATCATGTCATTGCCCTGTTCACACCCCCCACTCCTAAGCGTGTGTAGAGGTTCCAGCCTCCTGAGAACCCCAGGTGGAGCCTACCACTGAAGTGAGTAGGCTTGTTTTGGATTGTTTTGGGGGGGGTCTGCAGGGAGGGCAGTGATCCCAAGTGTCTCTGCTGCTCTGGTTCAATTTCCCAGTCTTGCCTGCTCTATACAGCTAGGCAGTGGGACAGATCAGCTGCTCTGAGTCCTTACTTTTCCCACCTGAACTGAGTTCCAAGTTTAGCCAAGCAGAGACCTGAGCCCAAGGCAGCATTGCCTGAAGACTGCATTCTTAACCTGGAGGGCCAGTCACCTCAAAAGTGCAAACACTGGCCCTTGCAGACAATCAGGAACTTGAACTCTGCCCTGGCCCCTTGCAGGAAGGAACCTGGCAGCATCCTCTCCTTCCTCCAAACCACATAGCATCATGAGAGCTATCAAATATCATGCTCATCTCATGTGTTATCTCATTGACTTACCCCAGCAGCCCTACAAGGAGACTACTATTATTATTAGCCCCATTTTGCAGACACGGAAACTCAGAGAGACTCATGGAGGCTTATGGAGACTCATGGAGGCTCAGAGAGACTAAGAAGCTTGGCCAAGTTCAGAAAGCTAGTAAAGTGGCAAGGTCAGGATTTGAATTCTGAGCTGCATGATCCTAGAGCTAACACCCCCTTTATCCCCCACCCCCTGCCCCCAGCCAAGGGGCTGGCCTCCTTGGTGGGGGGTCATGTTCCCCAAGGAAGAAGCGTGGTATCAGGAGATGTTTCCAAGATGAGGCACAACTAGGGTGTCCTGGTGACACACACAGAAGACCTTAGAGTGGTACACAGAATGAGTATTTTCTTTGTATTCCGTAGCCATATAGGCACTTAAAGCAAACATATATATTTGATACATCTAAATCACAATTTACTGTATATTCCTCTTAGAGGAATTATGTAAGTTTTTCCAATTGAGAAGATTTAGAGAAAAATATTAAGCAAATCATGGTACTGCTGACACATGGGAAAAAAAAACAAAACAAAAAATAGTAAAACTAGTACAGCCACTATGGAAAACAGTGTGGAGGTTCCTTAAAAAACTGCAAATAGACCTGCCATATGACCCAGCAATCCCACTGCTGGGCATACACACCGAGGAAACCAGAATTGAAAGAGACACGTGTACCCCAGTGTTCATCGCTACATTGTTTACAATAGCCAGGACATGGAAGCAACCTAGATGCCCATCAACTGACGAATGGATAAGAAAGCTGTGGTACATATACACAATGGAGTATTATTCAGCCTTAAAAAAAAGATTCATTTGAATCAGTTCTACTCAGATGGACGAAACTGGAGCCCATTATCCAGAGTGAAGTAAGCCAGAAGCAAAAACAACAATACAGTATATTAACACATATATATGGAATTTAGAAAGATGGTAATGAGAACCCTGCATGCGAGACAGCAAAAGGAATGCAGATGTATAGAATAGACTCATGGACTCTGTGGATGAGGGAAAGGGTGGGATGGTATGGGAGAATGGCATTGAAACATGTTAATTATCATATGTCTAATCAATCGCCAGCCCAGGATTGATGCTCGGGGCTGGTGCAACGAGATTTCCCGGGGGGAGGGAGGAGGGAGGGGGGTTCTGGAGGGGGAGCATATGTAAACCCATGGTGATATCATGTCATTGTATGGCAAAACTAATTAAAAAAATAGTAAATATTGGTATATGGGGACCTTCCTGGTGGTCCAGTGGTTTCAACGCAGGGTCTCCAATGCCAGGGGTGTGGGTTTGATCCCTGATTGGGGAGCTAAGATCTCACATGTCTGGTGGCAAAAAAAAATAAAAAATAAAAAAAATAAAACAGAAACAATATAGTAAGAAATTCAATGAAGACTTTAAAAATGATTAACATTAAAATAAAAAAAAAACAATGCACATATTTAGGAAAGACCATATATGGGAAAGACCTATAGGTCGTACAATGGGTTTAGTCATCTTGTGAGTGTTCTTGAGTAAGATTCTTCAGTTCTCTGAGACTCAGTTTCTTCATCTTTAAAATGGGATTGGCCCCAAAGAGTTGTTTAAAAATACAAAGTGGATGACACCGTGTGTCTACTTTGATGAGGCATGTGAGATCTTAGCTCCCTGACCAGGGATCAAACCCGCCTGGACACACACTGGATGGGTTGCCAAGCTCTGTCTAGTGTCTTTGGGCAGAGAGCCCCATGATCAAGTGCTCTTTTGGCTCTGAGCTCTCAGGCAGGGAGCATGAGAGGCGTTTTTGAACCAAACAGGCAGAGGGGAGGTTGGGCTTGGAACTTGGGTTCTCCGTGCTTAATTCTATTTGGACTCATCCCAGATCTCTGGTCCTCCCAAGTAACATTCTATAAATCTGCTAAATTGAACATGAGCCTTAATTGCCAAAATTACCTGTAACATTAGCTTCTTTCACAGCTGTGCCCTCTCCTGGGGCTGGTGCCAGTTCTCCGGGGGTGACTGGATCTGAGAGGGCTGAGCCCTAATGCAGCAAGCTGTCTGTGGGCCCGAGAGCTCAGCCTAGGACCCTGGAGTGGTACAGAGGGGCCAGGACTGGGAATCCAGGCTATGGTCTTCCGAGGACAGTCCTGGGATTTCAACACAGTCAGGCTAGCTTCTCCCCTTAAGAAGCCTACCCTGATTAAAGATGGCGGAGAAGTCTCTCGTTTTCCTAGAATCACCTCAGATCCCGGAAGTCAGAGCCCATGTCCAGTGTTCCTGTTATGAGTCAACCACAGAATTCGTGATGCTCAACCAGAGGGCATCACTGAGAGGTTATAGTAACCAGAGAGGACAGGAGGCATGAATGAACCCTGGGGAGCTAGTGGCTGCCACAGGCTCTGTGTCTTTGCCTCAGACATCCTCAACTTCATTGAATAATGTGAGACAAGAAAAATGGCCAAAAGAAAGGAAGAGAGAAAAGATAACTCAGACTCACTAGTTTTCAGGGAAATGCAAATTAAAATTTAAATCACATATATTTGTTCACTTATCACAGTGCAAATAATGTACATTTTAATAATTTCAGAGTTGCGTAATATGGGGGAAATGGACTCTTTTTTTTTTAGATTCAAGTGAGAGTGTAACTTGGTTGAGAAAATTTGGCAGGATTTACTAAAATTTAAAACATGCATGGACCTGTTCCTTGACCCAGCAATTCTCCTTCAGGGATCTATCTACCTTAGGAAAGTATTTGCACTTTGCACGAAGATATTCATTGTAGCACTGTTTAGTAGGCAATTAGAAACAACCTGAATGTCCATCCAAAGGCAAGGGTGAAATGATGCTCTGTGGCAATCATCACCTCCCTGGGATTTCCTTCATGTCCCTCATCCTCTCTGGTCAGCAGGAGTTCTTAGTGATGGCCATAGCGTAGAACTCGATGTATAAGTTTAGAAAATTTTCTAAGACTTTCTGTTGGTGAAAAAAAACCAAGATGCAGTAATATCCAAACAGTATGAAATAAACTGTGTAAAAGCAACATTTCACCAACAAACAAACCTATAGAACTGACCCAAAGCAATACCATGTATTTCTAAAGATGCATAAAAATCTATAGAAAAAGATCTGAAAGGAAATCCACCAAACAAATGATAATAGTCACTTCTGGTGGGGGGCGTGGGACTTGGGGAGATGGTTAAGAAGATCCCCAGCTTTATATCCACTGTCTGAAAATAATTTTTACAAGTGAATGTATTCATATATAATAAAAGTAAATGTATTGATGGGATTAGATGAAGGGTACACTGTGTGTGCACCCCCAAGGTATAGATGTCCACTTATAACACAGTAGATAGTTAGAGAGTAAAAGAGACAGAAGTCCTTGCTATGTGACTATTTACTTTTAGATAATCCTATGCAATACATATCTTAACACACACGACTAAATACAACTTAAATTAACTCTGAACGAAAATCAACAGTCATGTAAAAGATACAGGGTTTCATGAAGCAGATGAAAGTGAACTTGGAGAACTTCTTGAAGTCATTCTCAAAGCCAGTGTTCAAGGAAGATATGGCAGCAGAAGAGGAGGGGTTGGCAAAAGAAAAAGGAAAATAAACAGGAATGATGACATGTTAAGGGTTTTGCAAGAGGATGAGGTATATACCACAGTGTTGACTGTGTCTCAAGAAAATGAATGAAATCCTCTGATGTGTTCAAAAGACAGCCTTTTAAAATAATCGTGCTGTCAAGGTCAAATAAGAAGACTGACTTGTACAATTTTATAGGATCTTTAAGAATATGAATTTGTTAGTTCTCAAAATTAATGCACAGTTGTAATTATAGCCTAGATGTGGTTAAACATCAATTGTATTGGAAATAATTCTTCTTCCATTTTTCTCGAGATAAAGTATAAGCCAAACCCTTTTATATCTTTAACACATGATTTTGTTTGTGATTTTTTTTAAATAGATAGTTTAAGTTTGTGTCTTTAGCTGTGTTTCTGATTGTGAATGGAGCTGCTTTTGGTACTTTGTTTTTTCAGTGTTTCAGGTGTCTAAACCTGTCTGGGGAAGAAGTGGAAGGGAACTTACCTTGAGGAAATGAAATGTGAAGAGCAGAAGTTTGCCCAGTGGACAAGACAAGAGAAAGCCATGCCTGGCAGAAGGCACAGTGCGTGCAAAGGCACTGAGGCATGAATGGATGAGGTGTAGTTGGGGGACAGAAGGTGCTGTTGCAGGATCACTGAGTGCAGATGAAAAACCACAGAAAAAGGATATGTAGAAATCAGCTGGAGACAGACTGTGGAAGATTAGGGGCCATTGTGAGAGATTCAGACCTCATACTTCAGGCAACAGCAAGGGTTTTCAGGAGGGATGTGATAAGCTCTGATTCAGCTTCTAGATGTGTCACTCAAGAGTCAGAGAAGCCTTGTGCTCTAGTCTAGACTTCCCCAGTGGTGATCTAGCAGTGCTCCGTGGCACTCACCCTGTGTAAGGTAAGCGATGACTTACTTGATCCTCTCCATCATCCTAAGAGGAACAGAGAAGTTAAGGAATTGCCCGAGGTCACACAGTGGGGAAACTGCAAGAGCTGGATTTTGGACATGAGCGTGTGCCCTTAACCTGTTCGCTCAATCTGCCCACCAGGTAGGCGGGACTCTTTTATGTACGTTTTCAAAGTGTAAATGGACTTATTTCTGGATTTACAATATTTGTTCAAAAGGACAGCACTCACTGTTATAAATGAAAAAAAATTTTATTTTCTATTACACATTATATACATATTTGTTTGTTAAAATAGAGCATTTGCTCCTGTTGGGGTCTAATGAGAGATGAATGTGTAAATTAAGGCAGGGGGCATAGCCAGAGAAGGAGGGGACCCACAGGAACACATTTAAGAGGTTTTAGCAACAGGGCGATGTGCTAAGTAGCTGGAATGGGGTAAGGGGCCTCTTTGGCATGCCTGAGGTGATATTAGCTACCTGGGGGTGTGAGCATTACAAGTTATCCTGGGTATATTAAAATCCTAAATAAAGTGCTCGGGCATCAGAGATCGTGGGATGGGATGGGGCAGAAGATCTGCTTCCTGGTGGGGCTTCCTGGATGTGTCAGGAAGGGCTCTGGCTCAGGACACTGGGTCTCCAGACCAAGGCTGTGAAATTAACATCACAGGGAAATGGAAATGCTCAGCGAGGGAGGCCAAGGAGCTGAGGGCAGACGGCTCTGCCTGAGACCAAGTGGACGGTCTCAGTATGGCCTGTAACCAGAGCCCGGGAAGAACATTAGGAATGTGACATCAGGATGGCATTTGCAGCCTTGCTCCAACAGGTGGGTGGAGCATTGATGACTTGAATGGTTTCAGCTGGGGATGAGGAGTGAGCCAGGGTAACCAGAGTCCCTACTTCTCTCTCGGGGCACCTGGCCCTTCCCCATTTCCCTCTTGGCTCTCCCTGCTCCAAGTAAAGCAAGGGCTTGCTCGCCTCCTGCTGTCCTTTGTTTCTGTGGTGGAAAATTTGAAAGCCCGGCATATTGGGTTTCTCTTTAGCACACCGATAAGGCAGAGGAAACATCTGTGGTTTGAGACAAAATGTGTGAAAGATGGGGTGGGGGGGCAGGGGTGGGGACAGAAGTTTTCTGTCTTAGAGAATGTTTTATCTCCTTGCTAGACACCTCCTTTATTAAAATGAAATTTATAGGTTGAAACGTGAACATGGACGTCGAGGAGACAGAAGGTTTAGATCCAACAGGAGGGAATTCAAAATACATAAAAAAGGAAATCCTGAAAAGTCACACTTCCAGAAGCAAATGCAGACGCATTCGCTTCGGTTTCCTAGACTTTTTCTCCGCTATCTGGCTCAAAGAGCTCTACCATCTGTGATCCATGCCTTAGATTTATTATCAGTTTCCAGGGACCAGCCCAGCAGCTTCAGCACCAGCATTTTCATAAATCAAGCATTGAAGGCAGTTCAGTTGAGAAACTGATAGAAAAGGCCTGGACCCCAGAGGCATCGAGCTCTCAAGCTCCCAAGTCTCGCCATTCACCCTTCTGCATAATCCCAAAGACAGAGAAGATCTGGGAGAAGACAGGACTTGGAGTTGTGTGGAGCTAGCCCAGGAGTCAGAGAGAGCTGTGTTCTGCAGCATCCTTCCCCTGCCTCCTCCTCCCTGCTTGCTGTGGTCCAGACTCTGGGATCAGGTTGATTCCAAGCAGGGGGACCCCAGTTGTGCCAGGCTGTTGGGTAGGAACGGGAGCCTCCAGCTGCAGGAGGGAAATACCCTGCTTTGAAATAGCCACCGCACACTCTGTAAGTAGGCCATTTGTTGTTGTTTGATATGTTAGAAGTTTCATCAAACCTTTGGGTATATTTATACAATTAGAGTGGTGAGAGAAAGAAAACGGCGCAGTGACAGATTGGGCTCGTGTACTCTGATTAACTTGTTAAGCTAAATGGATTGCAGAGGAAACGTGCCCCGTTTGAATTTATGAAATTGCTTCTCATCAAGACAGAAGCCTGCTGAGCCACTAGGGGTGCAGGCAGCTGGTATGCACTTTGGCCAGAATTCGACACAGGTCCGGAAGGAAAGGGGAACCATCCCTGACTTCAAACTAAATGACAGATCTTTGCTGTGACCAAGCAGGGCTTCTTTGTCCAAAGCCCAGACAAAGTCCTGGTCAAGTCCTGCTGATCCAGTCCAGGCAGCCAGCTGATTCCTATCACCCAGTGTTCTTTGGACTGTTGGTTTCTTATGAGTGTGATGACAGGTAGAAAAGAGGGTGAGGAGTTTTAGGTTAAAAGCCCTAGAGATCCAGCTTGAATCTCCTACGTCTTCAGCCATTGTGGGTGAACCCCGGACCTTAAAGAGTTGAATTCTGTCCAACCCTAACAAATAGAAGCCAACATATATCATTACTGACTCTGTGCTGGAAGAAAGGCTCAATGCTTTGGAGTCAATTATCTTATTAAAGACTCACGATGACTCTACAGCAAAGGTGCTAGTATTCTTCCCGTTTTCCCAGTGAGGTCAAGGCAAGGTCCATGGTGGGTCATGGTGACGTTGATGAAGGGCAGGGCTGGGACTTGAACCTGGCGAGTCTATTTTTCTGAGCCTGTGATGTTCATTTCACACTGTTGTCTGCATCAGGGCTCTTGGAATCCCCAGGCCCTTCAAAGACCTACAGAGTCTGAAACAGCCTTTGGACCCCTCAAAGAGTTTGAGCCGGCTTGCAAATGATTTATAGAATACAAATAGCACAATGTTTGCAAATTGGTATGCACAGAGATTATCTACCAACCTAGAAAACTGGATTAATCCATTCATCTTATGCCTCGACCATTCTGATGTTCAAGGAGAGAATGGAATGTACATCATGTCAACTCCACCAGTTATAGTAGTAGCTGATAATAATCAGTCAGTTCACTTTCCCGAGAGTCTTCTGAAAGAAAGGTGACTCATCTTTTCTTAAAGGATATAAAGGCAATGCTCTTGGAGGTCATCCTTGGCCACTGGCGATCTAGGATGTTGTCAGGTCACTCATTCACTCATTCCCTCATTCAACAAGTCTCCAGCAGCAACTACACGATGTATTGGGGATAGCGCAGTGAAGAGAACCCAGTCCTTTGGCGTGAATGATCTAGACTAAGGGGAAAGCCTGTGGTTGTATTAGTGTGTGTGTGTGTGTGTGTGTGTGTGTGTTGCTCAGTCGTGTCCGGCTCTTTGCGACCCATACACTGTAGCACGCCAGGCTCCTCTATCCACGGAATTCTCTAGGCAAGAATACTGGAGTGGGTTTTTGTTGTTGTTCAGTTGCCCAGTCATATCTGACTCTTTGCAACCCCATGGGCTGCAGCATACCAGGCCTCTGTCCCTCACCATCTCCTGAAGTTTGCCTAAGTTCATGTCCATTGCATCGGTGATGCCATCCAGCCATCTCATCCTCTGACGCCCTCTTCTCCTCCTGCCCTCAATCTTTCCCAGCATCAGGGACTTTTCCAATGAGTCAGCTGTTCCCATCAGATGACCAAAATACTGGAATTTCAATTTCAGCATCAATCCTTCCAACTGGAGTGGTTAGCCATTCCTTCCTGACCCAGGGATGGAACCCAGGTCTCCTGCATTGCAGACAGATTCTTTACTGTCTGGGCCACCAGGGAAGCCCTATTATCACATGAATAAATGCAAATTTGTTCATCAGAGATGAGAATTACAGAGGAAAGCAATCTAGTGCTTTGGGATCCTATAGGGAAGAAAGACCTGGTCAGAAAAGTCAGGAGAAGCTTTGCCAAAGAAGAGAAACTGGCACTGGGATCTGAATCATGAGAGGAACTCGATGCATAAGAGAGAGATGGGGAAGGAAGAGCTCTCCTGGTGGAGGGAACTGCATGTGCAAAGGCCAGTGGCAGAGGGGAGCATGGCAGATACCAGGGCCTGAAGAGGCAGGGATGGCTGGAGTACAGGGTGTGGAGTGGCTCTGGAGGATCAGTTTCACTAGGCTGGGTCTCGCTGGCTGTGTTATGGCCATGGAATGGGTTGGGCTTCCTCAAAGAAACAAAGAGAAGCTATTAAATGGTTTTGAGCATGCAAATGGTTGAGTGAAAATCAGTCATGTCTGACTCTGCAACGCCATGGACTGTAGCCCACCAGGCTCCTCTGTCCATGGGATTCTCCAGGCAAGAATACTGAAGTGGGTAGCCATTCCCTTCTCTGGGGTGGAATCTGGGTCTCCTGCCTTGCAGGTAGATTCTTTACTGTCTGAGCTACCAGGCAAATGGGGGAGGAGGGTAAACGTGGAAAGAGGGCAGTGACACATCCATTTGTGTGTGGCAAAGACCACAATGACCCAAATTCATTTCTTTGTGGCAGAACTTCCAGAGATGACCAAGTGTTCCCAACGTGGAAGATACAAGAGTGAGACCCTGGGTGCACAGAGCCTCAGAGAAAACCCAAGTTGGAAAAGAATGAATTATCAAAGCAGTTTTGGGAGGCTATCACTTTTAAGCACAAAATCTAACAGACTGAGGATATTTAGTGTGGGGGCCCCAGGATTGCACTTAATAGCCTTTAGGGTCGAGTCTTACTTTCTTGGAGCAATAGAAGCTCATCCTAATGACCCCAGGGCTATACAGGAAAGATAAAATTATAGTGAGTATTATTTGTTTTGGAAAATACTGTTCAACATAATACACTCAGGTGTATCCCTCTACCCAAGATGATGGTTAAAATTAAAAAAAAAAAAGGTCTTAAAGGAATCCCTTACATGACCTCTAAAGCATTCCATCATGTTCTGGCCCTTGAGCAGATAGCCAAGACTTAACTGCATTGCTTGGTCAAAAAGTTCATTTGGGTTTTTCTGTAAGATCTTACTTTTTGGCCAACCCAATACTATAAGCACTTTCGAAGTAGTTCAGTGGGAAAGAAGCCACCTGTCAAGTAGGAGACATGAGTTTGATCCCTGAGTCTGGAAGATCCCCTAGAGAAGGAAACAGCTACACATTCCAATATTCTTGCCTGGGAAATGCTATGGACAGAGGAGCCTGGTGTGCTATAGTCCGTGGGGTCACAAAAGACTTGGTGATTCAACAGCAGCAACAATACTACAAGCAAATCGATTAACTCAAGAGATTTTTAACTAGCAGCCAGGAAGTGGAGTGCTCCTGTAAGAAATGTCTGAACAGGTGAAAGTGGCTCTGGCATCGAATTATGGGTGAAAGTTGGAAAAACTTTGAGGCACAGGAGAGAAAAAGCCTGCAGCCTCTTAATCAGACTGTTGGCAAAAACATGGACGTTCAAGTTCCTCCTGGTGAGGGATCAGAAGAGGAGAAACAGACAAAGGAGAAGCCCGTGTGAAGACAGGCAGAGGTTGGAAAGGTGCAGCCACAAGCCAAGGGATGCCGACGGAGGCAGCACTAGCCCCCACGAGGGCCTCTGGAGGGAGTGGGGAGCTGCCCCCCTTAGTGTCAGCCTAATGATACTTTTAGACTCTGGCTTACAAAACTTGAGAGGACAAGTGTCTACTGTTTTCGAGCCTTCAAGTTTGTGGCGATTTGTTGCAGCAACCACAGGAGACAAATACATTCTTTTTATTTTTTACTAACTTTAAAAGATTTTACTTATTCATTTATTTTGGCTGCGCTGGGTCTTCGTGGCTGTGCACAGGCTTTCTCTGGTTGTGGTGAGTCGGAGCTACTCTTGATTGCAGCGCATGGGCTTCTCGTAGAGGTGGCTTCTGTTGCTGCAGAGCACAGGCTCTAGGGTGCACCAGCTTCAGTGGGTGTGGGACGTGGGCTTAGTTGCCCGGGGCCCAGTGAGATCTTCTTGGACCAGGGATTGGCAGGCAACTTCTTAACCACTGGACCACCAGGGTTTAATTCATATTCCACAAGCATCCATGATTTCATGTGGCTGGTGCCTTCTCATCCTTCATCAGTTCAGTTCAGTTGCTCAGTTGTGTCCGACTCTTTGAGACCCCATGAGTTGCAGCATGCCAAGCCTCCCCTGGCCATCGCCAACTCCAGGAGTTTACCCAAACCCCTGTCCATTGAGTCGGTAACACCATCCAACCATCTCATCCTCTGTCAGCCCCTTCTCCTCCTGCCCTCAATCTTACCCAGCATCAGGGTCTTTTCAAATAAGTCAGCTCTTCGTATTAGGTGGCCAGACCAAAAGGCACCTCTTGAATTGAGGATCCACAGCCTCCAATATTCTTGCCTGGAAAATCGCATGGACAGAGGAGCCTGGTGGGATCAGTTCATAGGGTTGCAAAGAGTCAGACACAACTGAGGACACACACACACACACACACACACACACACACACACACAACCTCCCTAACCAAACCAGTTATCCTGCCTGTTAACCTCCAACACACTTACATTCTTAAACCTAAATTTCTTCCTTAGTCTGTGTACTTGTTTTATCTGCCATCCTCCCTTTAGAATATGAGCTTCATCAGGCAGTAGCATCAGGGACTGTGGCATCCTGTTTTCTAATGTACCTCAACCCCCAGCAGAAGCCTGGAGCAGAGTGAACACTCCTTGGAGGTTTGTTGAATGAATAAGTGACCTTTTACTGTGTCCTGGAGGCCCACTGAGTTTGACGAGTATTCATAAGACTGGTCCTCTTACTTGCCTTGATCAACAGGTCTTGATGGTTATTTAAATTCTTCTTTTGGATCCTTAGTCTGTCCCAGGATGTGAAGCTGTTTAATATTCATTCATTCATTCACTCATTCAATAAATATTTATTTATTCGGGCTTATGTGTGAGGCAGTCCACTGATGATTCCTAATTGGGCTATTTTTTCCCCTGTTGAATTTCAATTGAGAAAGAAAAAAGCAATTGCAGCATTTTTCAAGGCAAAACAAGCCATATAACAACCACAAACCGCAAACAACGAAACAATCTTTCATGAGGCTAATTAGTCCTAAGCCTTAAAAAAAATAATAATTGCCAATTCTGGAACAGTCTTTGAAGGCTTTTTGAACAGAATAGTAATCAGGAAACTTCAGCCTTCATGAGGCAAGGGCTCAGAGCAAAACAAGGCACTTCAGAGTTGTGTACTTTCTGGAACTCTGATTTGGCTGAATTTTCTTCTGATAAGGAAATTTTAAGGACATTGATGGGCAAGGGAAGCACATTCATTGCACACACTGATTCTTTCAACAGACTTCACAATACACAACCAGTCTCATAATCAGAAGTGTTTCTTTCTGTTTAAAACCCAGAAGGGTAGCTGACATCTTTTATCAAAAAGACAGACAATTCTTATCCCCTGACAATTCCAGATTATGGATCCCAGGAGGCTCTCCTTACACTGGTATTTTATCACTGGAATCAGAGCGACTGCTGTTTATTTTCTGAACCTCCACGTAGTTTTCAAGGTGTTGCCAGCAGGGCCTGGGCTGACAGTGACACGTGTTATTGTCACATTGCTAGATCTGAAAGAAAACACCAGATAAATAAATATCAGTGTTTCCTTGGATCTCTTTTTGCTATCATGGCACCGGAGGCGCTGGCATTTGTTAATTCACATATCTCCCCTGTTTGGTGAGGCAATGTTTCTTTTCATCTGCTGGAGTGGGGGAGGAAGGGGGCGGTGCGGGCTGGCAGCCTGGCATGGGACCTGGACTTGCTGCCATTCGATCTGGGTGAGGGGGAGAGGGTGGAGACGGCCTCTGAATACAGTTCCACCCACGGAGCTGGGTGGAGCCTGGCTGCAGGACTGTCTTCTCAGGCTTCTCTCATGTGGGTAGGTTATCCTGCATTGTGCTCAGCATCAGGTGATGTGGGCTGGGGTCCCAGTTGGGTAGGTTGCTCAACCTCCCAGGCTCAACTTCTGTACCTGTAGAAATGGATCCTGGGACCCTCCTCCTAGGTTGCTGAGAGACCCGCAGACGAGAGAAGAGCCCCCCCTCCAGCCAGACTGACTTCTTATTTTCCCCCAGACCCTCTCCTTCCTCCCCTGCTCTGCCCTGATTTCTCCTCTGAATCACACCTCCCTCTGCCTTTGGCCTTCTTTAGATTTCCTTATCCTAGAACCCAGGAAGATGGCCCATGATCCGCATCTGGCCTGCTGCCTGATTTTGGAAATACAGCTTTCCTGGCATGCAGCCATGCCCGTTAATTTACATGTTGTCTGTGGCTGCCTTTGTGCCGCAGCGGCAAAGCTCAGTAGTTGCAAACAGACCACATGGTCCACAAAGCCTAAAGTCTGTCCTATCTGGCCCTTCACAGAAGAATTTTGCCTGTTCTTGATGCTCTCCTAGACATAAGTAACCCTGATTCCATTCATCCTTGAAGACCCAGCTTGAGTTTTTGATCTGCTTGTCATCCCATGGCATGTTAATTGGTTTTATATACTAAAAGGTTTCCACGATCATGTGCATTTAGGAAATGCTAAGTTCAAGAAATGTAAGCAACCATCTTTACTGACTGCAGGACTTATCAGTGCATTTAATGTGCTGGTGGGTGTTGGGAATCTCCAAGAGGGGAATGTGGTATGTAACATTTCTCAAATGTGTTTCCCTATTGGGCTACTGAGTGTTGGAGAGCTTAACTCATCTTCTCTAGTTACAGAAGGTGATGCCTTCTGCTACAATGGATTTAGAATATATTATATTTTATCTGAAATGTTCATTTTTAACCTGGACCTCTCCCCTGGATTCTAGACACTGCCCTCCCTTTACAATAGTCTAACAGACAAACTCAAACTTAATGATGCTCCAAATGTACCTATTCTTCTCCCATCATTATCCACCATAGGAAGTGGCAACACCATTCACCAGTTGCTGGGTCCAAAAATCTATCACACTTCTTGACTCCCTCATCCTCTCACACTGTTTCTCTAATCCATCAGTATGCCTGTCCTAGCTCCAAAAGGCATCCTGCATAGGACCACTTCTCACCAACCACACAGTGATCAGCCTGGTCCATGCCACCAACGTCAGTTGACTGGGTGCCTTCAACAGCCTACTAATTGAGCTCCCTGATTCTGTTCTTGCTCCCTGAAACTCAAATCCAATTATTCCTTTCCCTGGCTTAAAATACTTTAAAGAAAATATTTCCATCCCAACCAGAATAAAATACAAACTACTCCAATGACTTTCCAGGCCCTAGATAATCAGACCTTCACCTGCTTCTTCCTCTGGCCTATTTTGCCCTCAAACCCAGTAATCCCAGGGCCTTTGCACATGTTAATCATTTTTTTTTTAGGAAAGCTCATTGTCATTCCATTTCCCTTCCCCATCTTTTCAAAACCTTTTCTGACTCTTCATTGTCATCTAGGTCATTAGACCCTCAGAGAGGCCCTTGCTGACCAAACCAAAGAACACTCAATTTCATTGTATCAAATTATCTAGCTTATCATCTTCATAGCTCTTATTGAAACCTCAGATTATCTTATCTATTGCTTTCATGCTTATTTTCTGTGTTCCACTGAGTACAAGCTTCATGAGGCCTGTTTCCTTTTCCACCACTAGGGATCCAGAACCTAAGACAGTCCCAGGCACACAGTGGCTGTTTGACCGTCACCATTTGTTGGATATTGACCCATAATCTCCTTAGTCAGCAGAGCACCCTGTATTCTAGCATTTATGTTATTGTTATAATGCAAGCTAGAACATCTGATATTCATCGAGGGCTACTTGCCAGGCACTGTGCTAAATGTCTTTCTCCTATTATCTCATGCCTTTCTTCCAATTAATGTACAGAGCCCATGAGCAACTACTACTTTTTATTCCCATTTCACAGATGAGGAAAGTGAGGCACAGAGCGACTAAGCTGCTTGCCTAATTGCATACCTGGTCCTTGGCAGGCCCTAGTCACTGATCTGGATCTGATTCCAAACCCATGATGGTGGGCAATGCTGGGGCTACTGCTGCCACATTACGGGGGTTGGCATTTGAGCCTCTAAGTGTGAGGTGTACAGGGGCCCGATAGCATCATGACGAGGCTCAGCTCTGACTGTGGCTTCTGATTTGACCAGGGGCTTCACTACCTTATGTGTGCATTACTTGGAATATTACTCAATTTGGTCAAAAAACTATATAGCACAGGGAACTATATTTAATATGCTGTGATAAACTGTAATGGAAAAGTACATGAAAAAGAATGTACACACACACACACACACACACATATATAAGTGAATTATGTTGCTATACAGCAGAAATTAATACAACATTGTAAATCAACTATACCAAAATAAAATAAATTTTTAAAAAACCCTTATTCTCACCAGGAACAGCTAGGTCTGTGTTTCACTTCGCATAAAAAATTTCTACCCTGTCTATCATTCATGAGGTAAACATGGTAAAGTGCTGACGAGAGTGCTGGCCCATAATAAGCACTTTATAGTTTTTTGTTCAATAAATAGCTATGTGTAGCTGAAGGGCTTTGTCCTTGATTTCAGGGGTAAGCAAAATCACCGACTGTGTCCTCCTTTCCTGCTCAGGCAGTGGTTACAGGTGAAAGACCTGCATGATATTAAGTAACATTCCCTCCCTTGCAGTCAACCCAGTCCAATTTTAACACTCCTCCAATATCTGCAACCAGTCAATCCTAAAGGAAATCAACCCTGAATATTCATTGGAAGGACTGATGCTGAAGCCCCAATACTTTGGCCACCTGCTGCAAAGAGCTGACTCATTGGAAAAGACCCTGATGCTGGGAAAGATTGAAGGCGGGAGGAGAAGGGGACGACAGAGGATGAGATGGCTGGATGGCATCACCAACTCAATAGACATGAGTTTGAGCAACGTCTGGGAGATGGTAAAGGACAGGGAAGGCTGGTGTGCTGCAGTCCACGGGGTCACAAAGAGTCGGACATGACTGAACAACAACATCTGCTAAGCTCCCTCCTTTAGCAGAGAGAATTCTCAGTGACTAACCCAAGGCCCAAAGCCTTTGGCAGGAGAAAGGATCTCTCAGGCGTGTAACAGTTTTGCCGTGCAGAAAGTTGCAGACTCAGTATTTGCATGTGAAACACAATACCTTTGTGTCTATTTAAATCCTGAGGCTTTTATTATTATGGTAAACTCTGCTTTATTGCAGGGGATACTGCCTTTTCATTATAGTAGTGACTTCGACTTTTTTTTTTTTTCAAAAGGAATTGAAATTAAAAACTAGTTTAAAACACACAGTGACCAAGGGAGCCAGCAATGCCATTCCTAGGTGTTTACCCCAGAGAAGTGAAAGCCTATGTTACATGCAAATGTTCTTAGCAATAATTGTTGGTAATAGCCTCCAGTTGGAAAGATCCCAAACGTCCATCAACAGGTGAATAGATCAAGGACATGTAGTGACTCCATACAACGGAGAAGTACTCACTAATAAAAAGGAACAAGATATCAAGGCACACGCAGCACGATGAGTTTCGACAGCATTGTGTTAAGTGAGAGAAATCAGAAACAAAAGACTGCCCTCTCTGTGGTTCTATTTCTAGGATCTTCACAAAAAAAGGCAAAGCGTTGCAACAGTAAAACCAGTCTAGAGTCCTGGGGAAAGGAGGCATGTGAAGGGACCCTGAGGGTGACGAGAAGTGTGTGTCTGGATCTAGAGACGGTTCCACGACAATAGAAATATAACGAAACTCCTGGGAATAGACACTTTGAAGTATGTGCATTTTATTGTCTGTAAAACATTCCTCACTGAAGTCAGTTAGGAGTATAAAGAAAAAAGAGGCAAACGATACAATAGGTATTGCATGAAAAGGTCAAAGTTGCAAAGGTGACCAAGGGTTAGAAATTCCTGGAGCTCTACCACCCCAAGCAGGAGATCTATTACTGCTTTTTGTTCTTCTCCTATCGCTAGAACATTCATTAGTCATCTTGGTCACTGAATGCAATCGTAATTTTAGCTGTCAGTCTTTTCTTTTCTGGATTCAGATTTCATACCTTGCTTAAGACACATCCTCACCCTTAGATTATGAAGACTATGATATTATTCTCTGCTGTTCTAGAAGCTTCAGTCGTGTCCAACTCTTTGCAACCCTATGGACTGTAGCCCACCAAACTTCTCTGTCCATGGGGTTTTCCAGGCAAGAATACCAGAGTGGATTGCCAGGCTCTCCTCCAGGGGATCTACCCAACCCAGGGATCGAACTTGCATTGTCTCTTACGTCTCCGTGCATTGACAGGCAGGTTCTTTACCACTAGGGCCAACTGGGAAGTTGTGTTCCTATATTTTTAAAAATATGACACTAATTTAAAAAAATGTTAATCGTGGTAAAGTGCGCCTAGCATAAAAGTTATCATCTTAATCATCTTACGTGTTCAGATCAGTGGCATTAAGTACCTATTCTTGTGAAACCGCCACCACCAGCCAGCCATCTCCAGAACACTTTCACCCTCTCAAACTGAAACTCTGTTCTCATTAAACAATAACTCCCTGTGCCCCCCTCCTCCCAAACCCGGGCAATACCATTCTACTTTCTGTCTCTATGAACTGGACTATTCTTGGTATCTCCCTTAAGTGTGTATCGTACAGGATTTGTCCTTTTGTGACTGGCTTATTTCACTTAACTAAATGTTCAAACCATTTTTAAAACCCTGTGATTTTTGATCAATCTAGAATTTATTTGTGTGTGTATGGTGAAGGTAATGATTTGATTTTCTTCCTCCTAACAAATGGTTAATCAGTTTTCCCAGCATCATGTATGGAAGAGGCCATTTTTTCTTTTAATAGTCACCTGTACTGGGTCTGGAAGATCCTCTTAAGTAGGAAATGGCAACCCGCTTCAGTATTCTTACCTGGGAAATTCCATGGTCAGAGAAGCCTGGTGGGCTGTAGTCCATGGAGTTGCAAAGAATCGGACATGACTGAGTAACAGAGCACAAATGCCATCCTTTAACTGTATTCTATGCATAAATGCATCTGTTTGCAGACCCTCTTTTCTGTTTCTATGGTCTGTTTATTCCTGTGCCAGTTCCACACTGTTGTGACCACTTCAGCTAAGACCTTACCCACCCCGAGTCCAGGGACTTACTCAGACTTGATTCCTTCTTGTCAGCCTTTCAGCTGCTCCCAAGGATTTGGGGCACCGAAGCGTCTCCCTAACACTTTCCCATCTCTCCATTTCCCAAAGGAGCCTGGTGAGCAGGAGTCTCAGTCTGTATGTGGGAGTGGAAGCCTCAGGCCCTGCTGGTCAGAGGGCACAGATCCCCACAGATCTGAGCACACCCACCTGCTGCAGGGCTGGGGTCATGAGGAGGTCAGCCACTGCCCCAGTCTCAGAAGGATCTAGTAGGGGGCATAGGTGCCTGGGATGGTTTAATTTCTCTGCCTGCAGTGGAACATTGCCATGACCCAGGTGATGGCCGGCAGACTTTAGGATAAGGCAAATCAATCTTGGGTCGCCTCCAAGGACATTTGGTGCTACAAGCAGAACAGAATTCTTTCGAAGTTCATTTCCGAGGGGCCCCTGGAGGCAGTGACAGAGTGCTCCTTGACTTTCTACAGCGAGAGTGTGCCAGTCCTGCTGGGACCACCTCTCTGAGGTGGTGAGAGGAGACGGAAGGAGCAGAGACCGTCAGAGCAGGGCTGGTTAGCAGGTATGTGGGCCCACAGACTTTCCTTAACTACCTGTAGGGCTGTGTTAAGCCCTTGGCTCAGCATCCCACGAGATCCATGCACTTCAGTTAGCTTTCTCAGGGCCAGAGGTATGGGCAGAGAGTGGGAAGCGGGAAGGGCTAATGTTTCCACGAATCTCTTGCTGTCTAATGTCAGATAAGTCAGGTCACACCCACCAACAAGCTCCCTCTAGGTTTCTGGTAGGAGGCAAGACACTGCACCAAGGGAGCAGAGATAAGCTCGGAGAGCATCCTCCCCTCTACCCCTGCCTGCCTCTGAGCAGCGGGGAGGCCAGATGGAAAGCCTGGCTGAATTCCATAAAGGCCCCTTGGGCCCCGTGTGTCACCAGGACATGCAGACCTGGAGGAGACGCTGGGACTGTGCGCTCAGCAGGCCAGTTCTGCCAGGAGCCAGCAGGGAGGCAGACTGACAAAATCAGCTAGAAGTTCCGTTCTAGAAGCTGTAAGTAGTCTCACACCTCTGTCCCAGTTTTCCTGTATCCTCCACTCCATGAGTGGGTCAAGTCTTAACATGTTACACACACAGACACTCACACACATGTTTATAAATACCTAGAGACAAATGAAAATGAAAACTCCATGATCCAAAATCTATGGTATGCAGCAAAAGCAGTTCTGAGAGGGAAATTTATAGCAATACAAACCTACCTTAGGAAATCAGAAAAACTCAAATAATCAACCTAAGCTTACACCTTAAAGAGCTAGAAAAAGAAGAATAAACAAAACTCAAAGTTAGTAGAAGGAAAGAAATTATAAAGAATCAGAACAGAAATAAATGAATATAGACTAAAAAAATAATAGAAAAGATTAATGAAACTAAAAACTAGTTCTT
Organism: Antilocapra americana; assembly: GCA_007570785.1. NCBI lineage: Eukaryota > Metazoa > Chordata > Mammalia > Artiodactyla > Antilocapridae > Antilocapra > Antilocapra americana. Next base: position 1,192,610 of record ML663568.1, on the reverse strand, counting down.
TGAAAAGATAAACAAAATTGATACACTTTTAGCCAGACTCATCACAAAAGAAAGGGAGAAGACTCAATCAAATCAGAAGTGAAAAAGAAGTTATAACTGATACCACAGAAACAAAAAGGCTCATGAGAGACAACAAGTAACTATATGCCAATAAAATGAACAACCTGGAAGAAATGGATAAATTCTTAGAAAGACGCAATCTCCCAAGGCTGAACCAGAAAGAAATATTAAATAGAAAAGATCAACATAGTCAAATGATTTTTTAATGTAAGTAAATTTAGTATTTTTATAATCAATAACGTCTGTGATACGTTAATAATCAATGTCACTCAGAGAACACTTATGTTATGCCAGGCATTGCTGGAAGCAGTTTAAATATACTGACCTACCCGACATATACTTCCATTTTCCCTCATTTAGCAGATGAGGATGCTGAAGTACAGAAAGGTAAGTAAAGTCACTCCCCCAAGTTCATGCTAAATAGGCTGCCTCTCAAATCATGGACTAAATATGGGCCACACTATGATTATTTTTTCTCAAAATCACATTAATAAATCCCTAAGAAGATATGCATATATGTATGTGTGTATGTATGTGTAGTTGTATGTATATATTTATATATGATGATGATGATGTGTGCATGCTCAGTCTTGTCTGACTCTTAGCAACCCCACGGACTATAGCTTGCCAGACTCCTCTGTCCATGGAAATTTTCCAGTCAAGAATACTGGAGTGGGTTGCCATTTCCTACTCCAAGGGATCTTTATGACCCAGGGATTGAACCCGAGTTTGATCTTTATGACCCAGGGATTGAACCCGAGTTTCCTGCAAGTCTCCCATGCTGCAGATGAATTCTTTGACAGACAAACTGCAGATGAATTCAGATAACACCACAGTGTCATCTGGGCTTACACACACACACACACACACACACACACACACACACACACACACACACAAACACATATAGTAACTCCATTCCCTAGTGGCTCAGATGGTAAAGAGTCCACCTGCAACATGGGAGACCTAGGTTTGATCCCTGGGTTGGGAGGATCCCCTGGAGGAAGGCATGACAACCTACTCCAGTATTCTTGCCTGGAGAATCTCCATGGACAGAGGAGCCTGGGGGCTACAGTCCATGGTGTTGCAAAGGGTCGGACATGACTGAGCGCTAAGCACAGCACAGCGCAAGGTAACTCCCAACTTGCAGACAAGCCAGGGGGTCTCTGGACCCCAGCCACTCTCTCCATTCTCCTCTTAGCATCCCCTGAAGATGGAGCGAAAAAGTGAAAGGTGCTCTCAGTGATTTACGCCCATCCTAACTTCCTCTTCCCAGCTCCCATGGGTGCCTGTGAAATGGTGTGAAATATTCCCTTTAAAAGTCTAATTATTTACACTGACAGTATTTACATTTAACCTCCGGTGGCTGAATCAATATCATTTTTCCTCCTCTCCTTCGCTCGCTTGACTCAAAAAGCCAGTAGCTTTACAAAACCCACTGTACTGCATCTCTTTATCCACACTGTAGCCTTTTAAATTTCACCTGCTTCAGGAATTAAATTATAGAGGCCATGGAGCTCTAGGAGAGGCCGCCGTTCAGGTCCGTGCATTTACGTCTGCCCCTCAGGGTCGCCTGTCTCTTCTCCTGGCTTAGTTTCAGCCTCCAGGGTTCGAGGTGTGTCGCCACGGCAGTCCCTTGCACATTTTTCTCCCAAGTACTCCTCCCTACCTGTGACCTGAGGCATTGACCTAACTGATGTGGGAGGCTGGGAATTTTCCCCAACCTATGACCACTGGGGAGTTTCTGAACAGACTGCGACTACAGGAAATACAGGACTACAGGCACCCTCTTATCGGCTCTCCTGATCACTGCCTGGGTGAGTCTTTCAGGCTACGCCCTGCCACGGGGCACCCTGTACCCAGAAGTGAGCTTCCAGGCATGGGATGCTATTCAACAAACCGATTTGTTCAGTCTTATCTCTAATCAGATGCCATGGGCAGATGAGAAATGATAGCACCATTTCTGTTTTGCAATCGTGGACACGATCGAAAGGGGAGATAATAAGTCAAGGGAGAGGTGTGGGGCAACCTTAAACCAGCTCCCTGGATACCAGGGAGGACATACAACTCATTTTTCTTGTTGAACAACGTGTATCTTCATTCCTCAGCTTGCTGATCCTCCCATAATTAACCATGTGAATATCACTCTCAGTAGTGTCATTGCTGGGAGCTGCCCCGGCCCTTCAGGAGGAACGCCCAGCAATCAGCAGCCAACTATGTGATGAAGATCTGGCTGGCTGGCTGGTTGGTTCCCAGAGTTTCTTCAGATGCCACCCCAGGGCCTTCCTGATTCTGCAAAACTTCCTTTGGGTTCCTTGCCCTTGGACTGGAGTGGAGGGAACCTACCGTTTTCCTTCAGGCAGTTCCTCCTGCAAAGAAATATGGTCTCAGCAAACTGGTTAGCACTGGCACATCCTCCTCTCTCTCTCTCTTTTCCTCCCCAGTAGAGCTCAAAGTCTCATTCTTTGACCACTTCATCAGTGGGTCCCCAGAACTTGACACTGTGGCCACTCTGCATATTCTTGGTCTGAAACCAATTATCAAATGAATAAATGCTGAAGAAGGAATGCACCCAGCACCTACCACCCAGGAAATGACAGTTCAATTGACAAGGCTACTTTTCTTTTAAAAAATCATTTTTAATTGAAGGATAATTGCTTTATAGTATTGGTTTGATTGCTGCCATATATTAATATGAATTAGCCATAGGTGTACATATCACCCCTCCTTCTTGAACCTCCCTCTTACCCCTTCCCACCCCTCTAGGCTGTTACAGAGCCCCAGTTTGAGTTCCCTGAGTCATACAGCAAATTTCCATTGGCTATCTATTTTACATATGGTAGTGTATATGCTTCCATGCTACTCTCTCCATTCATCTCAACTTTTCCTTCCTCCCCTGCAAGGCTAACCTCCCCACAGCTGCCTCCTTGGTAGATCTGAGGACAAGGTACACTCTATAAGCTGGAAGGAAACAGACCAGTCTGATCCCAAGGTGTGGGCACATCTGTTGCCAAGAGTGGAGAACATGAGGCCATGGGTGTTGGTACCTGTAGATGCCTCCAGGAAGCTCTGTAGGGCACAGTGAATTTAATGCCAATCTACAGAATTGTAGGGGCAGCAGTGTCAGTGGGAGGGGGAGAAGGCACTGCTGTAAAGACTGAGCCATGAGGGAGAGGATGCTTTCTTTAGGATTATGTCAAAAGTTGAGCCAATGTGGTATTTCTAAATACTAGGAAGGAGGGGTGAGGAGTAGATACAAAATAATATGTAGGTATAAAATAACATGTATATATTATAATACTGGAGTGGGCTGCCATTCCCATCTCCGGGGGACCTTCCTGACCCAGGGATCAGACCCAGGTCTCCTGCACTGCAGGCAGATTCTTTACCTTCTGAGTCACCAAGGAAACCCTTATGTATATATGATATATATCTATCCATACCTTATATATTGTTTTAAAAAATATATTTGACTATGTTCTGAGTGTTGAAATCCCAACTCCCAGTGTTATGCTATTAGGAGGTGGAACCTTTGGGAGATACAAAGGTGATGAGGGTGGATCCCTCATGAATGAAATTAGTGCCCTTATAAAAGAGACCCCCACAGAGCTCCCTCATTCCTTCCACCATAAGTCTGCCACATAGAAGAGGGCCTTCACCTGATCATGCTGGCACTCTGATCTTAGACTTCTAGTATCCAGGACTGTGAAAAATTCATTTCTGTTGTTGGTAAGCCCTCAAGTCTGTAATAGTTTCGTTATGGCAGTTTTGTGATGGAGATAATGGCCATTTTCTGAACTATTAATTGCTACAGTGGGTCTACTGGTCAGAGTGCGAGTAGGACATAGATACCAACTCAGATGGTTCAAGAGTCTTCAGCAAAGGAACTACATTCAGAGACATTAAGGGCATGATCAAGGGATAATGATGCAGATGCATGCTTGCTCAGCTGTGTCCTACTCTTTTGTGACCCCATGGACTGCAGCCAGCCAAGCTCCTGTGTCCATGAGATTTTTCAGGCAAGAATAGTGGAGTGGATTGCTAGGTCAGTCCTAGCAATGGTCCGTCAAAGCTATGGTTTTTCCAGTAGTCATGTACGGATTTGAGAGTTGGGCCATAAAGAATGCTGATGCTGAAGAATTGATGCTTTCAAATTGTGGTGCAGAGAAGACTCTTGAGAATCCCTTGGACAGCAAGGAGATCAAATCAGTCAATCTTGAAGGAATATTCACTGGAAGTGCTGATGCTAAAGTTGAAGCTCCAATCCTTTGGCCACCTGATGCCAAAAGCCCACTCATTGGAAAATACCCTGATGATGGGAAAGATTGAAGACAAAAGGAGAAGAAGGTGGCAGAGAATGAGATGGTTAGATAGCATTGTTGACTCAATGTACATGAATCTGAGCAAATTCTGGGAGATAGTGAAGGACAATCAAGGTTGGAATGCTGCAGTCCACAAGGTCACAAAGAACTGGACATGACTTAGGGATGAAATAAAAACAGCAAGGGATGACAAGCCCCAGAGACTAGCTGGGTAGTGGATGCTGTTTCTGCTAGACCTGAAAGGGCAGGGGAACCTTGGGGATATTGGAGCTCTGCCAGGGCAGGGCCTATAGAGTGGTACTGCCTGTCAGGAGCTGTAGCCTCAGAGAGACATGGTCATGGCCAGAAATCACAGCCCCAAACAAGAAGAGAGCAGGGAATAGATATTCTGTCCTCTTCTCTCCCACTCCTTTTCACAACCTCCCATTGGCCAGTTGGGAGCCAGACAGCATGGACACCTGAGGTCAGCCCCATGGGGCACAAGGCAGGGCAAAGAAGGAGGAGAATAGGTGTGGGGTGGGGAAAGCGAGGGTAATAATACGGTTGGCGCTACAGTTAAGATCCTGCCCAGCCTTGGACCCAAAGTCCACATTGGCTGTGTGACTGATGCTGTCAGCTGACCTCTTTTGTGGGTGTCTCTCTAGGTGACATTTGTACCACATAGTAGGTACTTGATTAGTTCTTTTAACCCATTATCTAGCAAGTCTAACAAAGTATCTGTTATATTAGCCACTTGGATTCATCATCTCATTTAACTTTAATGCAGTGCTTGGTATTTAGAAGATGCTCAATAAATGTCTCTTAAACAATGAGTGAATGAATGTACTAATACATAAGTAGACTGATGAATGACTATGAACCACCTATTGAGTAAATACTATGAAGACAGACAGAAGACTCTCAGCACAGGGAACTATATTCGATATCCTGTAATAAACCATAATGGAAAGGAATATGAAAAAGAATATTAAAGGAATTAGAAAATGCTCTTAAAAAAGAGAGAGATTAATGGGTTCTGAGCAGTTAATGGTTCAGCCCAGTCTGCCTGGCCACTCATCGCATTCCACAAATATTTACTGACTACGTACTGTGTCCTGGGAGTGTTTATCCTTAGCTGGAAGAGACAAACACATCAACATGTGTTTGCTGTGTAACAGCTAAGTGCTACAGAGACAAAGACAGCAGGGAGAGGACAAGGAGCTCTGGGGACAGGGTGGGCTTCTGCAGAGAGTGGTCAGCGGTGGTTTCTCTGATATGGGGAGACTTGAGAGACTAGACCTGAAGGAGGTCTCTCTGGGGCTTTCTGGGATAAGACCACTGCTGGAGGAGGAAAGTGAGTGCAAGGTTTGGAGGTAGGAACATGTGTGGGGCAACTAAGGAAAATAAGGCCAGTGTGACGGGGGCAGAGTGTAAATGCCATCCAGCCAGCCAGCTCGGTGGATGTTCTGAGATGTCAGTCTGACCCCATTCTTCCCCAGCTAGAGCCCTCCAGGGGATGTTCACATACTTGGGAATGGGAATCCCCTGTCCATCTCCCTGCATGGATCCTTCCCTCGCTGCACTTCAGTCACCCTTGTAACCTGGTTCCTGCCACCTCCAGGCCTCTACTCTTACTGTTCCGTCTGTCTGGAACACTTGTCCTGGCTCTTTGGCTGTCCCTTCAAAGAAGGCCATTCCCAGGCACCATTGTCTATCATGTCCCCCATCCTATTTCCTGCATAACTGATGTGTTATCAGATTTGTATGTTTCCCTGCCAAATTATTATGTCACCCTGTGAGTCTCCTGTGTGTGCTCCACCAACGTTCCCCACCGTGAGCTTCCTGAAGGCAGGGATGTCCGCAGTTTTGTTCTTCATGGGGTTCCCTGTTCTTGGAACAGTGCCTGGCACATAGTGGGTCCTCACTAGATAATTATTGAATAATGGATGAATGAATGAATGAATGAATCACTGAGTGAACTTTGAGGCCTCAGAGTGGAACTCAGAAGATCATAGTCTTCCTTTCTTCAATATTACCACTCTGTAGGCTCTCTTGTGAGACCTTAGGCTTCCCAGAGAAGGGTTATGAGCAAATGTCCACCCTGGCATCTGTGACTGTAAGAGCAGAGCTCTTGGGATCCCAGTGAGGATTTTGGGAAAGATTTCTTTTGTACTTGCCCCTTTCCTTCAAAAATACTTCCTATGCAAGTTCTTCTCAGTGCCAGGAGGCCCCTGGGTCCTGGGGACAGCCCCAAGAGTCCAGTGTATCAGTCACATCACAGGATCTCTTACTGAATCATTTTCCCTTTTAGCAAATGAATTAATGAACAGGAAACCACCTGCTTATAGGGACTGACACTGACATCAAAGCTGTGCTCTTAGCCTGGGAAGATTTGAGAAATACAGATGTTCTAATCTTCAGAGTTTTCAGATTCAAACATCCATGGACACCTGTGATCTGATTACTTAGGCAAAATCTTGAAATGACTCCTATCTTTTCTCATATGTCTAGTTTTATATTCACCTACTTTGTGAAATCATGTAAGCTTGTTGTGCTGTCGTGTTTGCTATAAAATTTGATAAAATACATAGACAATTATAAAAATGATTGATATCCCTACTGAACTACCCAGTGCCATCCTTGTACCATCAGTATGGAAGCATCTTATTTAGCAAACACTAAACTGGAAATTTGGGTCTTAAGAACTTGTCTTTAGAAAAAGTGTTTCCAGTGATTTTGATGTCATGGTCAGAGGATCATACTATGAGGACCCTATCCTGGCCCCCAGACTTGGCTTTTAGCGTGAAAAGTGATGTGTGTGTGTGTGTGCAGTCCATATATCCTGGTAGGTTTGTAATGTCTGATAAAACAAGGTCCTCTTATAATGCTGGTGTAAAAGTCTGCCATCATTACTATCACCTTATTGCTTTCTATGATGATGGCCTTTATTTCCTTTAAATTGTCTAACCAGATAGTGCTTATAGGTGGGGAGGGCATATTTCCTATCCTCATTTTACAGAGGAGGATGCAGGCAGATATTAAATGACTTGGTGGGGAATCGCTCACAAAGACTCTGCAGTCCATCAGTTTCCCCTGTACTCATGGTAGCCAATATAATAATGTGCTGGCAGTAGAGGGAGGGAAAGATTGAGGGCAGGAGGAGAAGGGGATGACAGAGGATGAGATGATTGGATGGCATCACCAACTCGATGGACATGAGCTTGAGCAACCTCTGGGAGTTGGTGATGGACAAGGAAGCCTGGAGTGTTGGGGTCCATGGGGTTGCAAAGAGTCAGACACGACTGAGCAACTGAACTAAACTGGAGTGGAGGGAGGAGAGAGTTTAAAGGGAGAAACTCAGAAATTTTGCCCCACAATGGAAGTGTATGAGAAAGAAAGATAGAAGAAGAGAGATGCTATATATGGAGCTTTTGACCAGCCTGTATATTCCAGGGAAGGTGAAACACCAAGACATCACACATGCGGAGAGAAGTGCCCAGACGAAGATAGGCCTCCATCAGCTTCTCATCGTTGGCCCCCAGCTCTCTGCCTTTTGCGGCACACCTCAGCCTGGGGCCAAGCAAATACTCCCGAGGAGGCTAGGCCCTGGTATTTACACACAATCTCTGTTTTGGAAGTAATTAATCTTCGAATGTATGAGCCTCTTTGTGATGGAAAGCGCGCACTGACACTTTTGTGTAAACACCCAGCTTAGCATATTGACAAACTGGTGGCTGTTACTTTGATCCCAGGCTGCTGGCTCTGAAAAGGCAAACCAGCTTCGGGCTGCCCCACCAGGCACAAAGGCGGCTCTAATCCCTTCTACACTCGTCTCAGATCCATATTTAGAATTTGGAGTCTTTATTTTCTATATCCACTTAAGCTCCGCTTGGAGTTTGTTTAGTAACCTTCTTCCTCCTTGGCGTTAGCCGGTGACTCATAAGTTCATTTTCTTAGCAAGGCATGCAGCAAAATTCCAAAGTAGCAAATGACCTGAATGAAAACCCTTAAACTCACATAGATTTAATCACTGCGGCAAATTGGAACCATTTGTGGTCAGGTTTTGATGGCGATCTATAAAGATTTCCCCCATGCCCCCCTCCACTTTCTTTTTAAGTGGCTTAGTTAAGGTTAGTGAGAAAAGGAGTCATCAATGCCAAGGTCCAGGGGGTGAAGGAGAAAGAAAGGACTTCAGTTGAGTTTTTTTTTTTTTTTCCAGCTTTTATACAGTCACCTAAGGAGCTTCAATGACAAGAAGCAAACTTTAGTGGTCGCCGGCCACTCTCCCAGCCACACATCCCAGTGGCTAGGGCTCGCTACTCCTCCAAACAGGGAAGCCTGGCCACTTTCAGAGCAGTGCGTTTCCGCTGGAGGTTTGGGACCCTTTTAAGAAAATATTGTGTTTTGTGACATTTGTCACCTCTGGTTACCCTAATAAGGCAAGGGAAAGGTCAGTACATTTTTTCACGAGCAGACAGGCAATCGAACCTGATCTGTTATGATTTTTCCCTAAGCAAACCAAACAGATGAGCTTTAATGAGGATGTGGGTCCAAGATTGAGAGTGACCCAGGGAGCACCGCAAGGGCGTCAGATCTGTTTCTGATAAAATCTACATTGAGGTTTTGAAGAATGAATCAGAAAGGAAGTTCAATTCCATTTCATGACGGGGGCTGAACTAAATAGAAAGCTCATCTATAATAAAAGGGATGCTTTTATTTTTTGTTGTTGTTCTGCAACATTTTTAGAAATTTCTAGAGCTAGATTTGCTCTCAGTAATCAGTTGGTGGGGTTCTGTTTGCCTTCTCGAGAGCAGATGGGAAAGTGAACATGCAAAACTGTGGCCACACATATTACTGCACAAATTATGGAAAAAAGTTACCCAAGAGGGTCCTCCCTGCCCCCCACCACTTTTTTTTCTCCATCTCTAGTTTCTATGATTATAGTTGGAGAGAAAATTCAGGCTGAAAGAAATTTGATATTTATTTTCTGTGAACTTTAATAAAGAAAGTGGTGGGTTTGGGACCTTTTTGTAAGGCTCTTTGGACAAGTCAATTTTTAATTTTTTTTTAATAGCACCTTTGGCATAAAGCTGCCGGTGTGTGACTTATGGGGCTGCTAAGAGGTTGTGCCGAGAGTCATTCCCCAGCAGGTTGGCAAGAAACTTTGAAGAGGTTTCGACTCTGGCACCTCACTCTTCACAGGACCTGTGTTCACCCAGGCAGGCCTTTTAAAATGTTTAGTGCCCGAGACTTCGCTTGAAGTCCATGTTTGTTTGGGTTTCCTTTCTTCAACATTCTCAGATGTCCCGGGTTTAGGCCAAGTGATCAGCCGTAATCCACTCCAGCCCAGAGCGGGAATAGTCCACTTTGCTCATAAGTACATAACATAACTTCAGTCCCTGGGGCCTCCATCATGAAATGGAATCCCAGACACTTCGAGATGTCCTGGAAGATAAGCCTGGCCCTAATCGCAGGGTCACCCCGGCCCTGGAGGAGCAGGAGTTCACCTATACATCACGACCTCGTTATCAGCTGGGGACCCGAAGCAGCCACAACCCGCCACATTTTCCACAGGGCTTGCTGGTGTTAAGAAAATACCCTCCGGCTTGGTGTTATTTTAGGCTGAAACAAAAGTCGACATGAATGGCTAGGGGGAACAGAGGGGGCATTGTTCTCCCCGTGGCGGGGCGCTCAGAACTGGCCTGAAACTGGAATCCGACAAACGGAGAAGTAAATGCCATCACGTACAAATGGGCTATCGCGTGTCCGACGGGATCAATTGAGCGCAGAGGGTGACCTGGCTGGGGGATTTTGCCGGTCCCTGGGTCATGGGAAGTTTGGTTTCCAGACGAGGGGCCGAAGGTGCCACCTGATTTGTGGTGGCGTGACGACTGGCTTGGAGAGGAAGCCACCTGCTTGAGAGAGATGGGAGAGGAACCCCAAGTACCACTCCGGGCTGGCTTTGTGGAGCGTGGGCCAGTGGCCAGGCACTCTTCTAAGCCCCTCTAAAGAATTGTCCCATTTAATCTTCCCAGCCACCCCAGGAGGCAGGTACTAGTCTCTGCCCCTTTTCCGGATGAGGAAACTGAGGCAGAGAGCTGCGATTTGCCTGAGTGCCCTGCACAAGAGCCAGGATGGAAAGTCATACATTTTGGCCAGAGCCCACCAGCCCACCACCCTTGCAGTTCTGTCTGGTGGCCTTATTCTCATTGTTGTTGCTCCTGTATTTCTTCTTCATGGCACCTGGGTGATGTAGCAGATGCAACTGGTACCCAACCCAGAACCCTTAGACCTTACCTTGTCAGTATTAGCTAGCAGCCCAACTTTTGACTGCCAGCATCCACATCTTTCTTTGGCTGTAGAAGTCTGCTCTGTCCACGCACACAATGAGTGGGAAGTACTAGGAAATTAGCATTCCCCAAGGCTGATGATGGTTGGTGTATAAACACCCCAGATCCCTTGTTCCTCTGGTGGGAACATTCCAACATGCATGTTCTACATGGCTGTCCAGAGTTCCCCAGTAGGAATAAACTTACTGCTACAGTGACAACTGGCTGGAAGATGCACGCCTAACTGGCTTTCTTCCCCTCCTTGACTCACTTCCCCACTCACCTGACTGGTGTTTCCTGAGATCACTTACCTAACACCACCTTTAAAATCCTTGTCTCCAGAGCTCCTTTTGGAAGATCCCAAACGAAAATTGGGGATCATGCCTCTATGCCTCAATTATTTGGCAAATGTCTGTCTCCTTCATAAAAATGCAAGCTCCATGACAACTTAACGTTATATTTCCAAGGGTTAGCTGGATGTTCAGCATGTTGCACAGTACCAAGCAAATTCTTATTGAATGAAAAGATTTTGAAGTGGAAAATTCCATTCCATCTAACAGAAGTTTAGATTTTGATAGTTTATTCTCTTCTTAGATCAATATGGGATTTCTCAGATGGCACTAGTGGTAAAAAAAAAAAATCTGCCTGCAATGCAGGAGATGCAAGAGACACAGGTTTGATCTCTGGGTCAGGAAGATCACTTCGAGAAGGAAAAAACAATCCACTCCAGTATTCTTGCCTGGAAAGTTTCATGGACAGAGGAGTCTGGCAGGCTACAGCCCATGGGGCTGCAATCAATATATTACATTTAGAGTAGTGTTCACCATTTATTCTTATTGAAAGTTACTTTTTCTAGATACTGTTCAGGGAGGTAGAGACATGGCCTCTTCTCCCCATCTGCCATCTTGCCTTGAGTTGGGAATAAGCCAACTTCTCCATTAGACTCAGATTAAGACCTTTGGAGCTTGCTTTAGAGAGCGGCTAGTTGTTTACCAGAACCTGTGGCTTCCTCCTAGACTATTTCCCAGTTTCACTTGTGGTTTGAGGTGTCACGTGACTGAGTTTTAACCACTGGAATTTGAGCAGCTGTGTACCACTTTTAGCCCAGTCCATGAACACCTCCCACATGAAGTCCTCTGTGCTTTCCCCTTCTGCAGCTTCAGGCCAGTGAGCATGGTAACCTTGGGAGACACGTGTTGAAAATAACAGAACACATCATGAAAAATCCTGGGTCTCCACTTCACCACTTGGAGAACTACACTGATCAGGAGCAACCATTTCAGACTTTACGAGTGAGAAATAATTTTCTATTGTGTTTGGACCATCACACACTTGAGGAGTTTATTTGTTATATCAGTTGATATGACCCTAACTGATACTGAGGCTCTATACTGACAAGAGTTAGTGTCTTCTGTCATATGTAAAGTAAGTGCTAAACATGTCCAACAAAGTCCGATTTTCCATGTGATAACTACTTTCATTAAGAAAATAAAAGCAAAGACTAAATTAATCAAATCCCTTATGATTATAAAGTGGAAGTGGGAAATAGATTCAAGGGATTAGATCTGATAGACAGAGTGCCTGAAGAACTATGGATGGAGACTTGTGACATTGTACAGGAGGCAGGTATCAAGACCATCTCCAAGAAAAAGAAATGCAAAAAGGCAAAATGGTTGTCTGAGGAAGCCTTACAAACAGCTGTGAAAAGAAGAGAAACAAAAAGCAAAGGAGAAAAGGAAAGATTTGATTGCAGAGTTCCAAAGAAAACCAAGGAGAGATAAGAAAGCCTTCCTCAGTGATCAATGCAAAGATATAGAGGAAAACAATAGAATGGGAAAGACCAGAGATCTCTTCAAGAAACTTAGAGATACCAAGGGAACATATGTGTAAATATGGACACAATAAAGGACAGAAATGTTACAGACCTAACAGAAGCAGAAGACATAAAGAAGAGGTAGCAAATTCTCTACCCTGTACTGCAGTCCACAGCGTCACAAAGAGTCGGACATGACTGAGCAACTGAACTAACTAAATTTGGGAAGGAGATATAGTGCCTTTCAGAAGAACTATACAAAAAAGATCTTCATGACCCAGATAATCAGGATGGTATGATCATTCACCTAGAGCCAGACATCCTGGAATGCAAAGTCAAGTGGGCCTTAAGAAGCATCACTAGGAATAAAGCTAGTGGAGGTGATAGAATTACAGCTGAGCAATTTTATATCCTGAAAGATGATGCTGTGAAAGTGCTGCACTAAAGATACCAGCAAGTTTGGAAAACTCAGCAGTGACCACAGGATTGGAAAAGGTCAGTTTTCATTCCAATCCCAAAGAAAGGCAATGCCAAAGAATGCTCAAGCTATCACTCAATTGCACTCATCTCACATGTTAGCAAAGTAATGCTCAAAATTCTCCAAGCCAGGCTTCAACAGTACTTGAACAGTACAGAACTTCCAGATGTTCAAGATGGATTTAGAAAAGGCAGAGGAACCAGAGATCAAATTGCCAACATCCTCTGGATCATCAAAAAAGCAAGAGAATTCCAGAAAGACATCTATTTCTGCTTTATTGACAATGAATGCCAGAGCCTTTGACTGTGTGGATCATAACAAACTGTGGAAAATTCTTAAAGAAATGGGAATACCAGAACATCTGACCTGCCTCTTGAGAAATCTGTATGCAGGACAGGAAGCAACAGTTAGAACTAGACATGGAACAACAGACTGGTTCCAAATAGGAAAAGGAGTAGGTCAAGGCTGTATATTGTCACCCTGCTTATTTAACTTATATGCAGAGTACATCATGAGAAACACTGAGCTGGATGAAGCTGGAATTAAGATTGCTGGGAGAAATATTAATAACCTCAGATATGCAGATGACACCACCCTTATGGCAGAAAGCAAAGAAGAACTAAAGAGCCTCTTGATGAAAGTGAAAGAGAAGAGTGAAAAAGTTGGCTTAAAATTCAACATTCAGAAAACTAAGATCATGGCATCTGGTCCCATCACTTCATGGGAAATAGATGGGGAAACAGTGAGAGATTTTATTTTGAGGGGCTCCAGAATCACTGCAAATGGTGACTGAAGCCATGAAATGAAAAGATGCTTGCTCCTTGGAAGGAAAGTTATGACCAACCTAGACAGCATATTAAAAAGCAGAGACATTCCTTTGTCAACAAAGGTCCGTCTAGTCAAAGCTATGGTTTTTCCAGTGATCATGTATGGATGTGAGGGCTGGACTATAAACAAAGCTGAGCACAAAAGAATTGATGCTTTTGAACTGTGGTGTTGGAATCCCTTGGACTGCAAGGAGATCCAACCAGTCCATCCTAAAGGAGATCAGTCCTGGGTGTTCACTGGAGGGACTGATGCTGAAGCTGAAACTCCAATACTTTGGCCACCTGATGCAAAGAACTGAGCCACTGGAAAAGACCCTGATGCTGGGAAAGATTGAAGGCAGGAGGAGAAGGGGATAACAGAGTTGGATGGCATCACCAACTCAATGGACATGAGTTTGAGTAAACTCCGGGAGTTGGTGATGGACAGGGAGGCCTGGCGTGCTGCAGTCCACAGGGTCGCAAAGAGTCGGACACGAATGAGCAACTGAACTAACTAAATTTGGGAGGGAGATATAGTGCCTTCACTTACTGGTGCCCTGAATATGTGTTTATTCTGCCTATTAGGCAATCCCTTAGGCACTCTTTCTGGAAAGAATTTGTCTAACAGGCTGGTGCCTAGATACCTGCTCTTTGAATAGAGAGAAGAATGAGTAGGTGTATTTAATAGAGTTCGAGAGCATTGATGGTTTTTTTCAGAGCTTCAGACAGTGGTTCCTGCCCACCCAGGGCTCCAGTAGTGATGCTGATGGGTCCTTGAGTCAAGAGTAAAGACTGCACTGATCCCTCAAACTTGCCTTTCAGCTTCAAACTTTTGGAACTGTCTTCCAAAACTTCCCTAAACCCCAAGGGGAAAACAGACAAGCAACCCTTGGAAGGCTCCTTGGCCACCCTTCCCACCAGCCACTTCCTTCCCTGAGAGGAGCTTGGAGTGTTGGAAAGGTCATGGTTTCTGGAAGCAGCAGACCAAGATTTGACTCTTAGGTTGGCTTCTTCCTGTTATCACTCCCATTTTACAGATGAGAGCTGGAGACTGATTCCAGAGCCTGCCTTGAATCAAGCTATTGGGATGTGGTGAGATGTCATGGTCCAAAGTCATGGTGTAGGCAGAGAGTACTTTGTGGTGGAAAGGATGGCAGCCTTAACATATAGCTCAGCCTCCATGAGCAAGTTATGCAGCCTCCTTGTGCCCATTTCTTTATGTGTGAATTGGGACTGCAAAGCATCTACATCCTGGGCCCACTGTGAAGCTGAAATAGGACAGTATTTGTGAAACACTTGGGACAGTACCTGCCCACAGAGTATTATTCTTTTAAAATTTATTTTGGAACTCAGGAGCGCTGAGTGGCCCCAGCCCTGTGGTCAACCACCCTTTTTGTTAGTTTCCCCACAGAAGAGCAGATGGCAGTGGTCTGAAGAATTTTTTGGGTCTCACCTGGGAGGAGAACGGTTATTTCACCTGGAGCCTTTGCTGTCTCAGGGGACCACAAGTCAGCATCCCCATGGCCTCTGGCAGATCCATAGTGCCCTGTCTTTAAATGAGTCTCCATCAGAGGAAGGACCTCAGCCCTTGATTGGACCCTTCTTCCAAGGGAAAAGCAAGCACTGAGCAAGGGAGAGGAACCCTTTGCTGACTGTTGGGCTCATAGAGCCTGTGTACGTACAGAAGAGAGTTGGGCCAGAAGCCAGGAGATTCTGGTTTGAGTTGCTCAGCCATGTGGGAGGAAGCGTGTCATTCCTCACAGTCAAGGATTTGGCCTTTGGAGCCAGACACACCCACCTATGCATCCCACTCAGCCAATTCAGAAAGTCTCCAGTGCATTCTGCCTCAGTTTCCTCATCTGTAAAATGTGACTTTTGATGGTACTTACCTCACAGGAGTGTTGTTAGGTCAAAGAGTGTGGGATCAGAGAGTACAAATACTTTGCATCATATAAGCTCTCAATCTAATTCTGAGAACATTTTTTTCCTCATATACAAAATAGGCATAGGACTTCATTCCAGTGCTAGAAAAGGTTATGTGCTGGAAAGTAATTCTCTCTCCCATTCTTACCCCCTGGTCCCAGACAGTGTCTCCAGAGGAATCCATGATTATCAATGTCCTGTGTAAACTACCAAAAATATAAATATTCTCCATATATACCAGCACAGGAGTTACATGTATGTATATATGACAGATATAGATCACTTTTTTTTACAAACGCGAAAATGTCATACAGTTTAACCTAAATGGTGTGTATAAGCGATGCTAGACTGTTAAACACATTGTCTCACATTTTGTTTATTTTCACTTTTTAGCTTGACAATCAATCGTAAAGGAAGCAACCCTGAATAGTCACTGGAAGGACTCATGCTGAAGCTCCAATACTTTGGCCACCTGATGCAAAGAGCCAACTCACTGGAAAAGACCCTGACGCTGGGAAAGATTGAAAGCAGAAGAAGGGGATGACAGAGGATGAGATGGTTGGGTGGCATCACTCACTCTATGGATATGAGTTTGAGCAAACTCTGGGAGACAGTGAAGGACAGGGAAGCCTGGTGTGCTGCAGTCATGGGTCACAGAGTCAGTTGGGCATTGCATAGTGACTGAACAACAACAAGGTCTGATAGTATTTTTTGGAAACCATTCTGTGCCTCTTCTTATGGATATATCTCATTCTTTTTAACCGTCATGTAGTATCCCAGCTTGAAGATAGACCTTAATTGTATCTTAATTTATTTAACCAGATGCCCCTTGCTGTCAGGCATCTGAGTTTTCATATCATTTACAGAGAAAGGGAAAGCCCCGGCCCTGGGCGCTCTCCATCCCCCAGGCCCCAGGCCAGCCTCCCAGCCTCCAACACCTGTTACTTCCTTTCTGTTTGCTGACTCCCTGGAGGGCCCATTTTCTCACTGCAACTGTGCTAGACCAAGTTTCTCCTGCTCTTGGCCTAAACATGCCTTAGATCTCTTCATAACTCAGCTTGTAAGTTGAGGCCCCTTAATTTGGCTCACAGGACTCTTTAACGCCTTTTAAACCCTGTTAAACCCATGTAATGAGTTTCCCCTTGTGGTGCTCCTGGCCGTGAAAGCTGAGAGTGGGGGCCCGGGCCTCCCACCTGTTGCAGAGATTAGGTTGTGCCCAAGAGGCTGTGGGGCTGGCGGGGTGGGGTCAGTGGGAGTTCTGTGGTCAGCTTTGCCATCCTCCTGGCTGGAGAGGGTGAGTGGGTGCTCCTGAACGCTGGGAGGGCATTCTTCCGGAAAACTGAAAAGCTTTGGCAGTTTCAGCTCTTAGACCTCCGATGGTGTATGGAGTAGGTGGAGACCCCTTTGCTGGGGTGTGGGGAGAGGACCAAAGCTGGCAGTGAGGTGGGAGTCACATGCTCCAGGAGGACAGAAGGGACTTCCTCTCTTTATTTTATTTTATTTTAAATTTTCTTTACTTTATTGTGTTGGTTTTGCCATACAATGACATGATATCACCATGGGTTTACATATGCTCCCCCTCCAGAACCCCCCTCCCTCCTTCCTCCCGATTCCCTCCCCCTGGGACATCTCGGTGCACCAGCCCCGAGCATCAACCCTGGGCTGGCGATTGATTTCACATATGATAATTAACATGTTTCAATGCCATTCTACCATACCATCCCACCCTTGCCCTCTTCCACAGAGACCACGAGACTGTTCTATACATCTGCGTTCCTTTTGCTGTCTTGCATGCTGGGTTCTCATTACCATCTTTCTAAATTCCATATATATGCGTTAGTATACTGTATTGTTGTTTTTCCTTCTGGCTTACTTCACTCTGGATAATAGGCTCCAGTTCCGTCCACCTGAGTAGAACTGATTCAAATGAATTTTTTTTTTAATGCTGAGTAATATTCCATTGTGTATATGTACCACAGCTTTCTTATCCATTCGTCAGTTGATGGGCATCTAGGTTGCTTCCATGTCCTGGCTATTGTAAACAATGTGGCGATGAACACTGGGGTACACGTGTCTCTTTCAATGCAATTCCTATCAAGCTACCAGAGGTCTTTTTCAGAGAATTAGAACAAATAATTTCACAATTTGTATGGAAATACAAAAAAACCTCGTATAGCCAAAGCAATCTTGAGAAAGAAGAATGGAACTGGAGGAATCAACCTACCTGACTTTAGGCTATACTACAAATCCACAGTCATTAAGACAGTATGGTACTGGCACAAAGACAGAAATATAGATCAGTGGAACAAAATAGAAAGCCCAGAGATAAATCCACTCATCTATGGACACCTTATCTTTGACAAAGGAGGCAAGAATATACAATGGAGAAAAGACAATCTCTTTAACAAGTGGTGCTGGGAAAACTGGACAGCCACTTGTAAAAGAATGAAACTAGAACACTTTCTAACACCATACACAAAGATAAACTCAAAATGGATCAAAGATCTAATCATAAGACCAGATTAGTTTTATAGTCTATAAAACTCCTAGAGGATAACATAGGCAAAACACTCTCCGACATAAACCAAAGTGGGATCCTCTATGACCCACCTCCCAGAATATTGGAAATAAAAGCACGAATAAACAAATGGGACCTAATTAAAATTAAAAGCTTCTGCACAACAAAGGAAACTATAAGCAAGGTGAAAAGACAGCCTTCAGAATGGGAGAAAATAATAGCCAATGAAGCAACAGACAAACAATTAATCTCAAAAATACACAAGCAACTCCTGCAGCTCCATTCTAGAAAAATAAACGACCCAATCAAAAAGTGGGCCAAAGAACTTAACAGACATTTCTCCAAAGAAGACATAAAAATGGCTAACAAACACATGAAAAGATGTTCAACATCACTCATTATCAGAGAAATGCAAATCAAAACCACAATGAGGTACCACTTTACACCAGTCAGAATGGCTGCCATCCAAAAATCTACAAGCAATAAATGCTGGAGAGGATGTGGAGAAAAGGGAACTAACTCTCTTAGACTGTTGGTGGGAATGCAAACTAGTACAGCCACTATGGAAAACAGTGTGGAGATTCCTTAAAAAACTGCAAATAGACCTGCCATATGACCCAGCAATCCCACTGCTGGGCATACACACCGAGGAAACCAGAATTGAAAGAGACACGTGTACCCCAATGTTCATCGGGACTTCCTCTCTTTAGAGAACATGGAAGCACCAGGCTGGCTGTCTGAGTGAGACTTCTGAAATTCCCGCCCTCAGCATGTTAGTGAGCACTCCAGAATCTTCTTTCCATGGCTGCCCATTACATAAGCTTTATATCTCATTCTTCTAAATGGCAGGTAGTATTCCAGCTTTCCTTTGGAGAGATCTGCCTTTCCCTCTGTCACACACAGTCTATTGTGGAGCCAAGGGGTTGACTCCACACCTCCTACTTGGTGGCCTGGCCATGTGACCCAGGGCTAACCAATCAAGGCTTGCTACCCATCGTGATTGGTTCAGGAGTAGCCCCCTGTCCAGTCTTGTGATTGGTTAAGGGATGGGCATTGATCTAGGTCTGGCAAATCAGAATATTTAATCCCTTGGCCACAGTAACTGTTTATAGAGATGGACATAGGACCCAAAGGTAGTCCAAAGAGATTCAATTCCAGAACTCTCTAAGGGAATAATTAGAGGAAAGAGATGCACTCTTTCCAAGGTGTTAACAGAGGAGGGCATGGCAGCTTGGAGTGCCACAGGCCAAGTTGTCACTATGGGGATAAGCCTGCTTAAGGTGGGCTAAGATGGAAGAAAATAAGGCTGAGAGGGAGAAAGTGTAATGTTGTGGCCTGATGACATCATTTAGCTTCTGGATCCAGCCATACCTGAAGGCTTTATACTTTGCATGAGTAAATAAGGTCTCTTTTTGACTTATGTAATGTTGAGTTTAGTTTGTGGATTTACTATAAACATATAAACCTATACTAAAACATATAATCCACCCAGAGAGTGGCCTCAACCGACCCTCAACCTACCCTCCTGGCCAATGTCCTTTCACCTAGTCCTAGAATCTGCCTTTGCTATATCTTACATTCTCTTCATTGCTCAGTCCTTTTTCTCTACTTGGTAAACCATTTCCCATGCCTTCTCAACATGTCCTCATCAACTAACATATAACTATACATAGAGCTCTCCTGGAGAAGGAAATGGCAACCCACTCCAGTGTTCTTGCCTGGAGAATCCCAGGGATGGAGGAGCCTGGTGGGCTGCCGTCTGTGGGGTTGCACAGAGTCAGACACGACTGAAGTGACTGAGCAGCAGCAGAGCTCTCCATTCTGGAGAGTTTTTTATGCTCCTGTTAACACCAAACTTGCCAGTTTTAAAGAGCTGGTAATCCAGTATGAGTGGTTTAGCACAAAGTGGATGCTCAATAAAAAATGAATGACTGTCCATATGTTCGTTCTCTATGTCTGTGTCTCTATTTCTGCTTTGCAAACAGTCCCACTCGTACCATTCTCCCAGACTCCCCGCTAACACACAGTATCATGCAAGTAGGAGAGAGCAGAGCTCCATTCTAACCATTCAGCTCCCAACTCCCGACCTTAGCCAAATACTGTTGGCTTGCAGCTTAAAGCCCATGCAGAGCGATGATTTAAATGGGTGAAGTATTTGGGGGTGTGTTGGATGGGAAGATGTGCATTTAAAATAAATAGAAGTGTGGGACTTCCCTGGTGGTCCAGTGGTAAGGAATCCACCTTGCAAGGCAGGGGATTCAGGTTTGACCTTAGTTCAGGGGACTAAGATCGCACATACCATGGAGCAGCTAAACCCATGTGCTGCAACTACTGAGCCAGTGCCCCACAAGTAGAGAGTCCACGTGCTGCACAGAAAGAGCTCTCAGGACTCAGCAAAGAACCTGCATGCTGCATGAGGCAATTGCATGCTTCATCGAGACCTGATGAAGCCAAATAAAGAAAGAAATAGATACATAAATATTAAAAATATAAAATAAGAAAAGTGATTTCTCCTTCTGTAGATCCTAAAATGCATCATGAGTCCCCCCCAAACAGATAAAGCATTGGTTCACATACAAGCCTCAGTACCTAAATGAGGCTCCTTTGTCTGTTAAGAATTTGATTACTACCTTTTCAAGCTAGTAAAAGGGGCCCAACAAGAAATATCAGGCAGTGGGGAGAGGTCTCCTTGGAGAAGCAGATGGTCCAAAAAAACATATTCTGGGGGAAACTGACCCTGAGTGACAGCTTCATTGGGTGCTCCCCACTGTTCAGCCATGGATATTATGACTTCATGGGGAGTCCCTGGGTTGGTACAACCTTATGAAAGACCCTAAACCAGAATGTCCCACCTGAGCCCTTACCCCATTCCTGACGCTCAAAATTGTGTTGTTGTTGTTTAGTCGCTAAGTCATGTCTGACTCTTGGCGACCCCATGGACTGCAGCCTGCCAGGCTTCCCTGTCCTTCACCAACTCCTGGAGCTTGCTCAAATTCATGTCTATTGAATCGATGATGCCATCCAAATATCTGGTCATCTGTTGTCCCCTTCTCCTCCTGCCTTCAATCTTTCCCAGCATCAGGGTCTTTCCTAATGAGTCAGCTCTTTGCATCAGGTGGCCAAAGAATTGGAGCTTCAGCATCAGTCCTTTTAGTGAGTATTCAGGGTTGAATTCCTTTGGGATTGTCTGGTTTGATCGCCTTGCTGTCCAAGGGACTCTCAAAGAGTCTTCTCCAGCACCACAATTCGAAATCATCAATTCTTTGGCTCTCTGTCTTCTTTATAGTCTGATTCTCACATTCATACATGACTACTGGAAAAACCATAGCTTTGACTACACAGACCTTGTGGGCAAAATGATGTCTCTGCTTTTCAACATGCTGTCTAGATTTGTCATAGGTTTTCTTTGAAAGAGTGTCTTTTAATTTCATGGTTGTAGTCACTGTCTGCAGTGATTTTTGAGCCCAAGAAAATTTTCTAAAAAATTGTGAGCTAAGTTAAGTGGTTGTTTCAAGCAGATGGATTTGGGGGTCATGCATTATATGACAATAGTAACTGGAACAGGATTCAAAGCTTTATGAGAACTGTTTGGAAAGCTTTAGATGGCATGTAGATGAGGGGAAAGGACTCCAGGTACAGGAAGTACCTACATGTCCAAGTGAGCCTGTCGCGGGGCTGAGGGTGCTGAAGGGCATAGGCAGGAGATGGCCCTAGGTGTGCTTAGGGCTTATTTCTTGGCTCACTGGAAGGACAGATTAACAGGGTGTGACAGAGGGAAGTCAATGCAGGACTGGTTGGCCACTCAGCCTCCTGAGGCATTCTGAGCAGTGGTTAGATGACTTTGGCTTCAGCCAGACCAAGTTCAAGTACCAGCTCTGCCACACCCACCTGTGAGCCTCTAGTTGCATACTTTTCTGTCTATGTTTTACTTTCTTCATGTGTAAAATGGGACTCAGATTTGCCTAATATGTCTGGGTGGGTTTCCAAGGGGGCTCAGTGGTAAAAGAATCCGTCTGCCATGCAGAAGACACAGGTTTGATTCTTGGGTCATGAAGATCCTCTGGAGAAGAAAATGGCAACCCACTCCAGTATTCTTGCTTTGGAAATCCCATGGATGGAGGAGCCTGGAGGGCTACGGTGCATGGGGTCACAAAAGGGTCGGACACACTTAGAGACTAAGCAACAACAAAGGTAGGTCTGGTTGGAGGATTCAATTAGATTATGAATATGAAGGGCTGGAACTATATGTGTTATTCAAATTGCCATATGAAATTCAGGGATCTGGTTCTCAACCTTCCAGGATCAGGAGCTCAGTATTAAAACAGACTCACATTAACCAGCGTTGGAATCTGATATATAAACCGGCAAGTGGACAAACTAAAGGACCGTCAGAAATGAAGTTAACAGACAGCATGGTCACGTGGGCAAAGCAGAGCACCCCTTTCTGAACAAGTACTCATGGGAGTCCATATTCTAATGAGATGGTTGCTATGGAGACTATACAGTGGCAAGAGAGTGGCTTAGAATCATGTTGCAGCCAGCCTGAGACCTGTCACTTCTCCAGGGAGAGCCTCCCACAGGGAAACACAGTATTAGGTTTGCCAGGTCATGATGGCCTCTTCTTTGTACTCCTTGACTTATGACTTTCTAGGTCTTCCTTTTTATGTCATCTAAGCCAGTGTGGCCCAGATTTTGATTGTTCCTGTTGGGAGATAATTCTCCAGGGGTCTGTCACATTTCTGCACATCTTGGAAGGGGCTGTTGGAAGATGGATTTAGTGTCTTCCCCCAAAACAAAAGGCAGCCATGTTTACTGCCCACTAGAAAAGATTCTAGTCCCCTAAGTGTGGGGTTTCTCTTCTACACTGCAATTCCCTGCCTGCACAGGTCTCTATCTGGCTAATCTGCATCGTCACCCCCACAGGATTGGGGACAAAGGAAATTATTGGAAATACGCTGCCGGCTGTGCCATAAGTCATAACGCTCTTTGTCTCTGATCCAGGTGTCTTGTGCCCTCTGCCAGCATCCATGAAATTGGCAAGCTAACTTGTTAACTAGTAAGTAGGATAATAGCCTGGATGAGAACATTGGGTGTTTCCAAATTCTCCTGCCCCATTGCACACTGACAGCCCTAAGCCTTTGGCAAAGAGAGGCTTACTGACCCCTGGCCTGTAGATTGAACTATGTAACGCTGGGGGACCTGTCCTACCTCAGTGCCAAGTTCTTGGGGGCACTTTGCTGTCACTTGGATGAGCCGCTAATGAAATGAAATGATATTCGTCTGACTCTCCATTTCAGTGCTCCGCTTTCCCCTCTATCTCTGCCTGGGCTTCTCTCTCCCCACCCACCAGCCTCCACCACAATCCATCTACCCAGCTCAGCCATGCCCCTTGGGCCCTCCAGTCAGTCTCTGAGACCGCAGTGGGGGGAAATGGTGGCTGCCTTTCACCAGAGGGTGTGATCAATGCTACTGTGTTTTTCTTGACTGCTTCTCTATTTTTCCTGGCACAGGCCCTGAGAGTGGAGTGCTTTGTGGCTGTGTCAGCGCCAATTATTAACGTGAATATCATCATTGGTAGCTGTTGCTGCGCCTGGTGGTGCAAGCAAAGCTCAGGCAGGCTTTGCGCCGCTCCACAGTGAGCTCTGTAATTAACTCCGGTGATTCACTGCATACACCCATTGTGCTCTTTTTAAGGCCAGAGACATCCATTTACATGAGGAGCTAGAAAACAAGTATTTCTGAGGCCTCTCTTTGGAAGAACTTCTCAAGCACTCACCCACCCATCCTCTGCCTAATGAAACAGCCTGACCTTACCCCACCCTCACCTCCTGTTGGAAAATCTGGCCCTTGAAGCTTGGTCATTGAGAAAGATCTAAGGGTTTGGTCCCCTCTTCTTTCAAGAGATACTTGGGGCTGTGCACACCCCTTATTTTTCACTATATCCAACACCTAAAACAGCACCTGACATTTAGTAGACACTCAAGAAATGTCCTTTCTGAATTGGTGACTTTTTCTTCCCAATTTTAGCTGTCCAAATGGACAGAAACTTAGAAGAGCAATTCTCAGTCTGGGGCTATTTCTCCCCCTGGGGGACATTTGGCAACATCTAAAGATATTTGGGGTTGTCACAGAGGGATGCTCCTATTGGCACCCATTCGGTACCAAGGATGCTACCAAGGATCCTACAAAGCACAGGACAGCCCCCACAAGAAAGGTTTATTTGGGCCCAAATGGTGTCAAGGTTCAGAAGCCTTGGCTTAGAAGATGCCACCTCGAGTTCATGTTGCCCTGGATTTATTCGTGTTGGCGTTTGGTTGGTCTTGAGAAAGCCCAGAGATGGTTTTTGAAGCCCCAGCATGATTGATGTTTTACTGCCTGGATTTTATGTGAATGGCTGCTAATGAACACGGCCTGCCTTGATGACTCTGCAGAGGGCACCATTCAAACGAACCAATTATGAAGGATTTTTTAATGTAAACTTTTAACCAGGTAGCCTGAGGGCTTGCTGAGCATAAAAGTACAATTTAGAAAACATGAGGTTTTCTGAGGTTCCGGGAGGCCCCGGAAGAATTGATGCAAGCGCTCATGCAGCAGGGCTGGGAACAGTTTTCTGAAGTCGATGAGCAGCTTTGGCCATTGAGTTACCCCCAAAAGTCATCCCCAACAAAGAGGGTCAGAGTTTCTGCTGCTTTGAGAGGAGCTGGCCACCAGGGACAGGCCAATCTGGAGGGTGCGGCGGTGGGCAGGTAGTGAGGGAGATTCCTGGCTGTCTTCTCCCTAAGTTTGTCCACTTAACTCGCTGATTCCCAGGGAATTGCTGACTCATGGCTCTCCTACCTTTAGCCAGATGGCTAGGGGGTTAGGTAACCTAATGATTCATACCCTCCTTCCTTTGGCAATTGTCTGCTCTGACACCTGTATATCACCCATTAGAAGCTGTAATTCAGGTCAATCAGGGTAATAGAAAGACCGAAGGATTTCCACGGATTTCTCTTGTTTCTCTTCTCCCTTGAGCCCTGCCTCTCCCTGACTAGGAAAGGGGCTTCCTCTTGAGGATTTGCTAAAGACCCCCTCTTTCTTCTACTTCCTGTAGCATCCTTTATTCCCTTGCTCCCCACTTCTGTGCTTTTCCTAGAGAGCTATCCACTCCTGACTTCTTCATTTTCTCTCTGCCACTTGGTGCCATACTGTGCTTCCCTAGGTCCTTTGCTTTACAGATTGATGTCAACACAAATGGGATGTGGGCACTGGTGATGGCTTAACTGGATGTCAGACCCAGCACTAAACTCATGGCCTTAGATACTTTCTTTTCTAAGTCAGTGACCTTTTAAACAGCTTTTTATTTATTCATTTCATTCTTAGCAGTAGAATCACTCAGTAATTCAACAAATATTTATTGAACATCTGTGATGTGCCAAGCATTGTTGTAGCTCCAGGGGGCGGAGCCATGAACAAAAATGCACAAGGTTCTTGCTCTTCTGGGAATTATATTCTAGTGAGGTGAAGCCAACAATAAACAAACAAAAAAATATGTCATAATATTTCATTTCAGTTCAGTCGCTCAGTTGTGTCTGACTTTTTGCGACCCCATGGACTGCAGCACGCCAGGCCTCCCTGTCCATCACCAACTCCCAGAGTTTACTCAAACTCATGTCCACTGAGTTGGTGATGCCATCCAAACATCTCATCCTCTGTCATCCCCTTCTCCTCCTTCCTTCAATCTTTCCCAGCATCAGGGTCTTTTCCAGTGAGTCAACTCTTTGCATCAGGTGGCCAAAGTATTGGAGTTTCAGCTTCAGCATCAGTCCCTCCAATGAACACCCAGGACTGATCTCCTTTAGGATGGACTGGCTGGATCTCCTTGCAGTCCAGGGGACTCTCAAGAGTCTTCTCCAACACCACAGTTCAAAAGCATCAATTCTTTTGTGCTCAGCTTTGTTTATAGTCCACCTCTCACATCCATACATGACTACTGGAAAAACCATAACTTTGACTACATGGATCATTGTTGGTAAAGTAATGTCTCTGCTCTTTAATATGCTGTCTAGGTAGGTCATAACTCTTCTTCCAAGGGGCAAGCATCTTTTAATTTCATGGCTGCAGTCACCATCTGCAATGATTTCAGGTGGTGATAAATGCCTGGAAAAAAAAGAATAAAGATAAAGGATTAGAGATGGATGCTGGTGTAGGTATTATTTCAGACAGAGCACATAGGGAAACTTCTCTGACAAGGAGGGCAGAGATCATTTTTGAATTAAATCTTCCTATTATTCTAATGTTTAAAATGGTTAAAAGTGGAGATGCTTTGGTGAAGGATTAGAGGATAGGGGAGACTGACAAAGATGGAGTGGTCCAGAAGACCTTGTTGGAGAGGTAGCATTTTGTATGGGAGCTTAAAAAAATAGAAGGAACCAGGTTTTGAAAAGTAACTTTATTTTTAAAGTGAAAATAAATTGAACATGTTAAAAAAAAAGTTAATTCAAACAGTAGGGGAGATATAAAGGAGAGTATCCGAATATCCTGGCTCCATTGCCCCAAAGACAATCCTGTGACAAGTTTCATGTGTCTCCTTCCAAGAATATTTTGTATGTATGTAAGCATTTATGGCAACTTTGTCTTCATCACTCTTTTTAAAAACCAATAGTATCTATGTTCATCAGTGATATTGGCCTGTAGTTTTCTTTTTTTGTGGCATCTTTGTCGGGATTTGGAATTAGGGTGATGGTGGCCTCATAGAATGAGTTTGGAAGTTTACCTTCCTCTGCAATTTTCTGGAAGAGTTTGAGTAGAATAGGTGTTAGCTCTTCTCTAAATTTTTGGTAGAATTCAGCTGTGAAGCCATCTGGTCCTGGGCTTTTGTTTTTTGGAAGATTTCTGATTACGGTTTCAATTTCCGTGCTTGTGATGGGTCTATTAATATTATCTATCAATCTCTTTAATAAGTGGTGCTGGGAAAACTGGACACCCACTTGTAAAAGAATGAAACTAAAACACTTTCTAACACCATACACAAAAATAAACTCAAAATGGATCAAAGATCTAATCATAAGACCAGAAACTATAAAACTCCTAGAGGATGACATAGGCAAAACACTCTCCGACATAAACCAAAGCGGGATCCTCTATGACCCACCTCCCAGAATATCGGAAATAAAAGCACGAATAAACAAATGGGACCTAATTAAAATTAAAAGCTTCTGCACAACAAAGGAAACTATAAGCAAGGTGAAAAGACAGCCTTCAGAATGGGAGAAAATAATAGCCAATGAAGCAATGGACAAACAATTAATCTCAAAAATACACAAGCAACTCCTGCAGCTCCATTCTAGAAAAATAAACGACCCAATCAAAAAGTGGGCCAAAGAACTTAACAGACATTTCTCCAAAGAAGACATAAAAATGGCTAACAAACACATGAAAAGATGCTCAACATCACTCATTATCAGAGAAATGCAAATCAAAACCACAATGAGGTGCCACTTTAAACCAGCCAGAATGGCTGCCATCCAAAAGTCTACAATTAATAAATGCTGGAGAGGATGTGGAGAAAAGGGAACTCTCTTACACTGTTGGTGAGGTTGCAAACTAGTACAGCCACTATGGAAAACAGTGTGGAGGTCCCTTAAAAAACTGCAAATAGACCTGCCATATGACCCAGCAATCCCACTGCTGGGCATACACACCGAGGAAACCAGAATTGAAAGAGACACGTGTACCCCAATGTTCATTGCCGCATTGTTTACAATAGACAGGACATGGAAGCAACCTAGATGCCCATCAACTGACGAATGGATAAGAAAGCTGTGGTACATATACACAATGGAATATTACTCAGCATTAAAAAAAAATTCATTTGAAGCAGTTCTACTCAGGTGGACGGAACTGGAGCCTATTATCCAGAGTGAAGTAAGCCAGAAGGAAAAACAACAATACAGTATACTAACGCATATATATGGAATTTAGAAAGATGGTAACGAGAACCCTGCATGCGAGACAGCAAAAGAAACGCAGATGTATAGAACAGACTCGTGGACTCTGTGGAAGAGGGCAAGGGTGGGATGATATGGGAGAATGGCATTGAAACATGTTAATTATCATATGTGAAATCAATCGCCAGCCCAGGGTTGATGCTCAGGGCTGGTGTACCGAGATGTCCCAGGGAGGGAATCGGGAGGGAGGAGGGAGGGGGTTTCTGGAGGGGGAGCATATGTAAACCCATGGTGGTTTCATGTCATTGTATGGCAAAACCAACACAATAAAGTAAAGAAAATTAAAAAAATAAAAATAAAAACCAATAGTAACCTATCGTACCCAACATTCTGCACCTTAATTTTTGAAATTTGAAATCATATGGTGGAGATTTTTTCTGTATTAACTTGCCAAAATTTCTTTCATTCTTATAATACTGGGGTGGTAGTCCACTGTGGAGCTGACTTTTTACTTATATATCCAGTCTCCCATTCCTGGTATTAGCTGGTTTCCATTTGCAAATGTGTCTCTATCTATTGGATACATATTAATAGAAATAAATACATTTATTAAATATATTAATTAGCTATATCTGTTGGATAAATTTCTAGAAGTAGAATTGGCTGGGTCAAAGAGGATGTGTGCTTTCCATTTGAATGGATATTGACAATTTGTCCTGTAGAGGAATTATACCCATTTATCTTCCCTGCCAATTTACAAAGCTGCAATGTTTTATTTAAGTGGATGGATTGTAGTTACGTATTTATTTTTAATGTTTATTTATTTATCTTTTTGACCATGCTGTGCAGCACATGGGATCCTAGTTCCCCAACCAGGGATCAAACCTATGCCCCCTGTACTGGAAGCATGGAGTCTTAACCACTGGACTTCCAGGGAAGTCCTGGTACAACATGTTTTTAAATGTTTTGATCTCTTTTGTCTAACTGATTGGTGAGAAATATTTCAGTTTGTTTTAGTTTGCATTTTATGAACCCTTCATGAGTTTGAACATCTTTGGAGGTCTGGAAGGGCTGTTGTCTTTCTTGTTATCTTGTCTAGTCAGAGAATGTTAAGTCAAGAGGCCTATTGGGTGTCCCAGTGGAGACAGAAAGAAGGCATCCAGATACTCAAGTTAGAGCTCAGGTGAAACTGTCTAAACTATGGCTATCATTCTGAAAGTCAGTAGTATATAGATAGTACTGTGGAATGAATGAGCTTACCTAAAGAGGAATGAACAAAATAGTGAGAAGAAGGCTAAGGACTCAACCTGGGGCTCTCATCCATCCAGAGGTTGGGTGGAGAAGGAGGGTCAACCTAAGGTTGAGAAGCAGCTGAGAGAGAGGAAGGAAGGTAGGTAGGAAGTAGAAGCTGCCAAGAAAAGAGAGTGACTTGGGAGGGATCAAGGGGTCAACCATGAAGTCAGGGAAAAGAAGAAGGAAGGTACTCTTTACATTTGACCACATGGGGTCATTGATAAATTTGAGGTCAAGTTTGCTGGAGTGATGACAAAGTTAAATTGGACTTGATCGAAGAAGTGGAGTTGGGGCTTGGATGTAACACTTGCAAGGTATTTTGCCAAGATGAGAATTAGGATAATAGGATGTAGTTGGATAGGGATAAGGGATCAAAGTCAGTCTTTTGGTTTGATTTTTTTTTTTGAGATGGGAGATACTGAGGAAGTGTCTTTGCAGGTGGAAATGATCCAGGAGAAAGGGTTGCTGATGTGTGTGAATTTGTATAGCTGGGAGGGCAGACTCTTAGAAGGGGAAGGATTCAGGAACAAATGGAGGTGGCCCCGGCTGGCAGGAGAGACATGTCTTCAACTGTATCTTGAAGCAAGAAAGAGAATGGGGTTCATATGTAGGCAAGTTTGAGGGTGTGGGTGGTGGGAGATGAGAAAACTCGAATCCAGTTGCTTGTATTTCCTTCTTAAAGAAGGAGGCAGAATCTTCAGACTAGGGTGAGTGGAGGGAGAGTGATACAAAATCCACAATTAAGTAGCAAGTGTGAAGTGGGCATCCCCCTGAGCAGGACAGGTACCTCTCCCAGGAGCTGGGATGGACGTGCCAGGCTTATTTGAATGCCTTGGAGCCTTGCCGGACTCGGTACAGAGTGGTTAATTTTGAGGTGTCCGATCTCGACGCTGTTCATGGAGTTATTTATGTCTGAGATGATGAAAATTCCCTCCCCCTACTTCTGGACCCATAAAAAGTGTGGGGAAGTGGTCAGCATACCAGCCTGCGTTCCTGGGTCGTGTGGATTACCGCTGTCACGGGCGTGTTTCGCGCCCCCATCCATCTTCCTCCCAGACTCCCCAGCTCACGCCTGTCAGGACGGGGCACTGACCCCTGCTGAGGCCGGGTTCCCGGCTTTGGGCACCATGTGGGCCTAAACACAGCTTGTGAGCAAGTGCTTTTAATAAGCGTCAAGTTCCCCAGTTTCTCCTCTTTCCCGGCCTCCTTCTTATCGTCTAAAGACAGCAGACCCTGGCCCCCACTGAGCGTGGGATATGGTTTCCTACCTAAGCACACACTCACCACGGGATGGGGTATGTTCTGGGTCCACGGGGGTCCTGGGCATGCGGTGTTGTGTTACTACTGCATTCTACACTGATTAGATTCCTGTTTTCTGGAAAATCCTGTTCAAGGAGAAGTATGGGAGGAGGCTTGTCTGAGACACCCCCGACCCCACCCACTACCCCATCATCGTAGGTCTTTTCAGCTTTGCCATTTAAAAAATAATTTTATTTATTTATTTTTGGCTGTGCTGGGCCTTGTTGCTGCGCAGACTTTTCTCTAGTTGTGATGAGCGGGGACTACTCTCTAATTGCAGTGTGATGGCTTCTCACCTCAATGGCTTCTCTTGTCTCAGATCATGGGCTTTGGGCACAGGGCTTCAGTAGTTGTGGCACAGAGGCTCCGTAGTTATGGCCCCCAGACTTTAGAGCAGAGGCTCAGTATCTGTGGCGCACAGGTTTAGTTTCTCCGAGGCACATGGGATCTTCCCCAACCAGGGATCGAACCTGTGTCTCCTGCACTGGCAGGTGGATTCTTTACCACTGAGCCACCAGGGAAGCTCTGGGCTTTGCCATTTTGACAAAGGCCCCTAATCTCACTGGATCTGTCTGTTCATCTATAAAATGGGAATGATTGTATCTGCCTTGAATATCTATTGTGGTTTTGTGTGTATGTGTGAAATTTAAGTGAGAGGAGGAATGCAAACTTGCATTTCCATCAAGAATTATTGTAAGTTTTTTTTTTTTTGCCATACCATACAACATGTGAGATCCTAGTTCCCGGACTAGAGATTGAACCTACATCCTCCACACTGGAAGCATGGAGTCTTAATCACTGGACTGCGAGGGAAGTCCCATCAACGATTATTTTTATTAGTTGTCTCTCCATCCCCTGATACCTTCCTTGTCCCAAATACAGTGTCTAGCAGAGCCTGGCACATCCTAAGTTTTCAGTCAATGTTTGGGAGAATTAATGAATAAACAGAAGAGATGAATGTGTTGGTAGGTAAACCTACATATGTAATAATGGTTATAGTTAATGAACACTTAATACTTGCAGGCACTGGGTAAGAATCTGACAGCACAAGGTCATTTATTCCTCGCTGGAGGTAGATGGTCATGCTCCCATTCTACGGATAAGAAAACAGAAGTTCAGCAAGACTGAATTACCTAAGGGAGGTCTCCCACCATGTAATTGCTGCAGCAGAGATTTGAACCTAGGGCTTCCTCGTCTCAGAAGCCATGCTCTTGAGCACTGTGGGGTCATCCTGTGTGTGTGACAGCAGAGGGGACCACTTCAAAAGTGACGCTGATGACGTATGCTGAAATTGTTTATCCTTTTGTGGGGCTCAAAGAGAGTTGCTGTTGTTTAGCTGCTAAGTCGTGTCTGACTCTTTGCGACATCAAGGACTGTATCCTGCCAGACTCCTCTGTCCACGGGATTCCCCCAGCAAGAATACTGGAGTGGTAACCATTTCCTTCTCCAAGGGATCTGTCCAACCCAGGGATCAAACCTGCATCTCCTGTGTTGGCAGGTGGATTCTTTACTACCTAGCCACCAGGGAAGCCCTCAAAGAGTGTTACTTCTGTGTCAAAGATTGGCCTCTGCGAACATGAATAACCATGGGTTGACTGAGTAAATAAACTGCTTTGTGTTCCCAGGAAGAGGAAATGGCATTTTGTGTGGCTGGACCTGGAGCCGCCATAGCTGGTTTGGACACAGACTAGCCAGGTGGGCTCAGCCATCCCATGTCTCCAGCTGTCTCAGTTCAACTGACTGGGGTGGTGAAGGCAGCAGGCCAAGCCACCAGAGTTGATTCCCTGCTGCCCACCCCAGAACAAGCAGAGCTGGGATTAAGTAGGGATCCTTGAGGGCTTCCCAGGTGGCTCATTGGTAAAGAATCTGCCTACCAATGCAGGAGACGCAGGTTTGATCCCTGGGTTGGGGAGATCCTCTGGAGGCAGACGTGGCAACCCACTCCAATATTCTCGCCTGGAGAATCCCATGGACAGAGGAGCCTGATGGACTACAGTCCATGGGGTTGCAAAGAGTCGAACACAGCTTAGTGACTAAACAATAGCAACGACAACAAGGGATCCTTGACTTTTGTATTGCTTTTTTCTCTGCCTCGGTTGGGAGTCGGATGAGGTATGGGGACAGGGGCCTTTGCATCTGTTGTCCTTCTGACTCTGGGCTCCTAGGGGCCATTGCTACCTAAGGTGGCCCATCAGACCAGCAGTAGGAATTGCCTGTCTCACTGAGACCCTTGGCCAAGCTTCAGAGCATTGTCCCCCACAAGCTGGGTAGTCCCGATTCCCACTCAACCATTTACTCTCCAGTGGATTGGGCAATGGAAGCAGGCATGGGCTTGCCTCCCTCAACCTTCCTCTGGCCTTTAGAGAGTAGAGGGCTTTACCCTATGAAGATGGGGTGCTGGCTGCAGAGAGAGCCGGGAGAGCTGAGATCTGAGCTGGAGCATGTCAGTGCAGTAGGGCTGGATTCAGGAGACACGGGACAAGCCTTCCCCACCCAGGAATGACAGCCCAGCGCAGCCCACGACGGGCGTGCACCCTTGTGTAGTGTGCTGGCTGGCTGTTGTCTCGTTCTAATAAATTAAATCTGTTATATCATCACTGTTATATTCCTGAGACAAGCACTTCCAAGGCAGATTAGAAAGGAACTTAAGGGGATTAAAAGCTTCTCTTAGTGAAAAACAATGTTTCAGATGGGAAATCCATTTACCAATATGAATTTCAGCAGAAATGCATGTTTCCTTTAATGCATTGCTACTGCTCAAAGAAAATGGGGTTTCCCCCCACGCCTCCATCCTCTGTTTTGCATAAGTTATAATGTGGATTCTGTTGAGCGTAGCAAGCCTCTCAGGGAGATTGATGGCTTCCATAAAGTTGCACGAAAACATTTCTCCTTTGTTCATGGGGGAAAAGAAAAGTGTCTAATGGATTTGGAGTATTAAAAGAGTGTTGGTTTATACTGGAAACCAGGGGAAGTCTAAGAGTAAATACAGACACCAGAGGAAATGGATTAATTGGAGATGGAAACAGTCAATTCTCAGTTATCTGCTTGTGACTTATCTGTAAGAAGTTTAAAACAGGAGCAGAAAGCATCCCAGGGCTTCAGGAGCCCTGCCTGGCTGTCTATCACTGTGTCTACTCAGGGAATTGAAAGCCATTTTAATAACCTGGGCCCAATATAATTTGGAAGGTAATTCTGCGACTGCAGTTATAAAAAAAAAAATCACAGAAGGCAGTCCAAGGGATATGTAATTAATTTTTTTCCCTATGACTCCCAGGTTGGGATTCTCTATACCATTAGAAAGTTGACTTAACTTAAAATCACAAACTAGTTCCCTAAAGCTAACGTGGAGCTCTGATCTCAGGGGGGTTAGAAAACTTAGGATGACTGCTGGGTCAGGCCCCAGCACTCAGCGGCATGGAGATAATTTCTCCAGGGTGCTGGTGAGTTGTGTGTGCATGCATGCCAAGTCGTTTCAGTTGTATCTGACTCTTTGTGACCCTATGGGCTGTAGCCCACCAAGCTCCTGTGTCCATGGGATTCTCCAGGCAAGAGTACTGCAGTGGGTTGTCATGCCCTCCTCAAGTAGATCTTCTGGACCCAGGAGTCAAACCCGTTTCTCTTAAGTCTCCTGCATTGGCTGGTGGGTACTTTACTGTTAACTCTACCTGGGATGCCTGTAGAGCTGCTGTCTGGATCAGTTATAAGTTGTTGTCTGGACCCAGTGCTGACAGTTGGATTTGGTGCATTAATGAGTAGTGGTCTGTTCTAGGTGATTCTCAGGAATCCCTGGGGATGCCAAGTGCAAACCTTTCTCCCACAGTGGCCCATGGAGTTGGGTATCTGTGACCAGGGCCATGCATGAAAAACCCCTCCCTGGCATTTAAGGAGACTTGTTTGGAGTGATAGAGAGAGCTCCTTGGGTAGAGCTTCTTCTCAAGGAGTAAAAACTCATCATACCTGCTCAAGTCAGAGGTGAGTGTGCTGTAGGGATGCAACTCTTATGCATCTAAGGGAAGGGAGAGAAGCTGGGGCTGGATACAGTCATGGACCAAACCTGCCTCTCTCTTCTTTCTTCTCTCCCTCTCTCCCTCCCTTCTTTTCTGCCTTCCTTCTGGCTCCTCTTTCCTTTTCTCTTGCCTTCTTTTTCTCTTGCCAGAAGTGAGATTGAGCTCGGGTCTCTCCAAGATCCAGGCCTCAGTAGTATGTCTCCTCACCTCCGTCCACCCACCCAGGCCTCTTTAAGAGGTGACCACTGGCACTCCTTCCGAAAGCCAGGACATTGCTCATGCAAAGCTCCTCAGGGGCCCCCCTTTTCACCAGGAATACCCTCATTTTGTCCATATTGTGCCACTGCCACATCTGGTGGAAGGCTTTGCCTCTTAAAAGGAGAGGCTGAACTTCTGGAGTTCATGTTCCTAATTGTCAGCTCTAATAAATAGCAAATATTTGCTCACCATTATTGGGTGCTAACTAGGTGCCAGGCACTGTGTTAAGCACGTGACATGGACTAGCTTGTTAAGCTTCAACAGCTCTGAAACCTGGGTACTACCACCAGCCCATTTCAGAGCTGGGAAAATGAGGCTCAGAGAGGTATAGTAACTTGTCTAAGGTCACACAGCTAGCATCTGGAAGAGCAAGACGTGAACCCAGGACCTAGAGTCCATGCTTTAACTGCAACATTATGGGGCCTTAATGATCTTCTAACTGGAGTTCTATGTGTGGCTTCACTGAAGGCTATTTCCAGGTTGACCATGTCAACCTCCAGCCCAAGAAGTCAGTTTTCTACAACCACATAGATGGAGGTGGAAAGAGTGGATTAAAAATGACACATACTGTGAGCTGATATCCAGGATTCTAGCTTCTGTGGGATTTCTTACCTGTGTTGCTGCAAACCTTAACCCCACCCCACTGACCCCCCTACCCCAAACCTCCACAGTCCCCCTCCCATGAGCTACCACACATCCTTAGGTTCCTGCTGGAAAGCCCAGTGCTAAAATCTTGCTCAATTTTAATTACAGTTCCAAGCGCCTTGCTGTCAGCTGCCCTTCTGAAATTGTTTTAATTGAAGTTCCATGAATCCTGGAGAGTTCAGATGGAGTTCATCTCTAAAGCCCATCCTGATTTCATTAAAGATTTGATCTTTCTTTTTTTACCAATAAAACATTTATTATCGTTATCTGTTTCGTAACCATTTTCTTTCTCCAAAGAATTGTGGGGAGGGGGAATCAACCTCGTCTTCATGCCAATAAACCTAAGGAATCATCTGTTGATTTTTTTCTGGCCCACAAGAGCAATAACATTTTTTTAATTAATTATTTTCCTTTTAAATGAAGGTACTCCTCATTCAAGAGGATGTTTAAGCCTATAAGAGCCTATATGAATTATAGTTTATGAATTAACTGCACTCCAAGCTTAGGAAAGAATCGTCTTCCTAAATAGAGGTGTTTATCCCCTCCACCACCTGTATTGAGGCGATGTCAGGGCTGTTTTAACAGTCGAAGCAGAAATGGTGTTCTAACACTCTCCACACCCTCCACTCGTGGGAGGTAAGCTTTAGGAGACGAAGTCACGGATGAACCAAATGATGTAAAAATAAAACTGCATTGTAAAGTATCTTGTTGACCCCTGAGTGTTAATAATTAACAGTTAATTGCTATTAAATCATCGCTGGCCAGTCTTGGCTGGGGTCGCGATTTACGCCCAGGAGTCTATTCACTGTCTGTGTTTGTGATTATCTACTCCACGATGTTCTTCGAAAAACCTGATACCTGTCTCCCATTTGGTGGATTTGAGTCACAATGTTTTTGTTTAAGACTTCAGCTGCAGCTCCTTCTCGATCTTTGTTTCATGTATGTAATATACTTAAAATGCACTAAATGACAGTTTATAATATCATTATCTACAGTTAAAGATATTATAACTTCAAAAATGAAAAGAAAGTGTAGCCATATGTGGAAATGGTCTATTTTCTGCCCTTTTAACCTCCCTCCCTGGTAGTTTCAGCTGGACCAGACAGGCAACAGTACGAAAATCATAGGTCTGCAAAATCATTTTGCTATTTTAGCCCACAGTTGTCAGGAAAGGAAACTGGGTTATTTAGACAGTAAATAACAACTGAGGACTAATTCATTTGGCTTTTTTCTCTTTTCTCTCTCTCTCTTTTATTTTGGTACTGGGCTCCAATATGTTCTTTATTACATGGTTTGATAATTCAAGGATGGCTCCACAGCCCCTGCCGCCCTGCCACCGCACCCCCCGCCCCACCCCCAATGACAGGGGAGTTGATTTAAAGCTTCACTCTGAAGGGCCCTGGGGTTATTAGGAACAGTGTGGACGGAGTATGGATTAGGTTTAAAAGTAATAAAAAAGTGGACCTGTTGGTTAGGTGAAAAATTCACTATCAGATTCCTGAGTGCAGGGCTCCTTTTCATGTGCAAACGGCACTAAATGAAGCATTTAATTCAACAAATCCAGAGTTCTGATCCGCCAGAAATAGAGACTGGGTTAGTTCAATTTGTAACAAACGATCTCCGTATGATCAAAGTTCTGAGCGCTGATTTCAACATGCTGCTTAAATTAGCCTAACACCAAAGTCTTTGGCTCGGAGACAGTATTTGGAATGTCTTACCAGAGGAGAAATTCCTTCTCACACATGGTTCTAATATGCCATGCCAGCTTTGCTTTTTAATGGGCTGACAAGGAGGCGCGGTGCTAACTTTTCTGACTCCAGAAAGTTCTTGTGCTGTCACCCGCAAACCAGCTAGGATAATTTTTCCTTGGCTTCCTTATTAAAGGCTGAATGAAAGGATTGTGCAGCTTTCTTAATGTCACTTGGTCTGTTTGCCATAAATTCAGGCGTTCATGATGAAAGCTGCACTTAGATTTCGCTGGGAAATGGAATCAAGGAGAATGCACCCAGGTTCACAATAAATAACGAAGCGTGAGTTATTAAGTGAATTTCATATACCCAGGCCTTATTACATCAGCAGTTTAGATAATGGCTTCTGAAAAAATCCATCCATGTCTTTCACGGCCAAAGCGCGGAGGGGCGTGGTTTCCAGAGGGCGCCAAGGTGGACAGACAGAGCCAGCTGGGGTGAGAATGGAAGAAGTGGTATTTGAAAAATAATATAATATTTACATTTTTGCATGCTGTTTGCCTTTTTAGCTCAGCGGGGAGACCAGCAGGCCTGTTGGCCAACATGACCTGTATCACTGCAGGCTTCCTGCCTACAATTGTTTGTTTTTTTGCAGAAGGAAGACTGGGGGTTGTTTAGACTATGAGCCTAATTTTAGAGGATGATAATTATGTTGCTTCGAAACCACATATTTTCCAGAATTTGCTGCCCCATGAAAATAACTTGCATGTGTGTCCAGCCTGGCTGGCAGCCAGCCTGATGTCCAGACCCTGGTTCTCTGTGTCATCCTTGGGGACTCCCAGGGACCAGGATTGGGTGGCCCGGGTGGTGGAAAGGGCTTAGTCTGGGGAGGCAGAGAGCTGGTTTGGGCTCCACCATTCTTTTTAATCTTGGGTCAGTTGTATTACTTCCAGGGCAGCATTTTGCAGAATATCAACCTCTGACATGCTCTGCAGGATGTCTAGATCACATGAGCTTGGGAATCTTTGCCAGCTCTCTTCTCTTCTTCATGATATACCACGCACACCATTTTCTTATCTGTGTTGTCTTTAACCTAGCTCAATCCTACCTACCCTTCAGGTCTCTGATTCTCGAGTGCACTCTTTCTTTATGATATAAATCATGATTGTAGTCAATCTGCCAATTACTTGGGAAGTCATTGGATGATGTGAGTGTCCACTCAGCACTAACCTCTTGAGAGCAGGTGCTATCTGCTTTGTGATGAACTGGTGCTTAGCCTGATGGCTGCCGTGAAGTCGATGCTTCATGATTTGAGAAATTACTGAATGAAGACAGTGATCTTACAGATTCATGAATATTTGAATCACCTTGGAGGATCCCATTAAAATGGAGGTTCTGATTCAAGTTGTAGGTCTGGAGTGGGGCCTGAGAGTGTGTATTTCTCACATGTCTGATGTGATGCTGATTTTGAGTTGTTTTGAGTTGTTGTTTAGTCACTAAGTCATGTCTGACTTCTGTGATCCCATGGACTGTTGCCCTCCAGGCTCTTCTGTCCATGGGATTTTCCAGGCAAGAATACTGGAGTGGGTTGCCATGTCCGTCTCCAGGGGATCTTCCCGACCAGGGATGGAACCCATGTTTCTTATATTAGCAGGTGGATTCTTTACCACTGAGCCACCATGGAAGCCTCTGCATTTTGAATAGCAAGGAATTAAAAAGTTTGTGTTGAATACTAAATAGAACAAATTCTGTTTACCCTATCCTGCTGGAGTACCTAGTGATACCTATGGGCTGAGTGTTACTTTATTCATCTCTAAAATGAGCTAAATGCTCTCTAAGGATCCTTGCAGCTTAGAACATCACAGTTCATGGATGTGTCTCTCCAAAATGTTTGCTGAGTCAATACTAGGATGGGGAGGGGAGCTTCCCCAAGCATAGGATCTTTTGAAGGATGTGAAAAGGTTGTCAAGAGGGGTTGGGTTCAGCCTGGCTGAGCTCTTTCAGACTCAACTGTGGCTCCTCAGGAGGCAGCTAAGTATCTGCTGGTCCTGGTTGGAGAGCTGCCCCTTCCTATTCCTCTGTGAGAGGAATATTGGCTGTAAGAAGCTGGGAGGATACATTTCATGTGTCCAAGCTCAGGATGATACAGGTATAGGGCAGTAGGGGAAACATGAATGGAGCAAGTCCAGAGTGTATAATAAAGACAAGAAAAAAGAACCCTGAAAATTCAGCACCAAGCAAACATCAGTCACCCAACTGAAACATGAGCAAAAGATTCAGACCGAAAATACCACCAGAGGAGATAAATACACTGCAAGTGAGAGCATGGAAAGATACTCAGCATTACTTGGTATTGTGCTGTGTGCGCTAAGTCACTCAATTCTGTCTGACTCTTTGTAATCCCATGGACTGTAGCCCACCAGGCTCCTCTGTCCATGGGATTCTCCAGTCAAGAATACCGGAATGGGTTGCCATGCCCTCCTCCAGGGGATCTTCCCGACTCAGGGATCTAACCTGCATCTCTTCTGTCTCCTGCATTGGCAGGTGGGTTCTTTACCTGCCATCTGGGAAGACCTACTTTGTATTAAGGGTTTGCAAATTAAAATAAAAATGAGATGTCATTTTTACATCTACACAGCTATTAGAGTAACTAAAAGTCAAAAATACTGACAATACCAATAGCTGGATAGAAACAACAGAAAGTCTCATTCATTGCTGGTGGAAATGTGAAGCACTACAGTCACTTTGGAAGACAGGTTGGTAGTTTCTTACATAATTAAATGTACTCAAATCATACAGTCCAGCAACTGAAGCCCTAGGTATCCACCCAATTGATTTGAAAACAACGTCTATACAAAAACCCACTTGCAAATGCTTATTGCAATTCTATGCATAATCACCAAAACCTGGAAGTGACTGAGATGTCCTTCAATAGGTGAATGGATAAACAAATGGATAAATTATACATCCACAATCAGAACGTTATTCAACAATAGGAAGAAATGTATGATCAATGCAGGAATAGGTATGAATGAATCTTAAGTGTATTATTACATAAAAAAAGCCAATCTGAAAATGCTATGTACTATATGATTCCAGTTATATGTCATTCCTGAAAAGGCAAAACTAAAGAGGCAGCAAAAAGACCAGTGATTGCCAAGGATTTGAGGTGAGGTGAAGGAGGGCTGAATAGAAGGAGCTCAGTATATTTTTTAGGTCAATGAAATTATTTTGAATGCTACAGTGATGATCAAGATATTATGCATTGGCAAAACCCACAGAACTTCGCAGCACAAAGAGTAAATCTTGATGTACATTCATTTTAAAGAATAGTTTAGGAGGTTGAGAAAATGTCAAGAGAGAATGCAGAATTTGACAATCTAACTGGATTATGAACGTATGAAACAGTCTCACTGAAGTGGGCAGGGGACGAAGATGCTGTCCTAAATAAGTTTGGAAATGAGTGAAATTGTAAGCCTGCAGGTGAAGGAAGGGTAGCACTCTATTCTCACTGATAAAGTTGTTTCCCATAAAGGTATGAGTTAAAAATTCTGGAACCACTCTACATGTTCACCAGAACTGAACAACGAAGTAAAAAGTAAATGAATGGTGGATGATAAGAGTGTGGTTTTCACACTTGGAGTGGGTTATAGATAAGGAGTTTAGAGGAAGTTAGCATGAGCCTTAGGGTGGTGGATCAGAGTTGGAGACATCAGAACGCACTCATGTTTAGTTTTGTATCGCTACATATAGTTAGATGCAAAAGTTTTAATACATACATATATATATGCGTTGGTTAGTATACATACGTATATGTCCTTGTTTTGTCAACTGACAAGGTTTAGAAGTAATGACATCCCAATTGTAATATCCAGAGCTGGAGGCAAGATCTTGATTTTTTTGTTGTTGTTTACTGGAATATACATGAATCACATTGTTGTGTTAGTTTTTGCTGTTCAGTGAAGTGAATCATCTATATCTATACGTATGTCCTCTCCGTCTTGGAGCTCCTTCCCACCCACCCACCTATCTGTGTTGTCACAGAGCACCGAGCTGAGCTCCCTGCTCTGTACAGTGGGTTCCCACTAGCTATGCGTCTTACACAGGGAAGTGTACATTTGTCAGTCCTAATCTCCCAGTTCATCACCCCCTCTCATGTCCACATATCCATTCCTTATGTCTGCATCTCTATTCCTACCCTGCAAATAAGTTCATCTGTACCATTTTTCTAGATTCCACATACTTGCATTAATATGCGATACCTATTTTTTCTTTTGCTGGCTTACTTCATTCTATGTGACAGACTCCTGGTGATTCCATGTTTCTACAAGTGACCCAATTTTGCTCCTTTTTATGGCTGAGTAATATTCCATGATATATATGTACCACATCTTTATTCATTCACCAGATCTTGAATTTTAACATCATTCATTCTCCAATAAAAAGAACCAGAGTGTGGAGAAATAGTTGATTCTTGGGCTCTAGGACTGGAGCATGAAATACACCACATGAACACAGAACATGTTGTAGTGCCAGAAAGTAAGAAAGAGCTGCAATACCAAACATAACCAGAACACTAAACCCATAATGATGGGACTGTGTCAAAAGGATCCAGGATTTCAAATGAAAGACCCCTACAATGGCCAGAACTAGAACCGTATAAGGGACAACATCAAGTAGTATTGAATTACAATCTAAAGTATAACATTAATATCCATGAGTCCATGCTGGTGTAAAGAAGTGATTGAATAAATAAATGGGAAGGGGAGGAGAAGAATAGACTAATCTTCTGTGTAGAATTCAAAATGGTTTATATAGATATTCTACCCTCAAGGAGGTGAAGCACAACCTCCCACTCCTTCAGTAACTTAATTCCAGGAGGACAGGATGGAAAAAGAAAACAAAAAAAAGCATGGCTTCACAGTGGAGAAAACAGACAAATATCACCTCAAGCCCAGTGATCAAGGTCAACATCAACTGTGATTGCCTTAGTAGTATGCACTCTTGGTAAAGTGGCTTCCCAGGTGGCTCTAGTGGTAAAAAAAAAAAAAAACCCGCCTGCCAATGCAGGAGACATAAGAGACACGAGTTCCATCCCTGGGTCAGGAAGATCCCCTGGAGGAGGGCACAGCAACACACTCCAGTATTCTTGCCTGGAGAATCCCATGGACAGATAAGCCTGGTGGGCTACAGTCCACGGGGTGCAAAGAGTTGGGTGTGACTGAAGCGACCTAGCATGGCACACAGCACCCTTGATACAATGCATCAAGCATGGCTCTTCACTTCTGTGGTTTTCTTCCCCCAAACACATGACCTCAGTCTAATCACGGGAAAAACAGACGAATCCCAGTGAAGGGATATTCTTGATGGGTACTGCTCAAAACTGTCCAGGTCATCAGAAAACAGAAATTCTGATAAACTGTCCTAGCTAGGAGGAGCCAAAGGTGATATGATGAGGAAATGTAATATGGTGTGCTGAATGGAATCCTGGAATAGCAAAAGAATATCAGGGGGAAAGTGAGAAAATCTGAGTATAGTATGTGTGTGTTCAGTCGTGTCTGATTCTTTGCGACCCCATGAACTGTAGCCTACCAACCAGGCTCCTCTGTCCATGGAATTTTCCAGGCAAGAATACTGGAATGGGTCGCCATTCCCTACTGCAGGAGATCTTCCTCTCCTCATTTCATACGTGTGTGCGCGCGCGTGTACAGTCACTCAGTCGTGTCCGACTCTGTGACCCCATGAACTGTAGCCTGCCAGGCTCCTCTGTCCATGGAATTTTCCAGGCAAGAATACTGGAATGGGTCGCCATTCCCTACTGCAGGAGATCTTCCTGACTCAGGAATTGAACCTACATCTCCTGTGTCTCCTGCGTTGGTAGGTGGATTCTTTACCACTGAGCCCCCTGGGAAGCCTGAATACAGTACAAGTGAAAGTCTCTGTCGTGTCCAACTCTTTGCTACCCCATGGACTGTATAGTCCATGGAATTTTCCAGGCCGGAACACTGGAGTAGGTAGCATTTCCCTTCTCCAGGGGATCTTCCCAACCCAGGGATTGAACCCAAGTCTCCCACATTGCAGGCAGATTCTTTATAAGCTGAGACACAAGGGAATACAGTACAGACTTTAATTAATAATAATGTACCCATATCAGCTTATTCACTATGACAAATGGACATGTTAAAGAAAGACATTAATAAGGGAAAGTGAGTGTGGAATAGATAGGAACGAACACTGTTCTACCTTCAGAAGACCTCTGTAAATCTAATATGTGAGTGGGGAAGGTCGTGAAGTGGTCAAGGTCATTTAGCAATGGTGGGGGAGGGTAGAATTTGACAAAGCCTAGGTTTTTCCTCCTTCCACCGAAATACCCTCTGGCCTCCATCTCCTTCACAAACTGGGTGGTGTACTGGGATTATAGCACAACATATTCCTGTGCAATGTCTGGAAGTTTTAGTCATGATCCTCAGCTGTACACCCTCAATGAGGAGGACTCATGGGTGGCAGGGTGTGTGTGGAGTCCCTGGTTTCACTGGGATGGCCAAAGTTGGGTAGATTCCACATGGAGGGCTTTTCTGGGATCTATGTTCCTGTGTGGCCAGCACTTCATGGGACACTGCATAGGCAGGGATCTTTGTGGAGAGGCCCTTTGATGGCACTAATGGTAAAGAACCCGAATACCAAGGAAGGAGAAGTTAGAGACTCGGGTTTGATCCTTGAGTCAGGAAGATCCCCTATAGGAGGACATGGCAACTAACTCCAGTATTCTTGCCTGGAGAATCCCATGGACAGAGGAGCCTGGTGGGCTACAGCCCATGGCGTTGCACAGTCAGACATGACTGAAATAACTTGGCTTGCAGGCGCAGATAGGTGTGAGCCCCTTGTGCTTTGTCACTGCAGAAAGCAGGGATGCCAAGGCTGCCCTCCAGTGCTTTGTCTGTTGCGGGGGGGCTCGAAATGAATGCTCTCTGCTGCTCATCCCAATGTGAATGCTCCCCCTCCAGACTTGTTGGCTCTCTGGCAGGAGAAATGCTCTGTGGTCTGTCTGGGTTCCTATCCCAGCTCTGCAGTTTACCAGTTGTGTGATCTAGGGAAAGCAATAGAATCTTTCAGAGCCTCAATTTGCTCATCTGTCAGATGGAGCTAAACAGCTATTTATACCTCAGAGTTTGTGGGGAAAGTTCAATGACACCGTGCATCAGTGCTTGACAAAGGCAAACATGGACATAGTATCGTTATCATTCCTAATTATTTCTGCCTTCTTTACCTCTCTCCTCCGTCCCCATTTCGTCTCATCTTTACTCAACCAAATCCTTTCCTAAATGGTACCTTTATGTCACTTGTGCCCCTCGTTTTGTCTGCATTTAGTTGGGGCTTCAGGGATCATGAATGGTTACACTGAGAAGCAGGGTAAGTTTCAGGTGCAAATGGGGTAAAAATAGTGATACACCCCAGAGGACTGGTGGAACAGCAGAGGGCTACTCTTCAGTGCCTGCCTCCTGATTTCCAGGTTGGTCCCTACAGGGGTCTGCCTTGGGTGTTCAACGTGGTTGTCACGGTCTAGGAGGATGCTCCTCTCAACGCCA
Organism: Antilocapra americana; assembly: GCA_007570785.1. Lineage (NCBI taxonomy): Eukaryota > Metazoa > Chordata > Mammalia > Artiodactyla > Antilocapridae > Antilocapra > Antilocapra americana. Next base: position 1,147,677 of record ML663568.1, on the reverse strand, counting down.
GCTGTGCCTCCCTGCACTGGAGCTTCTTCTTGCCTGGGTGGGGCTACACTCATAGCTTCCTCACCCCAGATATGTGCCCCATCTTCCTTGGCATCCAACTGTGGCAGAAAGTTACCTATATGATATTCCAGAATTGGAGTAGGAAGAGCCCTCAAGCCCTCTGTCTGAAAATGGACTGCTTCTACTCCAAACAGCCTGTCTTGTGCCCTTCAGCCTTGGCTGCCCATCTAACCCACGACTTGACCCATGACTCCCAACTTCAAATCCTGTCTTCTGACCACTGCATCATTTTTTTTTTTCTGTAAAAGTAGTGGCAAGAATGGTCATTTTCCTTTTTAAAATATTATGTGAAAATGGGGGAAAAATGCTAACTTTAAGGTACTCATATGAGGGCTTCCCTCATAGCTCAGTTGGTGAAGAATCGCCTGCAATGTAGGAGACCCCAGTTCTATCCCTGGGTTGAGAAGATCCCCTGGAGAAGGGATAGGCTACCCACTCCAGTATTCTTGGGCTTCCCTTGTGGCTCAGCTGGTAAAGAATCTATCTGCAATGCAGGAGACCTGGGTTCGATCCCTGGGTTGGGAAGATCCCCTGGAGAAGGGAAAGGCTATCAACTCCAGTATTCTGGCCTAGAGAATTCCATGGACTGTATAGTCCACGAAGTCACAAAGAGTCGGACATGACTGAGCTACTTTAAAAAGAAATTAGGGTACTCACCCCAAGAAATTGCATGGAAATTTTTAGTGGCCAGCGAGAACTAAAATTCTAGGCTTTACTCCACTAGGTCACACAGATGTTTACTCCTATGGGATACACTCAGTGGAGCTCAATTTAGAAGTTCTGAAGCCCAAGACAAGGGAGTTGTCCCTTTATCCAGTTGAATCTGGTTAGATAGATAACGCGTGTTTCTGTAACTCCTATAATAAAATAATAATAATAATTTTAAAAATAAAGTCTTTTCTTCTACTCATTTTTTTTAATGGTGGAGGATGAGTCCAGAGCAATTAATTTAAATGCTGTTCGATCTGCTCTCCAGAGAAAGAATTCAGAGACACTCTGGTCAGATAAAGCTTCTCATCTCCTTAAAAAAGCCACTTGGATGGGGCTTAAGCATCTTTGTTCCTTCTCCTCAAGTTGCGAGAGATACATGTCATTTCAAGAAGTATGGAACTAATTGAGGGCTATGTCCAGCTCTTGTAGAGGTGAACAGGGCAGATAAATAAAAACTCCATTGCACATAAATCTTTGCTCCCAACATCAAAGAAAGCAGGATCCTGCTAAGTGTATTTGTATAATGCAGTAATTTATGCAAAAAGCAGCTTTGATAAATGTCCCCTAATTTATTGTCATGTATCTCAAATCAAAGTCAAACATTTACAGCCTGAGCCTGAAGGAAGCCAGGCCTCAGAGAGCCAAAGGGGTTTGAAGTTAAGTAAAGCTACATTGGGCAAAAGGTTAAATGGGATCCGGTTTGAATATTAAGAACTTTCTACAAATGATGGTGAAAGAAAGAGAGGACTAGTTTGGCTTCTAAAAATAAAGCGAGGCAGATTTTTTTTTTCCCCAGAGATTTTTCTTCCAAGGACAGACACGATCCAGGCACTGAAATGGTCTTCGGAGAAAAGAATCAGGGGGTGGTGGGGCAGCTGAAGATCCTGTATGTATAATCACAGGAAGACAAAGAAAAAGACTGTAGATTGGGTGCTTGAACGTATGCCAAGCACGGTGTTGAGTATTTTGCATTTCTTATCTGGTGGTTTCTATGAAGCACTGTCCAGGGATATTCTTATCATTCTTGTTTTATAGCTGGGGAAACTGAGGCAGCACATGAACTGAGAAGGCAGAAGACTCAAGGAGGTACAGCCCCTCTTTCTTTTGTTTTTATAATTTTTTTTTGCCAGGGGAGGCAGGGGCACTGTGCTGGTCTTAGTTGCAGCATGCAAGATCTTCACTGCTTAGTTGCTTTGCAGAATGTAAGATCCTTGACCAGGGATCGAACCCACATCCCCTGCCTCTCAAGGTGGATTCTGAACCACTGGACCATGAGACAAGTCCCTAGACTCTCGTTCTTAGTGGATTGGCTCATCTTCACACACTCTTGTTCCAAGGGCAGGTGGGAGTCACTGAGTAGGGAGCTTCCTGAAAGGTAAGGGTCCAGGCTTTGAATCTCATCTGTACCACTTTCCAGCTGTGTAATTCTATGCAAATTCTTTAACCTCTCTGAGCCTCAAAACACCCATCTATTGAACGGACCAAACAGTAGTGCTTTCTTAATGTGGATATCATGAGGGTTAAAAGAGAGAGCTCCTGTTGAAGGTAGGACAAGCATTACATCCATGAATGTCATTGTTGTTGGGTATGGGTTCCACATTCCAGTCCCAGAACATGGATGAGCCCAGGGTCCTCCCAGCTAAACCCGAGGAAGCTGTCGCAATCCTAAGAGGCTGGGAATGACCCAGGCTTTGTCACCTGATATTTTTAAATTTTTCAGTCTGAAGGATTCTGCACACCCAAGATCCCTGTAAAATAAACTCACAACCCCAGTAGTAGCATCGCCGTAGACAGCAGCTGTTTAAAAGATTTTACTGCCCATCTGGTGACTTGGCGTAGTCCTCAGACTGGTTCCAGGAGACAGGGCTTTGCTCTGTGATTCCACCAGCTGGTAACTGGTATTGCAAACCCATATTCAGATCTCAGCCTTCTGGTTAATAAAACTGAGACAGGGAATGGACTTGTGAAGGGCAGGATGTTCTCCCCATCTGAGGGTTTAGCCTCTGAGGCCTGGATCATGATGCTGGTTTCTGTCCAGGGCAAGGCCCTTGGCAGTTGTAAATCTCATGGTTCAGGACGTGTGTGGGTTTAAGGGGTTTGGGAGCATGTTTGCCATTGACTTGTTGGCTTTGTTCAGTGCTCGTGGCTGTGGCTGGGGTGGGAGGGCAAGGCACTTCCCACCCAGATGGTGCCTGTGAAGTTTCACCACTTGACTTTTGAAACATGCAAATGAAGAACTTTTCTTTCACTTCCATTCTTAGCCAGAGCTGGGGAAGTGGGGCAGTGGGGGATGGTGGGGGATTGTCTATGCTTTTGAACAACAGTGGATTAGCTCAGAGCATCCACTTGAAGACATTATCACTTTGAGAGGGACATGGAACCAAAGGAATTTGGTGCTAGGGTTTGAATTCCAGGAATATCACTCCTTGGTTCTAGGAACCTTAGATCTATTCCTGACTACTTAGATCTCTACTTTCCTCATCTATAAAATGGGCATGTGTGCATGCCAAGTCCCTTCAGTAGTGTCTGACATCTTGCGACCCTATGGACTGTAGTCAGCCAGGCTCCTCTGTCCATGAGATTCTCTAGACAAGAATACTGGATTGGGTTGCCATTTCCTTCTCCAGGAGATCTTCCTGACTCAGGGATTGAAGGCAAGTCTCCTGTGTTTCCTGCTTGGCAGGTGGCTTCTTCACCACTGAGCCACCTGGGAACAGGCCAGCCTAATTGGGAATGGAAGAGGACTAGATTTTTTGTTTTTCTTTTTGGCTCTTGGTTACACTCTTAAGTTCTCTCAGCTGCTCAGAAACCTGTCTTTGTCTAGTCTTAGGCGAAATGTTGCTAACCTTTATGATGCTTTTGACCAAATTTGAAAATGACGCCCCCTCCAGGCAGGCACATTGTTTGCCAAATGGGCAGTTTCTCTGTGCAAAGAAAATGGTTTCCCTTCTCTCTGGGCAGGTGTAGCCTTGCATCGGGCACCCATATGGGTAACCATAGCACAGGTTGGGCTTCAATCTTCACTCACCTCTCAGGAGGGTCTTTTGCAGTCACCAACCTGCACAACTGTACATGGCAGTCCTGCTACTGGGCCTCCCTCATTCCCTACCATCCCAGAACTTTTAAAGCTGTTGTCTTCAAAGTGGGATGAATTTATCATTGGTTGTCTTTCAGAAGCTCCTCATCATGTGAATCTATTCTGAAACAATATCCCCAAGTATGTTGGTCACTCAGTGATGTCTGACTCTGCAAATATCCCCAAAGGAGGGTGTGAAAACTGTAAGAGTGCCACAGAGGAGCTTGGAAACAGGAATGGGAAGCAGGACCGGAGTGAGGAGAAAGAGCTGGAAAATGTCAGAGAGAAAGCCCAGGCCTGAACTGTGTCTGCTGGGGCCAGCTGCATGGTTTGATCTGGGAACCTTGGCGGGGCCTTGCCCATCAGTAAAGATCTCCAGCTGTCTGCCATGGCCTTCCGGGCAGGCCTAGCATCAAGGATTTGTGACCTGTGCGGTCTGCTGGAAGGGTTCTGAGCCTGGTTTTAACACTCTGTGGTTACTGTCTTGAAATTTTTAATACTTTTAAACAAAGTGTTAGTCTCTCAGTCATGTGCTGCTCTTTGTGAGCTTATGGAATGTGGCCTGCCAGGTTCTTCTGTCCATGGGATTTCCCAGGCAAGAATACTGGAGTAGGTTGCCATTTCCTTCTCCAGGGAAGGGATTGAACCTGGATCTCCTGCACTGCAGGCAGATTCTTTCCCATCTGAGCCACCAGGGGAACCCACTTTTAAATAAAGGATTCTACATTTCATTCTGCAGTGGGCATTGTGAATTACATAGCTGGTTCCCCTCTCAGTTTTATGGGCCTTCTGCAGGGCGGGGGTGGGGAGCAGGGGCGGTGGTTGTTTTAATGGAGAAGCATTTGTTTGTTTTTGCCATCATTAAGTCAGTATTTACTGTGTACATACTGTGTGCCAGGGGCTTGAGATCTGGCAATGAACAAATGAGGCAGGGTCCTGACTCCCAGGGAGCTCACATACTGTGGGTGCCAATGCGAAAAGGGTCAACGATGGAGTGGGTAAACAGGGCACTTTCAGAGGACGAGGAGGGCATACGGGTCTGAAGCAGGGTAATGCCATGGAGAGGGGCTAGATTAGGCCATGTGAGAAAGCATCTTGGAAGAGCGAAACTTGAGCTGAGATCTGAGTGATGGAATAAGAACCAACCATGCCCTGGGAGTTGGAGGTGGGACCAGGATTTCAAGTCCAAGGAATAGCAAGTACGAAGGCCCTGAGGTAGGACAGAGTTCACGCTACATGGAAACTGTAGGCATAAAAATAGGTTTGGATTTTATTTTAAGGCTTTAGTGAATTTTTTACAATATTGCATCTGTTTTATGTCTTGCTTTTCGGCCACGAGACATGTGAGATCCTAGCTCCCTGACCGGGGATCAAATCAGCAGTCCCCTGCATTGGAAGGCGAAGTCTCAACCACTGGACTGCCAAGGATGTTCCCCAAGGGTTTGGATTTTAAATATAAGGGACACTGTGGGAAGTAACAGAAGTCGTAAGGGTAATGATAACTGCCCTTTGTTAAATGGCTTCTTTTCGCCAGGCTCCCTGTAAATACTTCGTTTTTTATCTACCATGTAAATGACACACTATTTCCATTTTCCAGATGAGGAAACTGAGGTCCAGTGACCCAAGGTCACCCAGTTTATATATAAATGAGCTGTGGTTAGAAGCGAGATCCATGTGATTCTGAGGACACTTCTCACCAGGTCTTGATTGGTAGACCTGACCAGTGCTGCCTTCTGACTGCCTCTGGGTGGGGCTCTCTGCTGGGGGATGGTGTTTCCCCAGTGTCTTATGTCCCTTCTTGGGCTGAGAGACCTCTGCGCACCAGCCGTGGAGATGAGAGATGAAGCAGTCTTTCATCACATCACTGGAGGCTGTGATGAAATTTTATCCTATGATCACTTAAATAAAGACAGCTGGGAGAAGCTGTTCAGGAGACACAAATAAGAACTTGGTTCAGATAACTTTGTTCAACCCTGTTTTGGCTCTGCCCGGATTCAAGTCCAGAAGAGTAGGAGAGACTAAAACATATTAATTAATTGCAACGGAAACTCTTTAAATGTATGCCTTCCTTCAACTCAGTGGTCCAGAAATAGTGAGTTGACTTTTATTTCTGGACGAGCTCCAAAGTCTCTTGATCTATAAGCCTGTCTCAATTAAATTTTAGAACCAACATGATCAGAACACACTCCTAAACACTGATGTAGATATAAATATATCTGCCTTCAAAGGCTTTCCTATCTGGTAGAGGGGGCTAGGTGTGGTGGGGTGGGTCTTTCAAGGCAGAATACAGGTGCCATTAGATATATTAAAAAGGATGCATGGAAGTTTTAAGGATGAGAAAGTTTGCATCCACTTAGTGCAATTTAAAAAAAGTAATTTATTGTTTATTTTTGGCTGCACTGGGTCTTTGTTGCTGCTCACAAGCTTTCTCTAGTTGCAGCAAGTGGGGGCTACTCTCTAATTGTGGTGTGTGGGCTTCTCATTGCTGTGGCTTCTCTTGATGTGAAGCACAGGCTCTAGGCTGCGTTAGTAGTTATGGCTCACAGGCTCCAGAGCATGGACTCAGTAATTGTGGTGCATGCGCTTAGTTGCCCCACAGCATGTGGAATATTAATTCCCTGACCAGGAATCAAACCTGAGTCCCCTGCATTTGCAGGCAGATTCTTAATCATGACCACCAAGAAAGTCCCTGCTTAGTGGAATTTATTCATGCGTGCAAACAAATAGATAGAACACCTATAAGAACCAGGCACCGGGAATATGGCATTGAGAAAAATGGGATCCCTGGCCTCACAGATCTCACATACTAGAGAGGGAAAAAGACAAGAAACAAATGAACAAACAGGATAATTTCAATGAAGGAAACAAATAAGAAAGATGATAGAAGGTGAGCGGTGGACGGTAGACAACTTGGGATTGCGTGGTTAAGGAGAATCTTTCTCACTAGTAACCTTCAAGTTAAGACCTTAAACATGAACAAAACAGAGAAGTCTTCAAAAAGGAGGCAGCAGTCTCACGCTGAGGAACCTCCATTAATACTTTTCTTGCTTATTTGTGTTCTTGGTTTGTTGCGCAGTGCTTTGATGTATGAGTATATACTATTGTGACAACCTTTCAGAATTACAGTGTTACCTAGATCAAGTATGGTGCTTAAGTAGAGGTGATGTTGTTCAGTCACTCAGTTGTGTCTGATGCTTTGTGACCACATGGACTGTAGCTCACCAGGCTTCCCTGTCTTTCACTAATCTCCTGGAATTTTCTCTAACTCATGTCCATTGAGTCGACGGTGCCATCCAACCATCTCATCCTCTGTCTCCCCCTTCTCCTCCTGCTCTCAATCTTCCCCAGCATCAGGATCTTTTCCAATAGGTTGGCTCTTCACATCGGGTGGCCAAAGTATTGGAGCTTCAGCTTCAGCATCAGTCCTTCCAATGAATATTTAGGGTTGATTTCCTTCAGGATGGACTGATTTGGTCTCCTTTCTGTCCAAGGGACTCTCAAGAGCACCACAATTCAAAAGCATTCATTTATTGGTGTTCAGCCTTCTTCATGGTCCAACTCACACATCCATACATGACTACTGGAAAAACCACAGGTTTGACTATATGGACCTTTGTTGGTGAAGTGATGTCTCTGCTTTTTAATATGCTCTCTTTTGTCGTAGCCTTTCTTCCAAGGAGCAAATGTCTTTTAATTTCATGGCTGCTATCACCATCCACAGTGATTTTGGAGCTCAAGAAAATAAAGTCTGCCACTATTTCTGTCTTTAACTCATCCATTTGCCATGAAGTGATGTGTGGTCCAATTTATTTCCTTGTGTGCATTGATAGCTATTAATATCTGGGGGGACTATTAACATCTAGGGACTGGACTTGTTTCTCCTATAGATTCACTGTGTGACCTTGAGTAAGTTCCTTAACCTCTCTGGGCTACTTCTGTGAAAGAGGGCCAGGCAAACTTAAAAACCTCAACACTTTAAAGGTCAGTGAGTCCATGATCTAATAGATCAAAACAATATGTCCTGATGTGTCATTGGGAACACATGGATTTCCCCCACTTTGGCAGAAAATTACATTATCAGATTCTGACCTGGGATCACAGCAGAGATTGTGAGCTGGAGTTGAACTCTCAGCCTTGATCCCCAGTTTGGTCTGCCCATGAGCTCTGGGGATATGTCTGGCCAGTACCCACATGTGTCTTATATTAGGGTTATTTTCTTAATGGCAGCAGCCCTAAACCCTGCCCATTTTACTATTGAGTTACCCGGCTTAGTTTTAGTATCGCTTACACATAAATACCATCTCCGGCTGATGAATCCGCTGTTTTGTTTTTACTTTCTCCACCTCCCCCTTCCTTGCACAGGTGTTTATTGCAGCTATCAAAAACAAAGTGAATCAATCATGGTGCTGATTTTAGACCAACCCAGATATGTTTGAACTTCTGCCTTAAAAAAGAAGAAGGGAAGAAAACCACAGGTGGCATGGCTTGCCTAATCTGGTGTCATGTCTACCTGAAATTCACGAAGAAAAATGGACGACCAGAGGGTAGTGTTTTGGATGAGCGTGGAAAAAAGATGGAAAGCAAATGGTCAGAGGGAATGGCTGTCTTTGGCTAATGTCTGCTTGGTCTATAGCTGCAGTTTAGAAGGATCTATCATTTCAACCCGGTTATGCCTCTGCTGAGCACTCCAGCAATTGCTGGAGACTGACAATTGTGGCCCTAAATGCCTGGGGGTGGAATGGACCTCCTTCTTGGACTTCAGAATGAAGAGTGCCTTCCTGATCCACACCAGCTTCTGGAAATATTTTATCCTAATTGAGGGTGGTGAGAAAAATTGACACCCTGTGAAAATCTGCCTTCTCAGTGCTTTGCTTCAGTTACCCCAATTTTCAGTCCTAAATGGTGTTTTCAGAATCAAGCAGCACCTTGCAGTTTCCTTAACACACACTCCACCTTCTCCCACCCCCTCGCACACTTCGAAGACATTGTCTCCGATGATCTCTTATGAGCTTCTCTCGGGCTGTGTCTACCCGACTCTAAGCCAAGCAGTCACTTGTCAAGTATTCCAGTTAATTTGTGAGTTGATCAGAACACCAAATATACTAACCCATTTTAGAACTTTTTGCCCATCTTTGACAAAATATTCAGTATGGTCATAAAAACCCCTAAAGGCCAATTGAATAATCCAAGTCAATGAGATGAAATTTTGTTTCTTTGTTTTTAAATTTATAATCATTATATTTTTTGAATAGTCCCATAACTCAAAAATCCAACCGCATAAAATATTCAGTGAAAAGTCTTGCTCTATGGCCCTCCATAGTGATCATGCCATCCTGAAGGTTTTCTTTCTGCAGATATAAACACACATGGTCTTGTGCCTCCCTTTGTCACACGAAGATAGCCCCTTAAATACAGTTCTCCTTTCAGCTGTATCTCAGGAAGAATGGCTCTTTGAAATGATAGTTACTAGGCTGCTGTGGAGAAGGCAATGGCACCCCACTCCAGTACTCTTGCCTGGAAAATCCCATGGATGGAGGAGCCTGGTAGGCTGCAGTCCATGGGGTTGCAAAGAGTCGGACATGACTGAGCGACTTCACTTTCACTTTTCACTTTCATGCATTGGAGAAGCAAATAGCAACCCACCCCAGCGTTCTTGCCTGGAGAATCCCAGGGATGGTGGAGCCTGGTGGGCTGCGGTCTATGGGGTCACACAGTCGGACACGACTGAAGCGAGTTAGCAGCAGCAGCAGCAGCAGCAGGCTGCCGCAGTTGTTGCTAGAAATCAATGAAATACTCAGGAGGGGAAAAAAAAAAGGACTTTGAAAAAGGATAAAGAAGGCCATATCCTATCAGGAGAGGAGGGTGGAGGCTGGCTCACCCTTTGGAAATTAAAAAAAAAAAAAAATGGAATAGTTATCCAAAAAGTAAAGAGAGAAGCTTCTAGAATCGTAACAACTCAAATGTAGAAGGACCCTTAGGGCATAGTCAAGATTATATTAAGCAAATCTCAGAAAATTATTATGAAATTGGAGAGAAAACCAATGGGGAGGTTAAAAAATAGTTCCCCCCCCCTCATATTTTTCTTTCTTTAAGAGGGAGGATAGAGGAGGTGGGTGAAAGAGAGGGGAGAGAAAGAAAGGGATCAGTCCAGAACTTGCTCACATGTAGGGACCTGCTTGGGGAAGCTGAACAGCTGTTTGATCTCTGCGAAGAGAGAACTATCGTTCCTCAGCGAAGTTGAATTGGGAAATTGTGGAACATACACTATCATGTCACACCCAGTCACACCCCATGAGACGACACCCATGCATCTGTCCACAACTGTGCATATAGTGGCATGGATGCAGCTTGTGGATCTGAGATATTTGAATACTCTGGTGTGTATGTTCACCTAGACCTTCCACTGAAAATAAACCTCACAGGTCTGAACAGTAAGCCCCAACAGCAGGACACGCAGAGGCCCTACCTGAGTACAAATCATCCTATAAGCGAGACCTCCAAATCCACTCATGCTTGCCCTGACAGAGGCTCCTACTCTCTTAGTACCCCCGATTAACAGATGCCCTCTGCTGAAGAAACTTACTAATTACTACATCATGAATGAAATAGCAAACTGTAGAGTGAAATATTGGGCTTCCAGGTGGTGCTAGTAGTAAAGAATCTACCTGCCAATGCAGGAGACATGAGATGTGGGTTTGATCCCTGGGTCAGGAAGATCCCTGCGAGGAGGGCATGGCAACCCACTCCAGTATTCTTACCTGGGGAATCCCATGGACAGAAGAGCCCGGCGGGCTATAGCCCATAGGGTCACAAAGAGTCAGACATGACTGAAGTGATTGAGTAAGGATACACAGAGTGGAATATTAGGTTGAATTACTCACGAAATATTTACAACCACTCCTTCTTGTGAAGGATCTGCCTGTCATTCATTTAAGAGCCAGGAATCCCAGGAAGACGATTGCCTCATCCCAAAATGAAAGAGAATTTCTAACAAGGAAATCAAGAAGAGTAGGCCAAATTTTTTATACAGTGAACACAACAGTGAGGCAATCAAAATAAATGTGATTTTCCAGATCAAGAAAGCTGGGCCTGTTCATTGCTCCACAATCCCTCTCCATGAGTCCTGGTTTTTCTTGCAGCTGTTTCTGTTTTGTGGTGCAGTTTGACATCCCTGGGGTTTTTTATCTGGAACTGGACATGAAGACTGCCCCTCTCAGAAGCAGGCTGCTTACCCGATGCTGATTCTGTGTATATAGGAGCTTTACCAGCAAGCAATGTGTTTCTAATGAGGAGGGTGTATCGTGCTTCCTCTTCTCAGAGGAGTCTGAGCTCTGATTTCCATACATTAGGGCATCTTGGAGACCTCAGAGTCCCACGCTCCTTTGGCACTCATGGCCCAAATTCAGAGCAAAGAGCTAACCTCTTCTGGGAATGACAAATGCTACCAGTTACAAGAGGCTAACAGGCCTCTTAGTATGAATGAAGACTGCTTTTGAATTCTTTCACTCTCTTAGAAAAAAATCACTGAATATGGAATCTCAAATGTGACACAGATGAACTTATCTACGAAACAGAAACACTCACAGACATAGAGAACAGACTTGTGGTTGCCAAGGGGGAAAGGGAGTGAGGAAGGGATGTATGGGAGTGTGGAATTAACAGATGCAAACTATTATATATAGGATGGATAAACAAAAAGATCCTACTGTACAGCACAGGAAACTATATTCAATATCATGTGATAAACCATAATGGAAAAGAATATGAAAAACAATGTATACACATGTATAACTGAATCACTTTGCTGTACAGCAGAAATTAACACAGCACTGTATATCAACTTCAATAAAACAAATTATCTTTAAAAAAGAAAAATCAATGGAAAAACGGTTTCTCTTTGCCTAGCCGTTTGTTGTCTCTCAAATTCCATAATCACTTTCTGAGCTTGCTTAATACAACATTGATTTGGGTTGTTCAATTGGCATTTGGGAGTTCTATGACTGGAAAGTGTTGAATATTTGCAGCCTCATATTTCATGTTATATGAGTAAAAAACATCTTGCAGATGTGTATTATTAATGACACAATAAAATCTCATTAGCACATGGGGTTGCTAGATGTGGTTTATCTAACATTAAGCAGAAATTGGCATGTTGAGGGGAGTATCAAGGTTCTGTGATCCCAGACACTGATATTGAACAAGCAGGGGCCAAGAGCAATCCACTATTGATTAGATAGTGCAAGTAATTATATTTACCAAGCCGTCTTATTGGGTGGGGCGGAAGGTGAGCTAGTTCTTCTTCAGAATGGAGAGAGAGCAATCAACAAAGATGATGTCAGTCAGAGCCCCAGAGCCAGGGCGATTTTCTTAGGTTTTACTCTGGCCTTGCCCTGATCCTACTCATGATTTAGAGATGCAACATATGCTGCAAGATTTCTAGTAGCTTTCTGGGTCCAAATGCTTATGTGTCCTGGTAGTTTTGGTATATGTTTTTGAGTTGGGCTGACCTCTTGGATTTCATTCAATCCTCACCTCCATCCTCCTCCACTAATGCCATCACCAGCTCTACCACCATCATCATCACCACCACCGTCGCCATCACCACCACTACTCTTACCAATACCTCCAATGGTACTACTGTACCATAATGACTGCCACTACCATCACCAGCAGCATCGCCACCATCATCACCATCACCAGTACTATCACCAGCATAATCACCACCACCGTGATCATCACCATCACCAAATCACTATTAATATTAATAGTACCACCACTGATACCACACATCATCTTTTAGGATTTGAAATAGTTGAGCTATTTCAAATCCTAAGAGATGATGCTGTGAAAGTGCTGCATTCAATATGCCAGCAAATTTAGAAAACTCAGCAATGGCCACAGGACTGGGAAAGGTCAGTTTACATTCCTATCCCAAAGAAAGGCAATGCCAAAGAATGCTCAAACTACCGCACAATTGCACTCATTTCATACGCTAGTAGAGTAGTGCTTAAAATTCTCCAAGCCAGGCTTCAGCAATAATGAACCGTGAACTTCCAGATGTTCAAGCTGGTTTTAGAAAAGGCAGAGGAACCAGAGATCAAATTGCCAACATCCAGTGGATTATGGAAAAAATGAGAAAGTTCCAGAAAAACATCTGCTTTATTGACTATGCCAAAGCCTTTGACTGTGTGGATTACAATAAACTGTGGAAAATTCTGAAAGAGATGAGAATACCAGACCATCTGACCTGTCTCTTGAAAAACCTGTATGCGGTCAGGAAGCAACAGTTAGAACTGGACATGGAACAACAGACTGGTTCCAAATCAGAAAAGGAGTACGTCAAGGCTATATATTGTCACCCTGCTTATTTAACTTATATACAGAGTACATCATGAGAAACGCTGGGCTGGAAGAAGCACAAGCTGAAATCAAGACTGCTGAGAGAAATATCAATAACCTCAGATATGCAGATGACACCACCCTTATGGCAGAAAGTGAAGAAGAACTAAAGAGCCTCTGCTGAAAGTGAAAGAAAAGAGTGAAAAAGTTGGCATAAGGCTCAACATTAAGAAAACTAAGATCATGGCATCTGGTCCCATCACTTCATGGTAAACAGATGGGGAAACAGTGGAAACAGCGCAGACTTTATTTTTTGGGGCTCCAAAATCACTGCAGATGGTGATTGCAGCCATGAAATCAAAAGACACCTACTCCTTGGAAGGAAAATTATGGCCAACCTGGATAGCGTATTGAAAAGCAGAGACATTACTTTGCCAACAAAGATTTGTCTAGTTAAACCTTTTTTCCAGTAGTCATATATGGATGTGAGAGTTGGACAGTGAAAAAGGCTGAGTGCCGAAGAATTGATGCTTTTGAACTGTGGTGTTGGAGAAGACTCTTGAGAGTCCCTTGGACTGCAAGGAGATCCAACAAGTTCATCCTAAAGGAGGTCAGTCCTGGGTGTTCATTGGAAGGACTGATGTTGAAGCTGAAACCCCAATACTTTGGTCACCTCATGCGAAGAGTTGACTCATTGGAAAAGACCCTGATGCTGGGAAGGATTGGGGGCAGGAGGAGAAGGGGACGATGAAGGATGAGATGGCTGGATGGCATCACCGACTGAATGGACATGGGTTTGGGTGGACTCCGGGAGTTGATGATGGACAGGGAGGCCTGGTGTGCTGCAGTTCATGGGGTTGCAAAGAGTCGGACACGACTGAGCGACTGAACTGGACTGAACCGATACCACCATCCCACTATGGCCACCATCGCCACCATTGCCATTACCATTATCACCACCGTAACTACCACTACCGTCACTAATACCACTACCATCAACACCACAGTGACCACCATCCTACTCATGAGGAGGGGGTAGGCTTTTGAGTTTGAGGTCATAGGTCTGAAATCCTGCTCTGCCACTGCATCCTTCTTATTGGTTTTGCCATCTGACCGAGAGGTATGTGGTGAGGTACAAATGAGTTAAAATGAGGTCATTCTGTAGAATGCTTGGCACAGAGCATGCATTCAGTGAATAGAAAATGCTGTGCTATATCTTTGATGAAATACTGTGAATTCTTAGCTTCTTTGTTCCTGATGCAATTTTCTATTTCAAAGGAGATTAAAGGCTTTGACTTTCCTTCCTTCTTTCTTTCCACCTTCCTTCCCTCCTTCTTTGCTTCCGCCCATCCCTCTTCTCCTTTTACCCTATACGTTCTTTAGTTCTGTGGCTGAACTGTTTGTGAAAACCTTTCATTCATCAGACATGCTATTATCCCAGTCTCATCTTTCTCAGCAGAAATAAGTCATCCCAGTCAAAGCCATCCTCAGACCAGCCAGCCCCAGCCAATCTGCCAGCTGATTGCATGTGCATAGTCAAGCCCAGCCAGGATCAGCCTAGATAAATTAAATTTCATCCTGTGCAAAAATAAAGTCGTTTTATGGCACTAAGTTTGAGGCCAGTTTGTAACACTGCAATATGGTAGCACTAGACAACTGATACACTCCCCTTAACCCATTCTCTACTCAACATTCAGCATATTATTAACACATAATTCAGATCATGCCTCTGTCCTGCTTTGCACTTGGATAGAAACCTAACTGGAACACATTCTGTGGCTGGGGTGCCATGATTCTGCTTGGGTCACTGGCCTTGTGTCAAACATCTTTCTGCTGACTTCTTCACCCATCACCCTAGTCTTTCCTAGTCTTTGAATTATGAGCATGCTCTCTTGCCTCTGGGTGATGTAAATGCTATTCCTTCCACCCTGATGCTCTCTCCATCCTCCTCATACCTTCACTCTTCTCACAGCTCACTCCCCTTCCTTCAGGTCTTACAGGGGCCTTCTTTGACCTTCTGTCTCAAGCAGGTCTTCCTTGTCTTCCTCAACCTCTCATTTGTTTCCTTTATAATAATTATCACAATTCACAATTTCTTTAGTCTTCTCCCTAAATAAAAATGGGGGCATCTACCCTCTCTCACTAGAATCTAAGCCCCATGAAGGCAAGAATTTTTCCATATCTGGGTACCTAAGTTATTAGCATTTAGCTTAGAATTTGAATCAGAATAGGCATTCCATTTGAATCAGAGTAGGGCTTCCCTTGTGGCTCAGCTGGTAAAGAATCTGCCTGCAATGCAGGAAAGCTGAGTTTGATCCCTGGGTTGGGAAGATCCCCTGGAGAAGGAACAGCTAACCACTCCATTATTCTGGCCTGGAAAATTCCATGAACTGTATAGTCCACGGGGTCACAAAGAGTTGGCATTCAATAACCAATTTTTCTATGCCCACCATAGTAATGATGGGGATAGAAAAATCCCCAGTCAGGCACTACACTAAATGCTTTAAATGTATCCACCCTGTTAATCGTCACAACAGCTGTGAGTAGGAACCGTTACAATCCCGTTCTATAAAAGAGAAGATAAGGCATAAAAATGTTAAAGAATTTGTCCAAAGACACAAAGCTAGAAGTTGGCACAGTCGGGATGTGAAGCGGGCAGTCTGGCACCAAAATCCGGGTCCATAACTGCCCTGCACCATCCCTGTGTACCACTGTATGTCCAATGCACATGTGAAAATGAAAGTTCTTTAAGGTGAGGTAACCTGTGCTAGGGCCACCTGGATAGTAATTACAAAGATGTTAAAGTATGGACGGTTTGATTCTTCACCACTGAGGTGTTGTCAGCACCAATGCTAGTGTCAGGACTCCTGGCCTGGCTAGTGCCCCTCTCTCTTTCCAGAAGTCTCTTTCTCAACAACTCCCTTATTAATCTGGCAAACTCCTTTTTTTTAAATGAATCCAGGTAACGTCACTTATTCCTATCTTTTTAAAGATATTTTTTGGTGTGGACCATTTTTTAAAGTCTTTATTGAATTTGTTACAATATTGCTTCTGTTTTATGTTTTGGATTTTTTGCCATGAGGCATGTGGGGTCTTAGCTCCCTGATCCGGGATCGAACCCACACCATCTCCATTGAAAGGCAAAATATTAACATTGGAGCATCAGGGAAGTCCTGTGCCTACCCATTCTTCAGGCTCTGGCTCAGCTATTTCCTTCTCCGTGGAGTAGAATTATTTTCCACTCCCTTCTCTGGGCACCCATACCAATCATTGCAGTACCGACCATATAGTACAGTATTTATTCTCTTTCTACCCCAGTAGACAGTGAGTGCTTGGAGGCAAAACTCATGTCTACCAACCCCACTATCTAACTCCTGGAAGGGAGCTTAAAACACCTGATTTGATTGACTAAATGATGGTCTACTTATGGTGGGTTGGTATGTCCATCCCTAGAGAGCAGATCTTAATTTTTCCTATTAATATGCAAATCATTAGAATAACACCCAGCACCTTAAGTGCTCTGTTTGCTATAATTATATATGTTTGTTGCTACTAAAAGTGGAGAAATGCAAAATTTCTTGGTAAATATGGAAAAAAGTAAATTTTATAAGCAGTCAAATGCTCAGAGACATGAATGTAGAGAATTTCATCACAGCATGGTGTATAAAAAAACAAGAAGAAAATAATATTCCTTAGTCTCTTTGTGTGTGTGCCCAGTCATGTCTGACCATTTTTTGACCCATGGACAGTAACTCTGCAGGCTCCTCTGTCATGGGATTCTGCAGGCAAGTATACTGGAGTGGGTTGCCATTTCCTACTCCAGGTGATCTTCCAAACCCAGGGATTGTACCCATGTCTCCCGTATCTCTTGAACTGGCAGGCAAATTCTTTACCACTGAGCCACCTGGGGAGCACTTAGTCTGTTTTGACTGCTATTAAAATTTCCACTATTCAGGAATTTTAAAAAACAAGGTAAAAGTATTGAGAAATTTGTTTATATTGTTAAATTTTAGAAGTATGGGCTATTTCTCCATCTATTTGTGTCATCTTTGATTTTTTTCATCAGCGTTTTATAGTTTTCTATATATAGGTCTTTTGTTTCTTTAAGTATTTTTATTCTTAAGTATTTTATTCTTTTTGTCACAATGATGAATGGGATTGTTTCCTTAATTTCTCTTTCAGTTTTCTCATAGGTGGAGAAATATACCATGTTCATGGATTGGAAGACTCAATATAGTGTAAATGAGTATACTACCCAAAGCAAATCAAAAGTCAATGCAATCCCTACTAAGTTACCAAAGCTATTTTTCACAGGACCAGGACAAGTAATTCCACAATTTGTATGGAAATTCAAAAAGTCTTTAATAGCCAAAGCAATCTTGAGAAAAAAGAATAGAACTGGAGGAATCAACCTGCCAGACTTCAGACTACACTACAAAGCTACATCATCAAGACAATATGGTACTGGCACAAAGACAGAAATATAGGCCAATGGAACAAAATAGAAATCCCAGAGATAAATCCATGTGCCTAGGGACACCTTATCTTTGACAAAGGAGGGAAAAATAAACAATGGAGAAAAGACAACCTCTTTAACAAGTGATGCTGGAAAAACTGGTCAACGATCTGTAAAAGAATGAAACTAGAACACTTTCTAACACCATATACAAAAAATAAACTTAAAATGAATTGAAGATCTAAATGTAAGACCAGAAACTATAAAACTCCTAGAGGAAAGCATAGGCAAAACACTCTCTGTCATAAATCACTGCAAGATCCTCTATGACCCACCTCCCATAGTAGTGGAAATAAAAGCAAAAATAAACAAATGGGACATAATTAAATTTAAAAGCTTTTGCACAATGAAGGAAACTATAAGCAAGATGAAAAGAAAGACTTCAGAATGGGAGAAAATAATAGCAAATGAAGCAACTGACAAAGAATTAATCTCAAAAATTTATAAGCAGCTCATGCAGCTCAATACCAAAAAAATAAATGACCCAATTAAAAAATGGACCAAAGAACTAAACAGACATTTCTCCAAGGAAGACATACAGATGGCTAACAAACACACAAAAAGATGCTCAGCATCACTGATTATCAGAGAAATGCATATCAAGACCACCATGAGGTACTATCTTTCACCTGTCAGAATGGCTGCTATAAAAAATTCTACAAACAATAAATCCTGGTGAGGGTGTGGAGAAAAGGGAATCCTTTCACACTGTTGGTGGGAATGCAAACTAGTACAGCCACTATGGAAAACAGTGTGAAGATTCCTTAAAAAACTGAAAATAGAACTGCTATATGACCCAGCAATCCCACTGCTGGGCATACACACCAATGAAACCAGAACTGAAAGAGACACATGTACCCCAATGTTCATCGCTGCATTGTTTACAATAGCTAGGAGATGGAAGCAACCTAGATGTCCATCAGCAGATGAATGGATAAGAAAGTTGTGGTACATATACAGAATGGCATATTACTCAGCTATGAAAAAGAATGCATTTCAATCAGTTCTAATGAGGTGGATGAAACTGGAGCCTATTATATAGAGTGAAGTAAGTCAGAAATAAAAACACCAGTACAGTATATTAATTCATATATATGAAATTTAGAAAGATGGTAATGATGACCCTATATGTGAGACAGCAAAAGAGACACAGATATAAAGAACAGACTTATGGACTCTGTGGAAGAAGGCGAGGGTGAGGTGATTTAAGAGAATAGCACTGAAATATGTATATTACCATATGTGAAATAGATCACCAGTAAAAGTTTGGTGCATAAACCAGGGCACTCAAAACCCGTGCACTGGAACAGCCCAGAGGGATGGGATGGGGAGGGAGGTGGGAGGGGTTTGGGGTGGGGGACACATGTACATCAGTGGCTGATTCATGTCAATGCATGGCAAAAACACCACAATGTTGCAAAGTAATTAGCCTCCAATTGGAAAGAAAAAAAAAGGTATGAGACTTCCCTGGTGGTCCAGTGGTTAAAACTCCACATTGGTTAAGACTGCACTCCCAGTGCAAGAAGCCAGGGTGCAATCCCTGGTCAAGGAACTAGATCTCAGCTGCTGAAGCTAAGAGTTCATATGGTGCAACTAATGATCCTACATGCTAACATGAAGATCCTGTTTGTTGCAACTAACACCTGGCACAGCCAAATAAATAAAAATAAATATTAAAAAATATTTTAGAAGCATGTTACATAAATAAAACTATGGTACAGATCTTTTCCTTTCCTTTTTTTTTTTTTCTCTCTTAATGGATAATGCATAGGGAACAGAGTCATCTAGAGACAAATTCTACAGAAAGAGTTTGAAGGGACACAGACCAGTTTATCAGTGTGTTAATCTCTGGTAGGAGCAAGGTAAGATGATAAGTAATTTCATTCTTTAGAGTATTCTGTCCTTTTTAGAATTCATTTTAACAATGAACAATCATTAGTTTCATAATCATCAAATAGAGCACTAGTAGCAATACAATAATAATTATGCCTTAACATTGCCCAATTATCCTGCTTCCAGGGCTGACTTGTGGTCATGATCAAAAATGCTCCAGATCCCATGAGAAATGTAGCCGAGTACTCCCAAGACTTTCAAAGGGGACAGAAGTGCTTAGTGGTCACAGGATTGGGACTTCTCAGAGGAGAAGCAGTAGGCACTGGGGTTGTCTGTCCTTGATAGGAATTCCACGTTGGCTGTCTGAGAGGAATTGATCTTAAAATCCTCAGTATGGAGTTTCAGCACAGTCATTGTTTAACACTTATAAAACATGTCATTTCTGCTCCTTAATCTGTCTCCTGTACTTGAAGGAATTATGTGCCAGTATCCTAAGACAGGGAACATTTGCCCATAGTCTATTACCACCATCCCCTGGGTTGTTAGCTGTCTACTCCTTCCCCACGAATGCCATAGTCTATCACCACCATCCCCTGGGTTGTTAGCTGTCTACTCCTTCCCCACGAATGCCATAGTCTATCACCACCATCCCCTGGGTTGTTAGCTGTCTACTCCTTCCCCACGAACCCCTGAAACATGGAGGAAAACATGTGCTTTGGATAACCTCTTAGCATCAGGTTGTAAAAGAAAAAGAAAAATGTTTTCCATTTTTAATATCCTCATGTTCTCTTTGGCAAATAGCTTTCCAAAACATAGAATTGATTTGGGTCAAAAAAATTCATTTTTAATCTGCTGTGTGGTAGACATTGTAGTATAGGTTGAAAGATACAGACTTTCATTCATTCATTCAGTTCTTTCTTTCAACAAATGAGTGTTGGGCAGTTTCATGAGCTGGGCACTGGGCCGGGTGCTGAGGTTACCAGGACGGACAAGAAGATCCTCATGGGAGGAGACAGATCCATGAACAGATCATCCCATTGTAAGAAATGTCCCCCCTGTCATGAAGAAAGGGAGCCACAAAATAAGTGACCATGTGGGCTTCAGAGATAAAATGTGGGTCCCTGTGATATAGGACTGTCACTACTGCACACGGTGCCTTTTTGCCAATTAAAGATAGGTTCCCTTTCTTAAGATACTTTACTTCTACCTATCAAAAAAAGTGTACTGATTTTCCTTGAACAAAACACATTATTGTCATTTGCCAAAATTTGTCATGGCAAATATAGAAATTTACAAATCTTCCCCTTAGATCTGAGCTCTTGTGCAGTACACAACCTGTACAGCTGTACATGTGCTGGCTCTGTCTAAGTTAAAGGTGAGAATATGTCTTGTCCTGGTCTAACTGAGAGTCAGTACTGACATTGTTCCATCTGACCTATTCCTCCCTATATGGGCTCCTATTAAATAGTTTCTTACAAAAAGGATCGTATTTTTACCTCTGTCCCAAAGCCTGGTTTTATTCATCCAGACAGATTCCATTTATGAATGTACAGTCCTGAACTCTGCAGCTCAGATAGACTGCATGAGTTCTTGGCTGGCATGCCAGCCTCAGGAGGGGATCAGAATGGGGCTATTGGAAGGGGAATCATCAACATCATGAAGATGGCAGATATTGAACAAAGCCTGGGATGGATAGAGCGTCAGTAACAATCCAAATGCTTCTCCCCCAAGAATAAAAATCAAAGACATTTAGTTCTTAAAAGGCCCATGATTTATGGCCTCCCCAGGTTAATCTAGAAATGACCTAGGCATTGATTAACCCTGACTTGCCTAGTGGATAAATCTCCATCAGCACCTATAAACAAAGCCTGAGTTTGAGAGGCACCTGCCAGGGAGAACCAAGGTGTGACTTAAGTTGTGGTGGAAGTGACCATGAACAGAAAGCCCTCTTTTTTCCAAGGGACATGCCTTCTCTCCTCCCCAAGAACCAGACCTTTCCCGCAATTCCAGCTGGGTCTGGGAGGGGCACGATCCTCTTTTCCAGACCCTGGAAGCATCACACTGGGAGTGTGTTCCCCTTGCATCACTCCTGATGGGAAGAGGAACTCAGATAAAGGAAACAGATACATATCTGTTGTTGGGGAGCTTTGTTTCCACACATGATATATGGTTCCGGAGGAGGAGCTGCAAAACAAATGATTGCGTCTCCTCATCACCGACAGGTCTTTAGTGGGGCCGATGGGGGAGAAGAGATGCTGACGATTAGCTATTGCTTCACAATAGGTCCCCGGTACAGGAAAAGTGTCTGAAGTTTATCTATTGTTAAGTGAGATAATTTATCGTCACCCAGGGTTAAGGAGCAACTCCAGTCCTTTCCTACTTCGGGAACAGAGGTTTATAAGATGACGCCCAAATTTAGACATTGAGATGCTGCCGGCAGAAATGTC
Organism: Antilocapra americana; assembly: GCA_007570785.1. Lineage (NCBI taxonomy): Eukaryota > Metazoa > Chordata > Mammalia > Artiodactyla > Antilocapridae > Antilocapra > Antilocapra americana. The sequence goes on along the minus strand of ML663568.1, from coordinate 1,125,695 downwards.
CCCAAAGGCTGATGATGGCTCCTGTGTATCTGAAGCCAAGTCATTCACAGAGTTAATTTGAGGCTCTCCTCGGAAACTATATTTGCTTTCCGAGTGCATGGTGAGTTTTCATCTGGGCTCTGACCAGCTGACAGCTATGCAAGTTTGTAGATACCAGTAATTGAATATAGATAACCTTGATGGTTGACCTCGTCAGAGCCAGACCTGGCTGCTTCCCATTGTTCCTGGTTTTGCCAGCTGATACTAAACTGCTGCCGGATGAATTTATATATTAAGAATTTGCTGCGGTGGGAATTGCTTATCATTCCCCGGGTCTATCCTGTAAGCGTCTATTTACTTGACGTGGGAAGCTGGGAATAAAAGCCCGTGATTTGACTGTTCGCTGTTAGGAATGGCGAACAGCATGTTGGAAAGCTTTATTAATTTCTAAAAACAAAGGTGGGGGGCGGTTAATGCTTTTGCTTTATAAGAACTATGGAGACAGACTCGTCTCACAGAGCAGCTTGGGGCTCTCTGAAGTTGGTTCCTAGCCATTTTTTCAGCCTCCAATTTTGCTTAAAAGCAGAGTTTGAAGTGGGCTTGGCATTGTCACCTGTGTGATACTCTCGTATTTTAAGGGAAACGTTGGAAGAGGTGCAGAATTGATGGCTTACTAGGCGAAAAGCTTTAAGAAGCCTCTGAGAGGGCAAGGTGGCCTGGAGACGGGAGGGCAGGACACAGGACCACATACCGAGGTGGGTAGAGTTAGGCTAAGTTTTCATATTAGGCTTCTCAGCTATTTAAACCAACTCTAGTCAGTGGAAGGTTACAGGGGGGCACTCTCCACGTGGGCTCTGCAGCCCTGAGTATTTTCTTCTTTATATTTTTCTGAATTGTTGAAATGTCAACAGAGAACACGGATCACTTTTTGCCCTCAGAAAATAAAAAAGATGAAACTGTTGAGGTTTTTTTTTTTTTCTCTAGAAATCACATTATCCTGCCTTCTGGAGGCTGATCTGTATTTCTCCAGGCTCTCCTTCCTTGGGCTTTGAACTTCACGGCTGGTGCAGGGGGCGTTAAGAAAGGCCAGAGTCTGTGTCCCTGTTAGAGGTTGGGGTCAGAGGGTAACACTGTGGACAGGGGAGGTGCAGGGACAAACGTGGCCCAGGGAGCCCTCGTCGAACGCAGGGCATCTTGGCGGCTAATGACTCGGGGTGGAGTCGGGGGGTCTTGGCTTTGGAATCAGTGCGGGTGGGAACTCCGGAGGCCTGGCTGCCAAGCAACTGTGTGTCACCGCTCAGCTGAGGGGATCAGCCTTTGATGCTTTGAACATCAGAACATCAGAGCTGTTCTTCATCCTGAGGAGGAAGGTTTCGGGTTAGTCAGCCAGGGCAAATAGCTCAAGGGAAATTTCCCTTTCCCTTTGTCGGGCCCCCTGCTTTCATGTGCTGGGACTCTACATCCTGACTACCACACGGGAAGAAGAAGGCTCGCTGGACCCCAGCGTGCGCAGCCCAATTTGGGGCTGAGTGGGGAGGAGGTGACCACCCTGATGCTGGAAGCCCATACGGGGAGTGGCGGCGCGGACCGAGCCTGGAGGAAGAGTGGCTGCAGGCCCAAAATGACCCCTCCATGAGGCCGTCTGCTGTCCCTGCAGCCAGCATCACCGTGGGGACGGGCAGGGGAATTTTTCTACCTGGGCCAGTCCAACCGGTCTGTCTTCCCTTCCCAACAAGGACAGCCCTGTTTGTGTCTCTGCTGCTCTGGGCATGTTTATCTTGGACAGAAGGGAGTGAGGGCATGTGAGGATGCGCCAGCCAGTGACTTCCAACATCACCTGTGATGCACAGAGCCAGAAGTGTGGGCTTGAATCTAACTCTGCTCCCTATTAGCTCTCTTACTCTGAGCAATGATTGCTTCACTCTCTGGCTTAGTTTCCTCCTCTGTAAAATGGGTTTGGTGTCCATAGTGACCCTCTGGGATTGGTGCAGAGAACCGATGGAGTTAATATGCCCTCAGTGCTCCCCGCTCAGCCTGGCACTAGAAAGGACTCCACAAACATCATCTAATACTGAAAACATGCATTTGATATTCATTTGAACACAGTCCAGAAATTCTCAATATTTTAAAAGCACCTTCAAGAGGGGACTGCTTCTTCCATCAGTGGAAATAATGTTTATTAAGCAAAATTCTGATTTCAAAAAAAAATTAATGCAGCTCAGCCAATGTGACCAACTCCAAATGTGTATTGAACCCTTCATAGTTCTGAGGACTCTGCTCCTTTTATTGAAATGATCTCCACTGGGACTCAGTTCTTGAGAGCCCCAAATTCCTAAAGTAAGACAAGGTCTGGAAGGGGAGCTGGGAGTGTCGGTTCAGGTTGGATATAGAGAAGGGGGAGTAGGAATGATGTTGGTGATGAGAACTGAGCCAGAGATTGGAGGTTCCTTCAGTCCAGGGAGAAAGCGATGGTGAGGGGAAGATGTGGGCCAGGTGGGAGGAACCACCCTGAGGTTCAGGCAGACCACAGTCTGCAATTGAAGAGGTCAGGTGAGGACAGGGGAAGTGACAGGGCAGTTGCTGAGATGGGTTTGACCTTGGGCTTGAAACAGTTTACCCTAGAGCCTGCTTGATGGTATCAGTGAAATTTGGAGGTCTCATATAGTTGTGGGAAGTCATTCCAGTATGTTGAGTGACAGCAGATGCTGGAGGCTGGGGGGAGGAGTGGTAGGAGAGGTAAGATCGCCACAGGGGACCTTGGCCTTTTGCTCTTGACAGCCCAGCGAGGCAGCGGCATGTGGGCTGTAAGACCCGCAACCCAAGCACTGTGGCTGGAAGGGTCTAAAGCGTCTCCATTCCTGGGAGCTCTAGAGATACTCATGTGAGCGTGGAAATCCTCTACTTACCACCTGAGTTGTTCAAATCATCCATCAGCTGTATTTATCAAATACCCACTATGTGGAAGGACTTGTGCCAGGATCTAGGAATAATTTTCTCTAGAGCTAGAATTTTCTCCAGTTTTATACCCAAAGATTTAGTGTATCAGAATCACGGGGGAAGGGACTTTCCTGGGGGTCCAGTGGTTAAGATTTCACCTTCCAACGCACGGGTGCTGATCCGATCCCTGGTCTAGGTGCTGAGATCCCACATGCCTTGAGGCCAAAAAAGAAGACATAAAACAGGAGCAATATTATAACAAATTCAATACAGACTAAAAGTGGCTCATCAAAAAAAAAATCTTTAAAAATATAAGGAATGGGGGAAACTAGTCAAAATTGCAGATTCTAGAGCCTCCTCCACCCAAGAGATTCTGATTCAGGGAGTTGACCCTGGTCATTTGCATTTTGAAAAAGTATTTGCCTGGCTTCTCAGGTGGCTCAGTGGTAAAAGAGTCCACTGCAGGAGGACCTCTGCCAATGCAGGAGATGCTGGTTCGATCCCTAGGTCAGGAAGGTCTCCTGGAGAACAAAATGCAACACACTCCATTATTCTTTCCTGAGAAATCCCATGGAGAGAGGAGCCTGGTGGGCTACAGTCCATGGGGTCATGAAGAGTCAGACATGACTGAGCGACTAACAGACATGCATATGCACAGGTTTTGCCTCCTGAGGCCAGTGAGTCATGGTGTGTCTGTCTGTCCATCTGTTTAGCCCTAATTTACTAAACACTTGCAAGGGGTCACGCACTGGGCGGGGCGCTGGGGACCGGTAAAAAGCAGGGCCCTTGTCGGCAAGTCATTTGTGGCTATTGGAGAGGGTTGGATTGTATAACTACAGCAGTTCCTACCATTTCCAATGTTAGGATCTTATAAAAGGATGCTTTTTAAAAAAAAATCTCAAACAAGAGATAGAAATATGTTCTCTGTTCACTAGCCTATTAGATCTGGTGTTAGAGTTTATAATGGACAAAACAATACTTACGATAAACAGGGCAGTTTTCTCAGTGCTATGCATGTTTTGTTTAGACGTTAATCTTTGCAGGCACGAACAGAGACACATATGTAGAGAACAAATGTATGGAAACCAAGGGGGAAAACAGATTAAGGGGATGAATTAGGAGACTGAGACTGATGTACATATATATGTATATATACAATATGTCTCTATATTGACGTGTATATACACTTATATGTACGCTATTGGCATTGCGTATAGAACAGATAACTAATGAGAACCTACTGCAGAGCTCAGGGAACTCGGCTCAGTGCTCCATGGTGACCTAAATGGGATGGAAATCCAAATAAGAGGAGATAGCACCAAAGAATTGATGCTTTTGAACTGTGGTGTTGGAGAAGACTCTTGAGAGTCCCTTGGACTGCAAGGAAATCCAACAAGTCCATCCTAAAGGAGATCAGTCCTGAATATTCATTGGAAGGACTGATGCTGAAGCTGAAACTCCAATACATCGGCCACCTGATGTGAAGAACTGACTCATTGGAAAAGACCCTGATGCTGGGAAAGATTGAAGCCAGGAGGAGAGGGGGACGACAGAGGATGAGATGGTTGGATGGCATCACTGACTGGATGGACGTGAGTTTGAGCAAGCTCCAGGAGTTGGTGATGGACAGGGAGGCCTGGCGTGCTACAGTCCATGGGGTAGCGAAGAGTCAGACACGACTGAGCAACTGAACTGAACTGCTATATATATACTTATAAGTGATTCACCTTGTTCAGTAAAAACACATTGTGAAGCAACTATGCTCCAATAAAAATTAATTTCAAAATGTTGGTTTTTGCAACAAACTTGCAAGGCTTGTGTTATGAGCACTCCAATTCTACAGATGAGGAAACTGAGACATAGCAAGGTTCACTTAGCAAGCTCTCAAGGTAGGAAGTGGGAAGCTACATAATCTGACCCCAGGCAGACTAAGCCCAGAGCTGGTACACTGAACAATCTCACTGCTTTCTATCAACATGATATTGCTAAAGTTTTGAGGCTGAAAAATACTATCGTACAAGTAGTTATTCTGACATTGGAGCTATACAACCAAAGGAGAAAAGATGCTGTGCCTTGATTTTGAAAAAACTTAGAGCATCTTTATGGTCTTGGAAACCAAGGTGGAAGTGAGGGTGGGGGAGACAGAGACAGAGGCTTAACTTTACAAATAGCAAGTCCAAAGGTTTAGTTTCACAAATAGCCTGAAGCTTCAACCTTGAAAAATGCATTTGGATTGGCAAAACTAGAAGACTTTGTTTATACCAAAATACTGGCAAGCATGTGAGCAAACAGCCCCTCCTATACATTGCTGTCAGGTGTATAAGTTGGTTCAACCATCTTGGAGGGTGATTTGGCAATATCTAGAAAAATATCAAAAGTGGATGACCAGTGATTGTGCAAATCCATTTCTAAATATGTCCATGTGTGCCCAAGGAGATGGAAGCGATGGTATTAAAACTGGAAAAATTGGGACAACCTAAATATCTACCAATAAGGGGTATGAGTGAAAAAAGAGCTTCAACTCAAGCAACTCTTCCTGCAAGATCTCAGCTTTTTATTTCAAACCCATGGCTTGGGGAATACTTTCTAGTACTAGGTGACTGTGTATCCTAAGGGTTAGAAACATCAGTTCCCAGACTGCCTGCCATGAGTCTTAGTTCCTTCCTTTACCCTTTAGGCGGTCTTCTTGATCTTTTTCTGCCTTAGTCTCCTCCTCTATGAAATGGGAGTGACAATAATAGCACCTTGCTCATAGAATGAAGATTTCAAGCATTCATGCAAGTGAATCTCCTAGAATCGTGTACGTTAATCAAGTGTTTGTTGCATAGCATTGATGCACAGTTCTAATAAATGTGGGATGAGCTGATGGTGGTTAGCTATGGTGTGGATCTGTCTCATGTGTTCACTGGAAAAGTAAAACAAACATCAAACAATAAAGCTCAGGGAATCGAACTTGGTTGGTAAGATTGGGTCCTTACTTACAAACTGGATAAGATCATCTCGTAGTTTGAAATACGGGGAGAGAAATGAACAGTTGCTGGTGGCCTCTGATAAAGAGGAAAGGGTAATAAAAAAAACAGGATCTTTCCATAGGAACCAGATTTTAAGGGTTCAGCACAGAGGCACTGGTACTTATTTAGGGGTAAAAATACGGTGGCCGTACATTCACATGGCCAGAGTGAAACTAACAAAAGCTTACTCCTCCGGGGGCAGAGATGGTGTCATGGCCAGCCCTTCCATTCTGGCTCCAATGCCAATCTCTTTTGTCATCCTGAAAGTCTGAAACGTTGTTCAGGATTTTCCCACAGTGAAGGAAAATGTGTTTATTCCAGGTCCCAGTGAATCTGCTGGATCCAACAGAAACGTTGCTGCTACCGCCAGCGTCTGTGAGCACCAGGAGCCAAAGGTGATCTCTTTCTCAGTGACCCGGCGACTTCTCTCAGCAGCAGCCTGGCTTCCTGGTCCTTGGGGCCCCTGAGGACTCAGCAAGGGGATCTCTAGCTATTTAGCAATTATTGCTAAGTAAAGAGGCAATTTAGTGTCTCTCCTGAAACACACGAGCACTTTGCAGTGAGGCGACAGCATTTGATTTTGCCAGAAATTTGCCCTGGTTTCCTCTTCCGTGTTAAATGAAAGATCGTTTGGAATCTTAGAGGGACACCACACCTCTAGTTCCAGCACGGAGGACTCTGCTCTGTCAGGAAGCAATTTTCATTTCAGTGAAAGATGGAGGAGGCACCTCCCAAACTGCTGAGAAATAATTCTGTGGCATCTGCAGAAATTCCAAAGCAGCCACTGGGCTCTGTTTACCAACACAATTAAACCTCGACCGTTCCCAGTTGCAGTACAAATACAATCTTATCTACTTCACGTCAGTCGATTAAGTCATCGGGGCTGGAGAACGGCAAACAGATATTAATAACCAACCTCTAAGTGAGTCATTTGAGTGGAGTGGAATTTCGTGGAGAGTTCTTAGGACGTAAAGGCGAAAAAGTTCACACCTTCCTGACACCGCTATAAAACACGGCAACATTACAACTTTTCAACCATATCTAAAAGGCCAATTTAGGTTTATTCCCATCCGAGTTTATGGCCATGGTTCAGCAGGTGTAAACCAGTAATGGCTGCAGTCCGGCTCTGGGTGGATGCCAGCACAGATGTGTTCAGTCAAATGACTAATTGAAAACCTCAGACAAAATCAGCAGCCTGGCCATTTTGCTTGCATAATAAAACAGGGCTGATAAAGGCTGCGGAGAAAAAAAATCCACCCATCTCATCAGCAGTGCCATTAACAATCATGAGTAAAGATGAAAACAACGCATGGTTTATTCTGCAAATGAAGGCATAGAACTCGATGGTTTCCCAGGGGCCCATTACCCATTTTAATAATACATCAAGGAGCCTGAGCAAACAGTTTGTCTGTGCAAACCAAACAGAGTAAACTATTTACAGTTACCGCATACAGAGACAACTCCCAGCTCTCGGAATTTAACAAATTTATAAAGGTACATAACATGATAGCTATTAGCAAAATTAAAAGAGAACCATTACAGACTTACAGTCTGCTGTGCTCACTCACCAGTCAAGAAGGAACGCCAAGACCAACTTCCAATTCACAAGAATTCCACCCCCATCTCTCGTTTTTTTTCCTCTCCTCCAAGAGAGCAGCCCGACTTGGACTCAAATTATGTGCATGAATAATAAAATACCATCTAATTAAAAACTGTAGTTAAATATGCAAAAATTAATGGTAATGAGGTTGTGCAATGCCTCTGAGTATAAGCACTCTCTGAATCACTCACAAGAGTTCCTTTGCTTGACCTAAACAGGGGATAACAGAGGCGACTTTGAACACGGTGGGTCCTGGCACCCCATGGTGCCCCACGATGTCTCAGCCACGCTCACAATCAGGACAGCGAATGGTTAACCTGGGTGGAAGGTGGCCAACCCAGCCAAAGCATCTCTTCTGGTTCTTGGATGGACAAAAGGCTGGGTGGAGGAGGGAGGCAGGGCAGGAGCCTTTTATCTCAAAGTAAGAAAGATCTTCTCACAAAAGGCTGATGATGGCTGGACAAACAGATGCCTGGTGATAAGAGACAAGTAGACAGGTCTATCTGGGGGCTCATTTAAGGGTATTTCCCCACAAGTTGTCCAGAGCCTTCTAACCTTCCCAGTCACCAGTGCCAAATTCCACCCACTCTCCGGATTGTACCACGTCCTCTTAGGAGCGCACGCACATGCCAGCACCCTTGCCTGGGACAACAGCGGTTGCCAGAAACTTCTCCCTAGAACAACCCCCCTTCTGCCCTTGCACTCTTAGGAGCCTTTACTATGCTGCTAGCACAAGCTCCTGGCCCCATTCTCCAGAACCCTGTTTCAAGAGGACGCTGGTCTTCTTATTGGTTTTTTAAATATTAATTTGTTCCTTCATTTTGGGTTGTGCTGGGTCTTTGTTGCTGCGAGCAGACTTTCTTTAGTTGTGGGGAGCCATGGCTACTCTTCGTTGCCAGAGGATTTAAGAAGGCTCAGCCTGCCAACCTTTGCACTTGTGCCATGTTAAATGCTAGAAATTTTTACCACCATGTTTCCGCCATTAAAGCTTGGCAGCTGACAGAGCAGGTCAGTTCCGAAGCCTTTGGGTAGTGGGCTTCTCGTTGTGGTGGCTTCTCTTGCTGTGGAGCACAGGCGCTGGACCATGCAGGCTTCAGCACTGTGTCACACAGGCTCAGTAACTGTGACTCCCGGGCCCAGAGGTCGTGGACCCCAGTTGTGATGCGTGGGCTTTAGTTACTCCGCGGCACGTGGGACCTTCTTGGACCAGGGATTAGATCCCTGTCTCCTGCTCCGGCAGGTGGGCTCTTATCCACTTGACCACCAGGGAAGTCCTCCTCGTTGGCTCCTAAGTCCTCTTGGCCCTTTATTATGCTTTGGGGACTGAGTCAGCTTCCTGAGTGCATGCCCTGACATTTGTTTTAGACACAGGAATCTAATCTCACACATCACCTCTGCTTAGAGCTTCTGAATTTCGACCCCTCCAGTCTCCGACTTCCCACTGCTTTGAGGCTGGTGACTCTGCTTTAGGACAGTTGACAAGACACTAAATGCCAGCAGCCCTTTAAGAGGAGAACGTGATCTTGGTATGGTAGACTTTCTTTAGTTGTGTTCAGACTCACTCAATACGATTCCTCCGTTTGCCTTTTCATCTATTGCAATTGAGTCTGACATGCTGGAAAGTAAGCATTTCATCTGGGGGGATTTCTCATTCAGCTGAATCTTATGGGAAACTCTCTCAGCACCTTCTTGAAGATGTCTATGTCATCCTGCTTATGCTAAGGGTTTTTTTGTCCAGTCAGTAGGGATCTAAGCTAACTGATATGTTCTCGACAGCCTTCTGATCAGGTGTGTTCATCAGCTATGCAGGATTGTTGTGATGTTCATTGCTAACTGACCCACGCTTCCCAGGTGGCTCAATGGTAAAGAATCTGCCTGCCAATGCAGGAGGCACAGGAGACACAGGTTCAATCCCTGGGTCAGGAAGACCCCCTGGAAGAAGAAAGGACAACCCACTCCAGTATTCTTGGCTGAGAAATCCCATGGACAGAGGAGCCTGTCAGGCTATAGTCCATGGGGTTGGACATGACTTAGCATGCATGCACATGCAACTGACCTGAACCAGTTCTGCACTTTATACTGTAGTATTTGGGGCTTATGAGAAAATGTAAACTTGATTTACATTTTCCCTCTTTCATTTCTTTGTCCTGTTGAAAAAGTCTAGATTTCACCTTTCCTGTTCCTGATTCTAGCTGATCTACTCTGTTGGCTGCCAAGGTTTAATGATGGAAACACAGTGGTAAAAATTTCTAGTGTTTAACATGGCAGAAGTGCAAAGGGGGGCAGGCTGAAACTTCTTGAAATCCTCGGATCAATCACACCTGAGTTTGTTGTTCTGAAAAGGCCTGGTGTCTAAGATGTATGTTCCTTATTGCTCGGTAGATTGATCGCTTTGTCACTTGCATCTCACAAGTGGGTGGTATTTGAGAATTTGGTTAAGTGTACAACCTCTAATATCATCCCAGCTGGATCTTTGCTGCCTGCAAGTTGTGTGATCTTCGGCATGTTCCCTCACCTTTCTGAGCTTCAAATTATAATTTCTCTCTCATAGAGTTCTTGTGTTGATTAAATGAGATAGTGGACATAACACACTTAGCCCAATACTAACCTCACGATCAATTGTCCATGAACAATAGTAGCTATATTATATAACATCAACAGCAATAACAACAACAATAAGAATGACTAGAGCTGACTTTCTATAAAATCACTTAAATCAGTACAGGGAAAACAGAAATAAAAAACTAGGGGTCAAGAAGCTTATAGACAAAAGGAGAAAGAGATATACTGGGGATAAACATAATAATTATCAAAGCATTTTACTGTTTTGAAGTGCAACTACCCAAAGTAACAGTCAAGATATTCGTGATGGCTACTAATAGCTTACAAGTATAGGACATTTGCTGTTGTATATAGTAAGAAGCCCAGAGATTTCCAGAGTTCAGTATTAACAGTTCCTTGATAGCAGGATTGGCTTCCCTGCATATCTCTTGGTTTCCCCTCATGGTTCCAAGATGGCTGCCCCAGCTCCAGCTCTTACATCCCCACCAAACTTTGTCCAAAAGAAAGAAATCTTGGGGGGTAGAGCACCAAATTGATTTTCTCTTTATTCATCTCTCACGGAGGAAATCTTTTCCTAACTTTCCCAGCAAGCTTCTCATTATAACTCATTCACCATACCGGCTCACATGTTCATCTCTAAAACAATCTCAGGGAAAGGGGAATGGGATTACTATAGTTGGCGATGACCACTGATGGCTCAAGACTGGGCTTCCCTGGTGGCTCAGCTGGTAAAGAATCTGCCTGAAATGCAGGAGACCTGGGTTCGATCCCTGGATTGGGAAGATCCCCTGGAGAAGGGAAAGGCTATCCACTCCAGTATTCCAGCCTGGAGAATTCCAAGGGCTGTATAGTTCACGGGATCACAAAGACTCTGACAGAACTGAATGACTTTCACTTTCACTTTTCATTGATGGCTCATTTACTAGAATTGGGTCTACATTTCCGGGGCACATTACCATTGGAAACCCAGAATAATACAGGACTTCTGATAGCAGGAGAAAACATGGGGGATGACTGTTAAGTAGGCAACCAAGAACGCTGCCCAACCCTGGACCACCAGATATTATTATTATTATTTGATAGATATGGAAACTGAGGCTCAGATAAGTTAAGTACATTTTTCAAGGCACATGCAATTTATAAGTGATAGAACTAGGTGTAGAAGCCAGATCTTTGGCTCCTGATTTTGTGTTCATTTCACTGCTTTCAGCTGTATGGCGATATGAAATTTGAAACTCCAGGCTTACTGGCAGATGGCAAAAGAGCCAAGAAGGACTTTGTAGTTCATCTCAGGATCTGATCAAAAGGAGCCATATACGTTTATCTGGGGAGAAACATTTTTCCTGGCACTAAATTCTAGAAGAAATTTGTTGCATAGATTCTTACATAACAGACATAATAACATAATGTGTAATGTAAAAATGATAACTGGCAAATGCTCTGCCATTATGAAAAGGAGCAGTGGTGTTTAACATTTTGTTTTTTGTTAAGATATGTATGAAATCATACCTTCATGGGTGAATTCAAGTTTTGACTAGTAATCTTAAAAAAAACTGGCAGAGAATTTAGTCTCTATAGTAATGGGACAGATCAAGACTAATAATAATACACTGGGAACAATTACTCAGTACATTTTTTTGGCAGTGATAACCTGGAATTTGGGTTATGTGCAATTCCTGATATACGATAACGACATCCTTTTCTCTCCTGCTCAAAAAGGCAAATGAGTCAGTGAGACTGTTCTATGGATTACGATGAGCTGACTTTTATTTATATATGAAGGAGTCAATCACTTGGAAGATTTCACCAGCTATTATTAGTTTAATTGTTATGCCTTATTGCACATACTGCAATCGCAAAGCAGACACAAAGCCCCCGATTCCAACTTAATATTCAGAAGAACAGTGAGCAAATTGGCCTCTGTAAGGAGGTGCTTAATTAAAGAGAAAACTCTGACATTTCCTGATGTTTGCCAAGTCATTGTTCTTTAAAATTACCTTAAATAAATTTACACACTGTCTCACTAGCTGGAACTTATTCTACTGGAGAAAGAGAGTGGTTCACTTTCTCTCTGGCTAATGTTCAAAAGGGAGCTGTAATTGACTGCAGTTATTATCACTGATCCACCTCTCCCTGATAGCTCAGCTGGTAAAGAATCTGCCTGCAATGCAGAATACCTGGGTTCGATCCCTGGGTCGGAAAATCCCTGGAGAAGAGAACGGCCACCCATTCCAGTATTCTGGCCTGAAGAATTCCATGGACTATATAGTCCATGGGGTAGCAAAGAGTCAGACACGACTGAGCGACTTTCACTTTCACCTCTTCAAGTCCATTCAACCTTCTACTCACCCATTCAGAGAGAGGTTGGCCTGTGTGCAGGGAGCACCCAGAGAACCAAGAGCCCCCTGTGGTCACCACTGAGAGGCTGCTGTTTGGCCAGTTCTCTTCACTGCCTGGAAGAGCCTCTCACCTCCAGGTGCAATGTGGCTCAGCGACTTTGTCTATCAGTAATCACAGACATTTAACTTATTTTAGAGAATATGCTCCTATATTTGTTCATCAGAGAGAGAGGAAATAAAGCCCTTTCTGCACTGGGAATGGCATCCTCTGCAGTAAAGTGCTTGTCAGTCTGGCGATGGAAGCGCAGAGTAATGGTTTTAATTTCTGGTTTTTAAAATAATGTCTATTTTATTTCTGGTTGAAGATGTTGTTTATAAGCAAATTAAGAGAGATGTCTTGTTGATTAAGGGGAACCCCTTAGGTTGAGAAAATTCAAATTTTCGTTAAAGTATACCAAAGCATGAGAGAATAGATTGATTACAAAGGGGGAAAATACAAGGAACTTTATCCAGCTATAATTATTTATTGATCACTGACCGTGTACTTGGTACTCAGTTCAGTCTTGTAGGGGACATGAAGTGGAGTAAGACCCAGCACTCAGCACTTGGCCTGATGCAGGCCAGGTGAGGACTGGGACAAACTTGATATGCCATGCCCTACCCGGAGGAGTGGACAGTACTCAGCTTCCATGATGACATTCAGATGACGAAGTCTGGCCCATTGTACCTCGATCGTTCCATTTCATAAGATCAACTGGAAATCAAAAATGTTCTGTAAGCTCTCTACCTTTCACTGTTAACTTTCTTTAAAGAAAATAAACACTATGAGAGAAAAAAAGACATGTCAATTTGCTGTTTTCCCTGAATTGATTTGTTTGTTTGGCAGCCTAAGATGTCAGCTCTTAATAGTATCATTTTTCTGTCCATTTTGTCTTGCGAAAAAATTAATTACACTATGTCAGACAAAAATACCTTTGCATCTTTAAGTACTTTTTTCCCCCTCTCTTTTTTAAGATGAAAGTATTTCTGCCTAATTGACCAGCACCTGCCATTGTGAGATGGTGGCTCTCATGAGAGATGTGGAGAGATGGTGTGAGGGCTGTCATCACAACTTGATTTTGGCCACCATTTAAAAATGACTTTTCTTCCCATCACATAAGAGTGATCCTAGTGGCTGAAACCTGATGACAGAGGAGAAGGATGAGAGACTAGAAGTAAGAAACAGGATGAGAGAAAATAGGATTATTGAAGGGCTGGGAATGTACAGAAGATTGAGACGGAAATAGCAAACTCACTTCTTTTTTATTCATGCACTTATTTAATTCCTAGATATTTACTGAGCATCTACTATGTGTCCGTCTTTAGTTTAGGCATGGAAATACTGGGTGAATGGGACAGAAAAATCTCTGCTTTCATGATACCTACATTCCAGCAGAGGTGTGAAAGGGATAGTATATGAACAAGTAAACAAATAGAGTCATTTGAAATAGTAGTAAATGCTAATAAAGAAAGTAAAATAGAGTACTGAGATATGGCTAGAGGTTATATTAGTGGGAGTGACCAGGAAGACTCTGTGAGAAGTTTGAGCTGAAATTTGAACAATGATAAGAAAACTATGCAGAGATCTGTAGGGAAGTGGTAATGGATAACCCTGAATTACAGATTGAGTCATTTATTCCCAGTTTTGGCCTTTTATCTGCTCTGTTTGGTTAAAAAAAAGTGATAATGTCTCCATTTGGTATCAGTAACTCTTTTTCATTTATTTATATTTTATTAAAGTGTAGTTGATTTACAATCTTGTGTTAATTTCAGGTATACCCTGCCCTCTTTCTCCTTTGGTAACCGTAAGTTTGTTTTCTATGTCTGTAAGTTTATTTCTGTTTTGTAAATTAGTTCATTTGTATCACTCTTTAGATTCCACTTGTAAATGATATCATATGATATTTGTCTTTCTCTGTCTGACTTACCTCACTTAGTATGATAATAATATTGAGGTTCATCAAAGTTGCTGCAAATGGCATTATTTCATTTTTTTGTAGTATTATGGTATTATAGTATCTCTTTATAATTCATATATCTTTCTATTAGTAAAATTTTTCTAACACTAGGTAGCTTGCCTTTTCAACAGAGAGCAGACCTCAAACCTGAAATCTTTAGCAAGCAATAGTATCTTGCTAGAATTAATAGTATTATTCTATTTGTTCTTTATTTGCTTTTATAATTTCTTTCCAGTTGGCCCTTTTGCAATCATGATATAAGTTTCTTTTTGAAAGAAAGTAGCTAAGCAAAAAGAATGAATCAAATAATGATCAAATTTAAACAGCAGAGTAGTACTTTTCAGAATGAAGATAAGGTACTTTTCTTCACTCTTCTGTCTGTGTGTATCTGCAAGAATATCTGCAAGAAGGAGAAACCCAAATAGTCTCCATTTATACTGAAACTTGAAGCCATCTGTGTTGCTTAACCATAATATGTTAAAATAGGACGTTGATAGAGAAGAGATGACAAAGTTAGAATGAGAATGAGGTGCTGTAATAGGAAGAATGTGCGTTAAGTGAAAGCCAGTTTGACCACACAGGGTGGCTGTGTCTGTGCGCTTTCTTTGCCTAGCTCTGAGAATGTAACATCAGGCTGGTAACCCAAAAGTAGGTTGTAAAGGGGTAGACAGTTTCTCTCTGGAGACCCTGGTGTAGGGTGACACTAAATAGCTGGCTTGTCATCTAATTACCCACTAGTCAACAAGCTCTCTTAGGTACAAGAACCCTTCAGTCAATAAATTTGTTAGTGATGCATTCTTAAGTATAAACTGGCTGCGAAGGATTCACAAATGGTCAAAGAAAACACCCACTGAGAGACAGTGAGGGAGAGACTGAACAAGGAGTCAGAAGGGAAGAAATCCTGAGGTATCGGTTATAATGCAAGGACTAAAAGAAAATGTCACAATATTCTAACAAATATTCAGAGAGTTGAAAACATATTGTATCCACGAAACAAGAACAGGGTGCTATTGCTCTTACGTTTCCATCAAAGAACAAAGAACTTTATGAACTCTAAGGTAGGAGAAATAATAAATGCAACTTATGGGTTCGAAGATACTGTTGATGAAATATTCCGGTTAGAAAAGGCTAAGAAATGAAATAAAAATATTTTAAAAATTATAAAAGCTAACTATGAAGTTTGATATCTGACTATTGGACTTCCTAGGAAGAAAAATTAGAGAAAACAAAATGGAGGAGTGGAACCTATCAGGGAAATAAAATAAGGAAGAATTACAGAATTGAAGGACATGAGTTTTCCCATGGGGGTTGACAGGTCCCATTCAGAGTTCAGTACAGTGAATTTTAAAAGATCCACTCAACGAGTGGGGTGGGGAGAGAGGTGGGAGGGGGCTTAAGAGGGAGGGGACATATGTATACCCAATATCGATTCATGTTGATGTATGGCAAAAACATCACAATATTGTAAAGTAACTATCTTCTAATTAAAAAATAATAAAATTTTAAAGAAAAAAAAAAAAAGGCTCACTCAAGGTACATCAGCATGGTATACCAGAACACTTAAAGAGAGACCCTAAGATTTTTTGAAAGAAGAAAAATGACTACGTTACACACACAGGACTGGGAGCAATAATGGAATCAGATTGTTAACACCAGGAGATGCAGTCTTCAGTATACTGAATGACAAGAAGTTTTCAGCCTAGGTAGGATTCTGTTTCAGCCCAAAAATCAACTATTGAGGTAGAAGCAAGGCATCTCACAGATAGAACATTAACCACAAATGAACCTCTTCAGGAAGTGTTAGAGGATGCATCTCTTCAAAAAGGGAGTTTGGGATCCAGGAAACATATATAACACATGAAAGAAGCAAAGGGAATTCTGGGACAAGATAATATTAACAACCGTACACTAGAATGGTATAACTGGTCCAGACCGGAGCAGGGAGACAGAGCTCCAGAAGGAGGATCTCTAAGATAAAAAAAAAAGATCTGATATATTGATACATAGATACTTTTATTAACAAGCTAATGGAGGAAATGAAAAGAAATTAAAATTGTGTAGGGAGGAGTTTCCTTGTTGCCTAGTGGTTAGGATTCTGGGCTATCATCACCACGGCCAGAGTTCAGCCCCAGTCAGGGAACTGAGGGGACTTCCCTGGTGGCTCAGATGGTAAAGCATCTGCCTGCAATGTGGGAGACCCAGGTTTGGTCCCTGAGTCAGGAAGATCCCCTGGAGAAGGAAATGGCAACCCACTCCAGTATCCTTGCCTGGAAAATCCCATGGACAGAGGAGTCTGGTGGGCTACAATCCACCCGGTCGCAAAGAGTCAGACACGACTGAGCAACTTCACTTCACTTCAAGGAACTGAGATCTTGCAAGCCATGTGGTCAAAAGAAGTTTTTTTAAACTAAGAAAAAAAATTTTCCAAAAAGAAACATAGTTACGGCAACTCTATTAAGCTGAATATTTGCACAGTCAAAAAAAAAAAAAAAAACCCACTGGATGTTGCTTTGACTGGAAAATTTTATAGCATCCTGTTGGGAAGATCTGGGGAGAGAAGGCAGAGTAAAAGTGTGTGTGTTTGTGTGTGTGTGTGTGCTTGAGAGAAAGAAAACCAAATCCTTATTTACCAAAGTGGAAAGTCAATATAAAAAGCCTAAAATGAATGAATCAAGAGATAGCTCTATCATCATATTATGTCAGAAATGTGGAGGTTAATGCCTGAAGAAACCACTAAAAGAATTAAAATTGATGCTTCTGGAGAGGTGGATTGGGGTGAGCAGCAAAAAATGTTATCTTTCCATTATAAACCTTTTAGCATTATTTGACTATTTCAGTTACGTGTCTGTATTACTTTGATAAACTTACAATAAGCTTAAAGTCAAAGAAATAACAGTATAGGTATTTCACAATAGGGTAGAAGCATCTCACTGTCCCCAGTTACCATTCTCACTTTCTTTCTCTGAAAGAGTGCCCCTGTTTTGCTGGACACATGCAGATCTATTGTAGAATAAACTCCACATTTCCTTGGGTCCCTCACAGCTAAATATGACCATGTGACTAAGCTCTAGTTAATCAATTACAAACGGCAGCAGTATGCACAGTTTCTGAGATATGCCTTAAAGGAAGTGGTTCTATCTTTTTTGTCCCCTCCTACGTCCTGCTGGAGCTCCAGGGGCCACGATGTTTCTGGAATGGCTGCCTCCCATGGCAAGCAACAGGATAGAAGAGGGCTGGCTTTCTATCATCACACTTTGCCCTGGATTGACTAATTCCACACTTATAGAAATGAGGGAGACATCTCTTTTTAAAACACACTGCTATTGAGGGGCTGTTGAATGCACATAAACTTAAACCTAACTAATGCATCTGAGTATGTCAAATATCATAGGAAGTGAAGAAGTGAAGAAGTGAAGTGAAGTCCCTCAGTCATGTCCAACTCTTTGCGACCCCATGGACTGTAGCCTACCCGGCTCCTCCATCCACGAGATTTTCCAGGAAAGAGTACTGGAGTGGGTTGCCATTTATTTCTCCAGGGGATCTTCCCGACCCAGGGATCGAACCTGGGTCTCCCACATTGTAGGCAGATGCTTTACTGTTTGGATAGGGGAAGCATGCAAATCATTAGATTTGGGAAATACTAACCTAGAATGCATGAGGAGTGAGGAGAAAGGAGACGGATGGAGAGGCAGTGGAGCAGAAACTTTCCTTGGGGAGCAAGAGGAGTCCATACTTTGGAATCTGGAAAGCTCCATCCAAGAATATATATCCTTGAAGTGGAATTCAAGGATGTGTGTGTGTTCAATCACTCAGTCCTGTCCGACTCTTTGAAGCTCCATGGATTGTAGGCTGCCAGGCTCCTCTGTCCATGAGATTTTCCAGGCATTAATCCTACAGTGGGTTACTATTTCCTTCTCCAGGGAATCTTCCCAACTCAGGGATTGAACCCTGCCAATTGCATCTCCTGCACTGGCAGGTGGATTCTTTATCACTGCACTGCCTAGGAACTCAAGGGAGCACCTGGTTATTGAGGGTCCATCAATGTGAATCACCTACAAGATGCATTAGGCTCAGTCCTGGCCCTAAAGTTGCCTGCAGTCTAGTGGGAATTCTGGTAAGTGCCCATCTAGTTCTACTCATGATGCTGGCCAACGCTGACTGAGCCAGACATGTTGCACCCTCTCTATGAATCCTCAGATAACAAGTGATGCCAGCACCTCTGTTAACATTCCCATTTTACAGAGGAGAAAACTAAGGTGCCGAGAGGCCATACAAGTCTGCAAGGTCATACAGGTAGAATCACTGTATGGTTTAACTGCCAGACCCAAGGCAGATAATGGAGTGCTAAACCTGAGATTCATATGAAGAAAGAGATGAACTCCTTCTTTCGTGAACAAGCTGGGGCTTAGAGGTTCTGAAAAGTGGAGTTGAAAATAAGAATTCTAAGAGGTTGGGATGGTCTGAACAAAGGGAAGGAGGCTGGGAAACACCAGGCTGGCTTGGGAAACTGAGAGTGAATGAGTCCAGCTGGAGGAGAATATGGTGATTTCATGGGAGATAAGGCTGGAAATGCAGGCTTGGGGCCAGATCACAGAGGCCTCAGGCACAGGCTGGAAATGTGTTCTGGATGCTATAGGACCTGGGGGTGTGGACGCTTTGTTTGCTTGCTTTCATTTTTTAGCAAACCCATCAGATGCCTGCAATGTACGTAACGACAACGGGGACCGTCTTCCATGAGTGTACATTCCAGGGGCCTACTTGGCTGTATCTCAACATGGCCTCTTTACTGTCTACACTGGCTCTGGCGGCAGGAGGACCGAGGGGACCACTGGGGCATTTTCACCCCTGCCTTCATGCTGTGTGTTGTCTACTCTGAGCAGTGGGGGGCCTATCTCTGGAGCAGGTTGGTGATGCATCTTCCCTCTCAGTTGCCAGCTTCTGTCTAGGCAAATCCTGGCCATTGGACAGAAGCTTTCATTGCACTTAAAGAATGAAAAGATGAGCTAAGCAGAAAAGGATGGAAGGGGCCCAGAGCGAGAGTCGTGGCAGTCCTGGGTGTGGAGAGTGAAGCCTCTGACTGCATCTCACCAGGTTTGTAGCTGGCCAGCTGCAGACAGGCAGCCTCAAGTGAGGCTGCTGAGAATGCAAGGGGCTGCCTGGGCCCTGAATGAGCATGCACACCTCCTTCAGCATGCCCCTGTTCTTTAATATCCAAATAAAAATGCTCAAGGGTCTGCCCCTGAAGAAAGACAAGCCTGTCACCAAGAGGACTGAAGACTCCTGGGGACATCCCCCTCTTTCTCTCACTCTGAAGTTTTGTTGCAAGCTGCCACCTGCCACAGCCCCCCACGCCCTGTCCCTACCTCACCGACTCAGCACCATTCCTGTCTTCCTCTAAAGTGCCTTCACCCCATGTATTCTGAGACACAAACCCTAATGCAAGTTTCAGAATAACAGGGCTTGTCAAGTGTTAGTTGCTCAGTCATACCCAACACTTTGTTTTCCCATGGACTGCAGCTCACCAGGCTCCTCTGTCCATGGGATTTTCTAGGCAAGTCTTTTTCAGATTCTTTACTAACTGAGCTACCAGGGAAGCTCAGGGGGTGGGCCTACTCTTTTTTTTTTTTTTTTTTGGATGAGAGGAATTTGTTACTTAAAAAACATCATTCATTCATTTGGCTGTATCAGGTCTTAGTCATCACACATGTGATCTTTGTTGTATCTCCTGGGATCTTTGTGAAGCAGCACACGGACCGTCTAGTCATGGTGCACAGGCTCAGTAGCTGTGGCTCATAGGTTTAGTTGTTCTACAGCATGTGGGATTTTCACTCCCTGGCCAAGAATTGAGCCTGTGCCCCCGGCAGTAGAATCGCCGAGTCTTAACCACTGGACCACCATAGGGAAAAGACATCCTCAAAAAAATGTCCTTTTCATTATAGGGGACTGGAAAGCAAAAGTTGTCAGTCAAGAGATACATGGAGTAACAGACAAATTTGGCCTTGGCGTACAGAACGAAGCAGGGCAAAGGCTCATAGAGTTTTGCCAAGAGAACGCACTGGTCATAGCAAACACCCTCTTCCAACAACACAAGAGAAGACTCTACACATGGACATCACCAGATGGTCAACACTGAAATCAGATTGATTATATGCTTTGCAACCAAAGAAGGAGAAGCTCTTTACAATCAACAAAAACAAGACCAGGAGATGACTGTGGCTCAGATCATAAACTCTGTGTTGCCAAAATCAGACTTAAATTGAAGAAAGTAGGGAAAATCACAAGACCATCCTGGTATGTCCTAAATCAAATCCCTTAGGATTACACAGTGGAAGTGAGAAATAGATTCAAGGGATTAGATCTGATAGACAGAGTGCCTGAAGAACTATGAATGGAGGTTCATGATATTGTACAGGAGGCAATGATCAAGACCATCCCCAAGAAAAAGAAATGCAAAAAGGTAAACTGGTTGTCTGAGAATGCCTTACAAAAAGCTGAGTAGAGAAGAGAAGCAAAAGGCAAAGGAGAAAAGGAAAGATATACCATTTGAATGCAGAGTTCCAAAGAATACCAAGAAGAGATAAGAAAGTCTTCCTCAGTGATGAATGCAAAGAAATAGAGGAAAACAACAGATTGGGAAAGACTAGAGATCTCTTTAAGAAAATTAGAGATACCAAGGGATCGTTTCATGCAAAGATGGACACCATAAAGGACAGAAATGCTGTGGACCTAACAGAAGCAGAAGATATTAAGAAGAGGTGGCCAGAATACACAGAAAAACTGTACAAAAAAAGATCATGACCCAGATAACAACAATGGTGTGATCACTCACCTAGAGCCAGACATCCAAGAATACGAAATCAAGTGGGCCTTAGGAAGCATCACTACAAACAAAGCGAGTGGAGGTGATGGAATTCCAGTTGAGCTATTTCAGATCCTAAAAGATGATGCAGTGAAAGTGATGCACTCAATATGCCAGCAAATTTAGAAAACTCAGCAATGGCCACAGGACTGGAAAAGGTCAGCTTACATTCCAATCCCAAAGAAAGGCGATACCATAGAATGTTCAAACTACCGCACAATTGCACTCATCTTACACACAGCAAAGTAATGCTCAAAATCCTCCAAGCTAGGCTTCAACAGTACATGAACCATGAACTTCCAGATGTTCAAGCTGGTTTTAGAAAAGTCAGAGAAACCAAAGATCAAATTGCCAACATCTGTTGGATCATTGAAAAAGCAAGAGAGTTCCAGAAAAGCATCTACTTCTGCTTTATTGACTATGCCAAAGCCTTTGACGGTGTGGATCACAACTGTGGAAAATTCTTAAAGAGATGGGAATACCAGACCACCTTACCTGAGAAATTAAATTTGTATTCAAGTCAAGAAGCAACAGTTAGAACCAGACATGAAACAATGGACTGGTTCCAAATCGGGAAAGGAGTACATCAAGGCTGTATATTATCACCCTGCTTATGTAACTATATGCAGAGTACATCATGTGAAATGCCAGGCTGGATGAAGCACAAGTTGGAATCAAGATTCCTGGGAGAAATATCAATAACCTCAGATACACAGATGACACCACCCTTATGGCAGAAAGTGAAGAGGAACTAAAGAGCCTCTTGATGAAACTGAAAGAGGAGAGTGAAAAAGTAGGCTTAAAATTCAACATTCAGAAAATGAAGGTCAGGGCATCTGGTCCCATCACTTCATGGCAAATAGCTGGGGAAACAATGGAAACAGTGAGAGACTTTTTTGGGGGGCCCAAAAATCACTGCAGATGGTGATTGCAGCCATGAAATTAAGAGACACTTGTTCCTTGGAAGAAAAGTTATGACCAATCTAGACAGCATATTAAAATGAAGAGACATCAGTTTGCCAACAAAGGTCCGTCTAGTTAAAGCTATGATTTTTCCAGTAGTCATATATGGATGTGAGCATTGGACTCTAAAGAAAGCTGAGCACCAAAGAATTCATGCTTTTGAATTATGGTGTTGGAGAAGACTCTTGAGTGTCCCTTGGACTGCAAGGAGATCAAACCAGTCAACCCTAAAGGAAATCAGTCCTGAATGTTCATTGGAAGGACTGAGTTTGAAGCTGAAACTCCAATACTTGGGACATCTGATGAGAAGAATTGAGTCATTGGAAAAGACCCTGATGCTGGGAAAGATTGAAGGTAGGAGGAGAAGGGGATGACAGAAGATGAGATGGTTGGATGGCATCACCAACTCAATGGACATGAGTTTGAGCAAGGTCTGAAAGTTGGTGATGGACAGGAAAGGCTGGAATACTGCAGTCCATGGGGTCGCAAAGAGTCGGACATGACTGAGTGACTGAAGTGAACTGGACTGAACCATAGGGAAGTCCCACTATGTTTAATTTTTTGAGGACCTACATACTGTTGTCTGCTTCCCTGGTGACTAGGTGGTAAAGAATCTGCCTCCCAATGTAGGAGACATGGGTTTGATCCCTGGATCAGGAAGATTCCCTGGAGAACAAAATGGTGACCCACTCCAGTATTCTTGCCTGGGAAATCCCATGGACAGAGGAGCCTGGTGGCCTACAGTCCATGGGGTCACAAAAAGTCAGACACGACTGAAGCAACTAAACAACAACAACAAATACTGTTGTAGACAACTCTACAGCACCATTTAATATTTAACATTCCCACTGACTTTAGGCAAGCTTCCTTTCTAAAACAAAGAAAGCTTATGGAGGTGTTGGTATTGTGAAAGTGCCAGTCATCTTTTAAAAAAATCCTATCTCCCTAAAGAAGGAGTTTTTGACCCTGGGTATACATCAGAATAATGGAGGAAGCTTTAAAAAAGTACTAGTATATGTGAGTGAGTGAGTGTGTGTGCTTTAGGGAAGGCATCTCAGACCAATGGAACTGAATTCCTGGTGGTAGAGTCTGGCGCAGGTCGTTTGACCAGGTTATTCCCCAAAGCAGCCTGGAGCCAAGAGCCACTGTCCCTGGACAACCAGCCTGCCCTGCAGCCAGCTTTTAAAATAACTCATCTTTCCTCTTGTTACATTGTATGCCTTTCTGAGGACCCGGCTCCAGGAAGCAATAGACTTGTCCCTGGACTCACGAGTGGTGTTGGGCATGGAGGTGGTGACACATGGCTTCCTGGTGTGATAGCCGGTGTGAGGGAGACAGACGCCATCTGGAACAGAGGACACAGGGACTGGGACTGGACTGGCCACACCCTGGCCCTTCAGCACCTTCCTCAATTCAGGGACATCTCTAGGGCCACTCTGTTCTCAACTCCTGCCATCTCTCCCTCCCTGCCCCCACCACCCATCCACCCCACCCACCCACCACACACACACTAAGCCTGGAGGGGTGAGGTCATCCTCTTTATTCCCAACTAAGCTGGGGTTCCAAACTTTCTTCCCCCGAATAGCAAGAACATAGGGATCCCAAGTCAGAGTCAGACACAATACAGGCAGTAAAGACTTATTTTTTACACTTTTCCTCTTGAATCCAAATAGCCATTTTATTCTGCAGTGGTGATTTCAGGAGGATTTTCCAGCTTGATTATCTTCCTGGAGAGGCACAAATGCCAGAGATTTTAAACACCACTTTGGTGAAATAGATTGAGGCAAGACCACAATAGGAACTTAAATAATCCTGAATGATGAAGACCAAGCAGGAGTTTTCTTTCCAAGAGTGCCCCTGGTAGGTGTAATTGTAAAGTATAATTACTTCAAGACATCATAATTTGTTGTGTACCATATAAATCAGTAGAACTCCATGGAATCATGTTTTTAATGTAGACCCCAAATAAAATGTTCTTTTATGACATAGCAGATGTTTCTTAATTCACTAGCGCCATGCATTGGGGTATTAAGATTATTCCTTGGCATTTTATTATGAATAACATACTTGCTCCATCATTAAGTGGGCCATTAAAGACATAAACAAGCTTTTATGCCCTGGTTTTCAACAGCTGCTGGTGGTCTACCAAGTGATAATCCAGCTTTCAGCAAATATTCTTCAGCTCTAAGAAATAAATACATTTAATAGGGCAACCCCAGGTCAGTCCACAGCTCCTGGGATCCCAGCTCGGGGAGATTTGTGAAGCAGGAAAATGAACTGAAGAGGTTTGTTTTGGGTGAGTTGTTTTGAGAGCCCCTGTTTTCTTGAGAATGCACATGTGTGTGTGTCAATGTGTGTGTGTGTGCACGCGCGCGCATGTACTAAAAATCAAAAAACAACAATTTTAAAAGAAAAAAATTAGGAGCAATGCAAGGGGAAGACGGAGCCTCACAGAAGGTGTGGGGGCTCTCCCTTTCTTGATCGAATGGGAAGACATTTGCACAAATTCTATAACCTGTGCTTTGAAGGAAATCAGCTGAGTCTGTCTTCTGCCTCAAACAAAGGGAGGTGAAGGACGGTGTAGGTCACGGGCCCCGTTCAGTCACTGGCGTCGAATTGGAGCGGATGTGACCCCTCTGTGATAATGTTCCCAAGGTGTACAGGGAGGGGTTTCATGTCTGCAGCTCGGATGGGAGCCAGATAAGCCCTCCCTCTCCCCCACCTTGGACTTCCTAAAGATAACAACTCCGGGCGGCCGAGGAGCAGAGCGAGGCGGGTGCTGAGATAGGAAATACCGAGGCTTGTATTATCGTTGGCTGGCCGGGTCCTGGCTTCCTGTGCCAAAGGTAGGCCTGAAGGGTGCGAAACTTTGCAGTGCTAATGTACACAACGACATCCTCCCAGGAGCAGATGTTAGGAGAAAGAGAAAAACGAGCCGGGGCAAAAACCCGATGGAAATTTGCATGAAGGCTCTGTCACCCCCACCTACCCCCACCCATTCAGGGACACTTGGGACACGGAATGAAAGAAGGAGAAGGTGGAACTGATTTCCTAGTCTGGTCAATTCTAAATCTATTATAAGATCCCTCATCAACAGGAGGTGGGAGAAAGAACTGCAATTTATGTAGCAAATCAAGTACCATGGATCAACCTTTAACAGACGTAGTTCCTGGGTATCACTGTTACCATATTCTAACCGTAAAGATTCTGAGCGGGGAGCAGGGGGTGGGGGGGGGAATGAGGAGGATGAACACTTGGACGAATTATTAAGCACTTTGTCCTAAAATGACAGACAGGAGACACAGCAGAGAATGTCTGTAGGAAGGAGTTTTGTTTTACGTGACTTTTCTTTAAATAGGGCTTAGTAATAAATTTTCTCTTCCTTTTCTTTCTTTTTTTTGTTTGCTGAGGAGGGTTTATTTTCTTTTTGTGTTCCATTTCATTTTGTAGTTGGACGTACTATTGTTCTGGAGCTGGTGAAAAACGGGGAGGGGAGCAGGAGGCAGGAACCACATTGTGAGTGAACTTGGCAAAAAGGAGAGTCAGGAGGTAACTTTCCCGTCCGGCACAGTATCTGGGGCTTGCAGAGTTCTTGGCCTCGTCAGTTCTTCCATGCTCACAGCTAAAACATTCCTGTGCCCTGACGGAACCACGCAGGGACCCGACGTGGCCTTTTCATTTTTTTTCACGTACACCTGATTGGAAAGTGACGTTTGATATTACTTTTCCACTATGTTAATTGCAATTTGAATAGGATTCTATTGTGTCCTGGATGACATCACTTTGGAAACATCATTCAATTGGGTGGCTCGCTTTCCTCTTGATGATTGTACCAAATAAACACTCAAGTCTTCTTTTTATAGCCAGAGCCTGTGTCTCTAAACACACACACACACACATCCATTTTTAACCATGTCAGAAAGGAAACAAGGCTGCCAACTTCACAGTGTTCTACATAATTTTGAATTAATATTAGTCTATTAAAAAGAGCTGTAACCAGAAGGAAAAAAAAAAAAAAAACTTAGCCCGATGTGCGCAACAAACACATTTCACAGTTGCTTTGGACAAATGCCCTCAGTGAATATGTTTAAAGTCATGTACAACAGAAATATGTTATCACGAGTAACCATGTTTTAATAAACACTTCGTCTTTTTGTATTGCTTTCTTTTTCATCACAATAATAGAAATATAACACCATATATCACTGTAAAACACATTTCCACATAAATGCTGATAAGCACAAAATATTTTTCATCATTTACATTTTAACTGTAATAATATATGGCAGGATTAAAGCTGCATCCATCATGTGTCTAACTAACCTTGCTGTAATGAATTTTTAAATGGAATGGTTTCTGTCGCAAAGTAAAATCGTACATAATGTCTAGTGACACAGTACGCTGGTGGATGGGTGGTTTTGGAAAATGGAAATGCAACTTCATTTTTAATTAGATTTATAAACTTCACCACCTCCTCTCCTAGCCAGCTTCCCAACCCTCCCCGTTATTTAAAGCAAGAACTACCAGAGGCATGAATATGTGAAGTACTGCCAGGTATATCACTCCTCCAGTTACACAGTCACTTGCTTGTTGGAAATTCTGTGAAGGAGGCGTGTGTGTCTGTGCGAGTGTTCGAGAAGAGCCAGGCACCCAATAGAAACAAAAGCTGATGAAAATCGTGGTGAGAAAACCTTTCTAGGGTGTCTGGAGGGGCTTCGCTGCTGGGAGGGGTCTCCTCTTTGTGACAGTAACCGGGGATCTGATTTGGGATGGGGGTGGGGCAGCAGGGGTGTTTACTGGGAGGATCTCGGCCCTTTCTCTCTCTCTGTCTCGGCTTGAAATAACAAATAAGCCGACTCACCAGAGAAGAATCATTAAAAATAATTTGCACAAGCTTTCGGTGGTGTGAGCTCTTTTTTGATACAATATTTCCTTCCGTGATTATCACTGAGGACATGTTTCAGCCATATGGAAGCGAGCCGGGATGGGAGCTTCCCCAATACCTGAGTGGTTAATTAAGAGCCGTTGCCCGGCCACAAGAAGCAGGTTTGAAATCCCTCTTCAGTCTCCGACAATGAGTAGCTTTTTTAGCAGCAGAAGTCACCAGGGACAGCCAGAAGCGAGGGTAATTATTTGAGATAACATACAGCTGAAAAGAGTGTGTGTGAGTGCAGAGGGGGGCGGGGGGGAGCTGGGGGCGCGATGTGCAGCTGAAAGAAGGGCAACAGTAGAGAAAAGTCTATAATAAAAAGGTCAACATCTCCTATTTTTCTGTACAGTGTCGACAGTCTGTAATGCCTTTTTAGCATGAATGACAACGGATTCTGTCTCTCTTTTTTTTTCTGAAAAAAAGGGGGGGAATATCTTATTTTGTATTCAAACTTTGCAATTGTGAGTTCAGGCCTGCCAGCTCCATCTGAATAAGCTATTCTCACTTTATCAGGGTTTGTTGAACTGACTTTGATTGCATTGTTGCAAAATAACAGTAATTTTTCCATTAACCCATACAAACCCTCAGCGAGCTGGAGAACAAAGAAATATCTGAGGGATGAAAGCTGTGGGCACCGGGAGGGAAGTCAGGGGTTTCCTAAATGGCTCTAAATGCATCCCTACACACCAGCTTCTCAGAATGGCCGAGGCCAGTCTGGGATGCTCCTGGGGGCTCCCTCTGGGGTCCCTTGGGGTGTGAATCTCAGTGGGCATCCTTCTACCCTCTCTGCCAATTTCTATTGTTTCCTCTGCATTCTCAGGGCCTGGGAAGGTGGGAGCTGGGTTTCCCTCCTTTCTCAGGCATGGTTTTTTATTCCTTTATCTTTCTGTTGCCAAGGACCTCAGTCTGTATCTAGAACTCAACTCAGAAATGCTCACAGCCTTTCAGAACCCAAGGTTATCTGAACACACAGGGCCTTCCTTTACCCCAAGGAAGAGGTCAGCAGGCAAGGGGGAAAAGCTAGTTCCTTTGGCAATTAGAACTTAGCGGAATCCCCAAGCCCTGTGATCTGACATTCTGGTACGTTCAGCGTCACCTGCCCTGGTCCCAGGATGAAAGGTGCGCTGGTAGATTTTTATTTTCGGGGGAGCTCTGTGAGGCTGGCATTTTACATTCACCCGGCCGCCTCTGCCAGTGTTTTAAGGCCAGGAAGAAACTAAGGGCAAGCGGGGCACCCCTTTTTCATCCATGGGTGGAGTGTCCGCATTTGGAACTACCCGGCACACATGAGGTGCCATGCTCTCGAAGATCCCAAAGTCCTGATGTTGACAATTCAGCAGATCAACATGGAAGCACAAGTTTTTCTGTTTTGGTTATTTGCAAAGCTGAAATGTCGAGAAGTTCAGCTCCTCAGTGACTTGTGGCTCGCTATGAGTGGAACTGGGCTGGGAGCTGAGGTCGACAGTGGCTTTGATCTTTCGGCCCCACAAAGGAGCCCACTCAGGCTTAGGCGATGGTACCAGCCACCCACTTCTCAGCATTGTTTAGGAACTGCCCAATATGTTCATTATCTCCTTTACCTCTGCGGCGCGGTACTGTCAAAACTTGCACCAGTCTTTAGAAAATAAAAGTGAACACGGCGAGCCCGCCGTACCCTGCTCCCCTAATATCCAGTTCTTGACAACGTCGGAGCTGTCAGATGAGAGGCAGCGTCACTGGAATAAAGGTGGGCAGATGTGTGATAATGAGACAGAAGCATGCAGATGCTAATAGAACTCACCAGAACAGGCCTGCCTGAGTTAGACGGATCCAGGTAGCAGGTGCAGAGTGTCAGGGCGCCCGGATGTTACTTTCTCTTGATTCTCATTTAAGAACTGCTCCGCGCACGGCTGTCTGTCAGTGAACTTTTCCCTCTCTGGAGCTCCAGCCCCTAGGTGATCAGTCACATTTCGACATAACTAGATGTCAAAAGAAGTTTAAGTTGTGTGACGAACTGTGATGCAGTCAGCATCAGCCTCCGGCCTCCAAGGCGGTTCCTTAATGATCCGCCTGGAAACTCTGGAGCCTTTTTCTGGCGTTTTGTTTTCTTATTAAAATACTGGCTAAGTCTTTGTCAATATCCATGGCAGCAACTGTGAGCTCAAGACAATATTATCCCAAGCATAATTTAATTTTAAATGTGGAACTCAGACCCGAGATGGCCAGAGAGCGAAAGGTTTGTGTTGAGCAAACAGGAGTTCTCTCCAAAAGGCCCATTTTAGCATCCGTAATTAAAACAAGGGTGTCTGGGGATTTATTGTCAGCCCGGATGGGACCAAGGTGATCAGCAGAGGAAACTCAGGGCTACGTGGGGGGTGTCACCGTGGGCTATTCCTGGATTGGGGGAGTGGAAATGAAGCTGAGAATAATAGATTTGGGTCAGCATGAAAGTGATTCCAACCTGAGACAGGCAGGAAACAGAAATAACCCGAGAATTGTCATCTCCAATACCAGTAAAAAACCTTTGAACTGGAGTTAGAACTTGGTAGGTTCCTTATCAGTCTCTGTGAGTTGCGGGTTCCCCCTAAAATTGTGCTTCACGGTGAGCAGGGTCAGGGGTGGTGTCTGGGGGAGGGGGCAGGCAGTTATATGTGACACGTGTTGTTAATACATGCAAGGAAGCCTGCCAGTCCTGCCAACCCTAAGGCAGGCATTTCTTGAAGCATTTCGTCCAGTCTGGTTAGTTTCTTCTCTAAATATTTTCATCTTCTCCTTCCACTGTTTACCTTTCCATTGGGAAAATAAATTCTGCATGTTGCTTCTGCCTGCTGGATTTTGCTAGAGATTTTAATCCCGATTCCTGATGAAAGGTTTGCACACACACACACACACACACACACACACACACACACACACACACCCTCTAACCTTGGTGTGAGGGCACAACTCATAAAATGCTTTCCTTTCTTCTCTTTAGAGAGAGCAAGGATGTGCTAGGGAAACCTAATTCTGCATTGACATAATGAAGTGTTTGGAGGAATCTCACGTTTCTCAGTCAGAGAACCAGTTGGTCTCATCTGGAATGTTCTGATCCACCCCTCCGAACTTTCATCCCACACCCATCGCCTCCCCTGCACCCCCCAAAAGAGAAGGATTTCACCAACGGAGTTCCGTCCTCCTCGGCCCTCACATAAAACAAGACTTCTCCCCCCAGGTCCTGATATTTAGTTGCCTGAAGCTCATTAATCCTTCACTGCTCTACCCTGGAGTTTTAAATTTTTAAGCAGCTAGGATTCGTCTAAGAGGTCTTAACCTTATAATTTGTAATAACTTAGAGATCGCGTTTCTAAAGTGTGAGTTATTTAAAAAAGAAAAAAATGCTCCTTTTCCTTCACCAGCCATTGATTCACTTCCTCTTGCAGTCCGAGTCAGCGCTATTAAATCGGGTGATGAAAATGCTCATTTATTTCTCAGTGGTAAAACATAAGCAATTAGGAGATGTTTCTTAACGTGGATTGATCTTGTCTTCAAGGAAAGCCCAGAGCTTCAGAAGCCACTGGAGGGGCAGCAGAGATGAAATAAGTGGGGAGGAGAAGGATGGGCGGGACTGAGGTCCTAGATAGGATAGAATCTCTACCAGAATATCTGGCACCTCAAACCTTAGCTGCCCAAGTATTACCTGATTTTTCACTGTTCTGGGCACTGCATTATGGGAGGCAGCGTGGTGGAAAACACATCATGGTTTGAATTCAGGCTCATGAGCTGTTTAATTCTGCCCAAGTTGCTTAACCTCTCTGAGCTCCAAATCTTTCCACTCAATGAAATAGTAATAGAATCTGCCTTCTAAGTTTGCCGTGGAATATTAAAGGAGATACCGTAAGTAAATTACCCAAAGTGGTACTGGAGACACTATAGCTGAGAATAGAAATAGCAGCCTCCATGGAGGGAGAGTACATACCTGGCGAGGACCTCGCCCCAGACCCCGAGAACTTTGCCATCTTGAAGGGGAAAGATGGGGCTAATTATCATGTTCAAGGAGCCGGCACGAGAAGATGTTTTTTCCTTTTATGTCTGCTGCTTACAACAGGGCTGGGTTCCTGCTACACCGGCTAAACTTTGTATAAAAATTATCTAAGGACCCCCTAACGTGTGTCGATGCCACACATGTCAGATGTGTCAGCCTCTTCCAGTAATGACTCTCTGACATAAACAGTAAGGAAGAAATATTACAATTACCGAGGGTGCGGGAGCCCGCATGCATTTTCATGAGGGTTCTGGTGAATGGCAGTCTGAGCTCTGTAATCAGCTCCCCCTGCCAGCAGAGCTGGCCAAAGAAAGCTCTCGTCCCCCCAAAGACAATTAAAATGAGTTAAATGAATTAAAAAGGCCCTTCCCAGTTAAAGTACAGTCAGAGGTTAGAAACAGTAGTATGTGGATTTATGGAAACTCCATGGCTGCCAAGCCTTAGGAATTGTGGCTCACCGGGGAGTCATTTCCCTGGGAGCCTAAACAGCTTATGAAATTGGAAGCAATATGCATAATTTTAAATTTCTGGGAGGCAGGTTTCAATCCCCTGTTTATTTTGGCTTCTTAGGTCAATAGGAATATACTTTTACCCAAAATCAAAGTAAGAGAGAGAGAATGAGTCAGAGAGGGAGGGAGAAGGCATCATCCTATTTATTAAAACAATGGCACAACTGAATAGGAACTTTCCTGTTTTGAGACAATGGGAAGACCAGTTCTCGAGACTGGTTAGCAGGAGGAGAAAGACTGATCCGAGTCCCATTTCACCACTTGGCAGCTGCAGCCCTCTTGCAAGTGGCTCTGCGGTTTCCTCATCTGCAGAATGGGCTTCGTTATTTCGACCTTGCAGAGTGGTTACCTCAATTAAAGCGAGATAAGGTATATACAGTGCTTAGCAGAATGCCTGCCCTGATCAGTTATTCATATTGCTATCCTCATCCTCATCTCAGGATGGAGTAAGTGAAAACCAAGGGGGCAGGAGAGAAGAAGGGTCTCCAGGACCACCCCCCAAACTTTCTGCAACACCAGATGCTGATAAGTCACAGGCACCACTCAAGCCCATGACAGGCGTTCCTGCAGCTGTCCCAAACGTCCTGGTCACCTGCACATCCAGATCTGGCCTCTTGGACCCCCTGCCCCATTACACCGATCTCATCAGAAATTCTGTCGAGACTTCTGTCCACAGCCCAAGAAGGAAGACTTGCCTGGTCCTCCGCCAGCCCCTCCCCCTGCCCCTGAGTCCCCAAAGTCCCTGAGTGTGTGTGTACGCTCCTGCCTATTACATGCACAAACTCCATCAGAAAGCATTTGTCTACACCCTCTTTATTCACTTTCAAAGGGTTAAACAGCCTATTTACTGGGCTGTCAACAATCTCAGGCCCAAATGGGGAAGAAAGCTCCGTCCAGTTTTGTGCGGCCTGGAGCCTTGTCTTCGCTGGCCTGTTCTTGTCCCTGTCATGTAATATCCATGACAATCGTGTTGGGCTTTTTTTTTTTTTTTTCGGGGCTCTGTGGGGCTCAATCTGAGGGGCCACTTTAAGCCAGGAAAGGCCTTTATTTCTGTGAATTTGAAAGAGCCTTGAGAAGGTCCTTCCCTTCAGAACCCTCTTCAGCGGGTCACCGCGGTTTCAAAAGGATTTAAATGCGGAGGTTGTGATCAGTACTTCCATCACGTTCTAATAGACTGACATGAGCATTTGTGCCTGAAAGACAGGGGAAAAAGTGATGCAGATTTTCCCTAAATTGGACTGACGCACAAAGCAGGCCGGGCAGTTGAGTGACGAGGTAACCCCTCACACCCTCTTTTATACTTCTAACCAGTTCCGCACAAAGAGAGCCGTGGGAAGCTGCCCAGAAGCCCGGCCGGGCCATTTCCATGGGCCATATGGAAATTTTGTTTTGTGTACAGAGAAAGTGTCTGATAACAGTGACCTTAACTGCCATATGTGGGCAGTGAATAGGCCAGAGGGAAACCACTCCACAATCTGACCCTCGACATACGGTCCCGCCGCCCAAGGAGACTTCATTGCCATCTCGCTGGCAACCCCAGGGGATTTCATTAGATTTGTTAATGAATTGCTCTGTTGACTTATATCTGAGCTTGCCTCATTAGAGGAGAAGAACACAATTTTTATCTATGTTTTCGTGAAGGGGACCAGAGCATTCCCTCCTTTGTGGGGTGGTGGGTAATCTGGAGGGCTGTCATTGGCTTTGAACTAATTTATTGTGTCAGTTTAAGGAGGCCCTTCCATGCTCATCGAGGCTGGAGCCCCTCTCCAAGCCTCTTCAAATCAATGTTTTCCCTGTGAGAGGGATGTTTCCTCGGCTTCTGCTTGGTTTACAAATAGCCAGACATGATGTGGTCCTGATGCTGTGTGTCGGTCATCAGGGCGTGGGCAGCAAGCAGCATCACCTGTCAGGAAGAGGCTTTTCTAGGCAGTGACACACGGTACTTGCAGGCTGCCCCTCCACTTTCCTACCAGCGCATTTATGCATCCTCGAAGGAATTTTGAGTTGGGACATCGCTGTGTATAGAACATCCTCCCTTCTGCATTGCTAACTTGGGAATCATAATGACTCTCCCCACATCCGAGCCTTATTAGTGATGGCTCGATTGTTTGGACTTCTCAATGTGGGAAAGTTTGGGTTTGAAAGCAATAAGAGCTATCAATTAACATATTACTAGGGGTAAACCAATAAAGAGCCCATTAAGGCTAATAGTGAGTGTGGAATCACAAAGAATTAGCAAAACGAGATTCGATAAAATGGAAACCATAAAGATAAGCTTCTGAAGATTGAACCTGGCTTTCTGAACTTAAGTCTCAGATAAACAAACGAATGATACCCACCAAATCCTCCCTTTCCCAAGCCCACCGAGGATAGTGAGAACTTGAGTTCTCGCTGTAGAATGAGATACGAATAAAGTTGGTCAGCCCGGCAACTCAGAAGTGGTTTATACCATGGTGGAGGAAGGGAGAAAGAAGACAGGTAAATTCTTAGAATACACAGACGTTGGGCTCAGTGATTCCTGTATGAGCCCTACATAGTAAGATAGAGTGCAGAAGTCCTCAAGACTGTACGTTGGTCACCCTGACACCTACTGTTGCAACATGGGGAACTCCGAAAGTTCGATAAAACAGAAAACATCCTATCTATGTTGTATTAAGAATCTGGGGCTCACAGAGGTCCCACAACAGCAGTGATATTGCGGCAGTGATGCAGAGGTATTACAAATGAGGTTGTATCTCCTTGGAGGAGTGGTATGTAATGTGGTTGGAGTCACTGTTCATCTTTGATTGAGTCCAAAGATGGAAACTACACTCTCCAGGGTTGCTCTGCCCTCTTCCAATGCCCCATAGCAATGCTGAAATAGGAGTCCTACTGTGAATGAAGAGAAGTTCATCAGGGCTGTTGGTACCCATGGAAGGCTCTAAGAAAGAGGAACTCCCACATAGGAAGAGGTTCCACAACATTTGTTCTGAGCAGGAGAGTGTCCTTGGAACAGGGCAGCTGTAAGATCTGAAAATGTCTATATATGAGAATTGGGTCCAGGGGAGTTATAAGGGAGTTAAATAAGCTGTAAGAGTATAAGGAGGTACTTGGGTAGATTTTGCCAAGCATACTGTTTTTATCAAGACAGGTCCCTTGGGTTGTTTGCCTTGAGTTCACTCAGGCTTGAGGTTGACTTTTGCCTTTACAATGGAAATACAACTTGGCTGGGTATAAAATTCACCCTCTTTTTCAGAACTTCACAGATGTCACTATACTGTCCTTTTTTTTTTCATTTTTAGCTTTTAAATTTATTTTTTAAAAATTGTATCTTCACTGTCTTTGACACTGAATGTCACACTAATTCTTTAACTTTGCTTCTAGGTTGGTTGCATTTCATCAGTCATCACTGAACAGTTTTATTTAAAAACAAAATAAAACAACTATAGGTGCTATATTTTGTGTTTGAAAATATGATCCTCTTGCTTTAATACTTGCTTGGCAACCTGACTGGTATAATTTACTCAGATTACCTCTTCTTGTCCTCAGAACTGTGTGGCTCTCCAGTCCGTTTTTGGCTGCAAACATTCCTCATTGGGATGACTTCTCAACTCTCAGTGCCTTGATGTGGTTCTTGGGTACCTGAAGAACTATTTCTCTCCCCTTGAAGTCTAAGAATTTGACCAGGGGATGTGTCCATGTCCGTCAGTCTCCATCAGTATTTCCTGAAACCAAGAATTTTCAAGCAGATCTTTGTGAACTAAACTCAGTTTTCTCTTTATTTCAAGGAAGTGAAGTGAAGTGAAGTGAAGTTGCTCAGTTGTGTCTGACTCTTCGTGACCCCGTGGACTGAAGCTGACCAGGTTCCTCTGTCCATGGGATTTTCCAGGCAAGAATACTGGAGTGGGTTGCCATTTCCTTCTCCAAGAGATCTTTCCAACCCAGGGGTTGAACCCAGGTCTCCCGCATGGTAAGCAGACGCTTTATCATCTGAGTCACCAGGGAAGTCACCTATTTCAAGGAAATCCAGTGTTATTATATCTTCAAAAAAAATTTTTGGTTCTGTTTGTGGCATTTTCTACTTCTGGGTCACTAATTATCTTTATCTTGCAAAGATCCAATAGGTTTTTAATCCACTGATGATTTACATTTGTTATCAGCTTATTATTTCTCCCATACCCATACAGTATAAGCACCTCAAAAGGAAAAAAAAAAATCTTATTTATCCTTTTTTCCTCTGAGCCCAGTACATAATGGATGCTTAGTGAGCAACTGCAGAAGTAACTTGCACATGACCTTGTCAGTAAGGGTTTAAATTTTATTTTGGGGAGACATTGAGCATCATTATAGGTTTTTGATGAGGATAGCAGTGGTTGACATGCTCTCACATAGCTTCAAAACGGGGTGAGCTGGAGGGTGAGAAAGAAGCTCCCAGTGAACGGCGGTGGTCAGAGATGTTGGTTTCATAGGAAAAGCATATGTGGTAGACAAACATGAGTATTTTGTATGCCCCAAGAGGGCAGTACTAGTGGTAAAGAACCTGCCTGCCAATGCAGGAGGCATAAGAGACATGGGTTTGATCCCTGGGTCGGGAAGGTCTCCAGGAGGGCAGCATGGCCACCCACTCCAGTGCTCTTGCCTGGGAAATCCCACGGACAGAGGAGCCTGGTGGGCTACCGTCCACAAGGTTGCAAAGGGTCAGACACGACTGAAGTGACTTAACACACACACACACACACACACACACACAAGGAGAAAAGTCAGACTGCCCTCTCTGCTCACAGGGCAGTGGCTAATGGAAATGGACTGGACCTTGGTGCCAGGAAAACATGGGGAAAGTTCCTTAGGCCCTTTTCCTTTTAGGATTTTTTTCTTCTGAAATGTGTAATTATCAGCTAGTCTCCAACACCAAACTCTCCAAACGACTGACATGATAAATTTTTAAAATAATATATTTTTTGCACCCATCAGCGTTCTGGCAGGAAAGAGATGGCACATCCAAAGGGCTTGTTTGAAGAGATTGGTGATGACATTCGGTACAGAGGTGTGGGCGGGGCTATCCACCTGCCCTCTTCACCGAGTGGCAGCCTCTGTCCTGTTTGATTCTGACATGTCCCAGGAGCAACTACTTATATTGCAAGAGCTTCCATCTCTCCCTGCCGTTGACCTGCAGGCTGCAATATTCTTATCTCCAGAGAGGGAGGAGTGATAGTACATGTCATCGTGGTAACAAGCATGAGAATACTTGTCTTTTGCCGATTTCATATCCACTTTTATCACACTCCTCCATCTCCTGCCTTTCTACACCCCTGTATTCTTGCCGGGAGCTCTCCCACCCAGTCTAGGGTCAACACCAAGTGCGACACGATAGGCAAGCTGGAGTAAACAAAATTGGGGTGCTTTCTCCTCTCCAGCCAAACTGGCCTCTCTGCTATCCAGTGATCCCACCGAGCTGACTTCTGCTGTGGTGCCTTGGCCCTGGGGACTGTCTCTGCTTGGGACACTCTTCCCTTGAAGAGTACAGTACCTTCCCCAACCTCCTTTAGGCTTCTGCTTAAATGTCACCCTTCCCTGTTGGCTCAGTCAGTAAAGAATTCACCTGCAATGCAGGAGATTAGGGTTCAATCCCAGGCCAGGGACAATCCCCTGGAGAAGGAAATGGCAATCCACTCCAGTATGCTTGCCTGGGAAATCCCATGGACAGAGGAACCTGGCAGGCTAGAGTCCATGGGGTCAAGAACTGGACATGACTGAGTGATAGTAAACCATCACCATCTCAGTGAGGGATTCCCTGATCACCCTAAAATGGCAGCCCCCTTATATGCATTCCACACTGGCATTCCTACTACACTTACTGGCTTTATATTTCTCCAAAGATTTGATCACCTGCTAACAGGGAATATATTTTACTTGTTTGATAAATTGTACATTATCTAGAATGTAAATCACATAACCACAGGTATTTGTTTTTTTTTTCTTCCTGTTTTGTTTACTGATGAGTCCTTGGCAGCTTTGAGTACCTGGCACATT
This sequence comes from Antilocapra americana, assembly GCA_007570785.1. NCBI lineage: Eukaryota > Metazoa > Chordata > Mammalia > Artiodactyla > Antilocapridae > Antilocapra > Antilocapra americana. The sequence continues at coordinate 1,087,997 of ML663568.1, read as the reverse complement.
TCAATGCTCAGCATTTATTGAATGACTAAATAGACGAATTGTAGGCCTTGATATGGCTAACTTTTTTTTTGTCTATTTTTGTGTTTCACCCATTGGACTCAGGGGTCCTTCTGCTATTATCACTCCAGCACCTGCCCCCATGCCTGCTGATGCTCAGAAATGTGTATGTGTGTGAACAAATGAATCAATGAAGACTCTTTATTCCACCATCTCAGTCCCAGATGATTTTTGCTCTGAGGATACAAGACTGTCATTAGCCACTCAAACAGAGCAAATGTTGTATAGGGTCCTTTGCTGATATATTCTCTATTTGATTCTCTTACTTTTAGTTTGTCAGACACATTTTGGTTCAAGACATGTGAGGGGATGATGAGCATGGTTCTAGGAGCTGGGGAATTGTTGGCAGCACCTGGATGAAGGAATAGGATCTGGAAACCTGACCTCTGCTTTCCAAGTGGAAAGTTTAGTTTTTCTTTAAGACAAGCAGTTGCTATGATGTATCTTGTTTGTATGAGAAAGAGAAGCCCCCATTTGTCAACTGTGGACCTTTTATCCAGAATGACACGAGGAACTTACATACGTTAATTTAAACTTCATGGCCATACCACGAGATGGGGATTTTCTTTTCTGTTTGCAGAAAAGGCAACTGAGCATCAAAGAGATAGAGTTAACTTGTTCAAGGCCCTAGATATAGACAATGGGGGAAACTGGGATTTAAATCCAAACTTGATAATCTCTAAATTTTATGCTTCATCTAAAATGTCTCTCTGCCATCATCCTGCTTATAGTAACACACTAAGTGGGTCTGTTGTACGTGGTGCTGGTGGTAAAGAACCCGCCTGCCAGTGCAGGATACGTAAGAGATGTAGGTTTGGTCTCCCTGGGTCAGGAAGATTCACTGGAGAAGGGCACAACAATCCACTTCAGTATTCTTGCCTGGAGAATCCCATGGATGGAGGAACCCGGCAAGCTACGGTTCATAGGGTCACACAGAGTCAGACACGACTGAAGCAACTTAGCACACACACAGCGCACACAGTAATCTGCTAGTTGGGATAAGCTAGCTGCTTGTTGTAACATACAGCACCCCAGGCTTCAGTAAAGCAACACTGTTTATTCCTGCTTTCTGACATAGTCCCCAAAAGGCCTGCTTTGTGCATATGTGTGTGGGGGGAGTAGAAGATGCAGGAACGGACTCTGCTCCGTATGCTCATTGAGGGGTTCAGGCTCCTTCTGTCAAAGGCTTCCTATGCCTTTGAGTCCTGCCCATTGGTTCTCTCTGTGCATCCAGCAGGTGCGGGGACCAAGTCTGAGAGGAGCTGATAGCATGTGGCAGGGTTTTATGAGCCAGGCCTGCCAGTGGTTGTACATCACTTCTGATCACTTTTCTTTGCTCAGCACTCATTCCGTGGAGGCATCTAACTGCAAAGGAGAGGAGGAAATGTAGTCCAACTATGTGTCCAGGTGGGAAAAAATGTGGGATTTGATGAACACAAAGTAACCTCTGCCACAGGAGAGAATGGAAGGAGAGTTCCAGAGCTGAGTTATATAGCCAGGTTTTAGTTTTCATGTTATTTTTTTTTTTTTTTAAGGCAGAGGTATAAGTCAGCCAGAATGGCAGATAATTAAATGACCGTTTACACAGTAGAATTTCACCCTATTAGAATTTCTTTGTTAATGTGCTATTTTAGTTAACATGATATTTTGGTTAAATGAGGGCTGGCCAAGACGTCTTTTGGTTTCACATCTTATTGCTGAAAATCTTTCCAAGATGTGGTGTTTTACGTTCCAGCCTCAGGAAGTTCAGTGTGGTAAATTCAGCGAATATCTTCTCAGTGAGTGAGGCTCTCCCAGGGCTCTGGGGTTGCCATTCTGAATAAACATCAGTTTTCACCATATACCAGCTTGAATGTAAAAGGGAGAGAGAGCTGACCTGAATCAGCAGTAATCGGAAAATGTCTTCTTTGATTTGATAGCTTTTATTTCATTTATCTGGTTATAAAAATCACTCACGGTCATTTTAGAAATGCTGGAAAATATAGAGAAGTAGAAATGACAAAACAAAATAGCTTCTAGTTTTGCAAGCTGCAAACAGCCACTGTTAATATTTTAATTACATTTGCTTCATTTGTCTCCCTCCCCTTCTTTCTCCTTCTGTCCCTCTTGGATATTTACATAATTGAGTTAATAGTATAAATGTAGTTTCATATCTTGTAATTTGTCTTATTATTAATTATATGATAATTTTTCTTTATCATTAATACTGCTATTGAAATATCATTTTATATTCATTAATTATAATATTCCACTATGGATAACCATGATATTCCCAGGTCTTTCTCTTCAGTTAGCCTAATCTTTTTTCATTCAGTATTACAAATAACAGCAATCAATACATCTATACATAAATCTGTATTTGAGTCTCCAATTTTTTTAGAATAAATTTCTAGAAGTGACATTACCAGTCCAATGGGCATAAGTATTTTTGTTTCATACTCTGACAATCATGGAAGATATTTTAATTTTTATTCATATACCAAGGGAAAAAATAGTTTTATTGATTTTAATTTACATTTTTTGATTACCAAAATGACTTTTTATGTTTTTTAGCTATTTGCATTCTCTGTACCTAATCTATTCTGTCCTTTGACTACACTTTCTATTAACTCAATAATTTTTTTATTGATTTTTATGAACTGTTTGTTCATTAAGGACAATATTTTTTCATTCTGATGGAAAATATTTTCCCATTTGTTTTAAAGTTACTGTTATCAGCTTATTAATTTGTCATTTATCTATTTTTCCTCTCCAACGAATAGTGAAGGGGCAAGTTTCTGGTTAATTAAGAATTCTAATTAGTTGACTTCTGGTTGATTAAACAATCAAGATTGGAGGGTGGGTTTAACTTGGGGATATGTTGAAGGTTGTACTGCATTTCCAAATGAAATAATGAAGCTAAAAGGGAATTCAAACTGGTTTCCTTTCCCCAACCTGTTCAATGGCCATTGACCACTCCCTCTCATATTGTGGGCAGAGTTGTTTCTTAGGTTTGAAGGTAAGATAAATGGAAAGCATTGAGATCCCAACAGAGCAATAATTAACCCTTTTTGATGATGTCAATAAAAAATCACCAAGAATTTCTGGGAAAGCCAGTAGAGTTTAAATAGATACCGCCTCCCTACCTAAAAAAAAAAAAAAAAAAACCTTCATAAGTGGAAGCGGACATATTTATAAAACCTCAGTCTCTTGATCCAAATTTCTAAGACCCATCATCAGACATGTTTTGCAAGCATAACTTTAAGACACATACTTTTCAACTGGAAATTCCTGAAGACAGTATAACATTACCCAGTGTGTAATAAAGTGCATTAAATGGAACACTAGCTTCTCAGCCATATTAATTAGGAGGGGAAAGCAAATATATTTATTTGAGAGTTGCAAGGTTAAATGGAGTTAAGCAAATCTCTTTACTGCAAGACTTATCAGAGCCCTTGATATGCTAATATGCCTATGAATCTTTAAGACAGGCTATCTAGCATTCCCACATTTATTTGACCATAGAGCCTTCTTTTTAAGATGTATACTTTGATAAAAGACTTGGGCAGAGAAGCTTTTGAAAAATTCCACCTTAACCCAAAAGGCTGGTTCAAACTGTGTATATCTCCTCCAACCAGCCAATGGAGGGGATATTTGGTGACATGAGTTACTAAATTAAGTACTCGCTAGTTGTCAAAATCTTTTTCTACTCATCTTCCCATCTTACCTTCACAACAACTCTATGAGGTATATACTATCATTAATGAGGCTGTGTGGCTAGTACCTGAGAGGTCTAGGATTGATTGAATCCTGACTTCAACCTGTATGACCATAAGCAACTTAACCTCTCTATACCTCAGCTTCCCAATTTGCATAGGTCAGATAATAATAGCACCTCCCCTCACAGAGCTGCAATGAATATTAAAGGAATTAACATTTGTATCACACTTAGAACACTATCTAGCATATCTTATGTATTTAATTTACATTAACTATTTTTATTCCCATATTACGGCTGGGTACGCTGAGGCTCAGAGTGGTTAAATAACCTGAACAATAATGTAATTACATTATAAAAGGAAAAGGTTGGCTTTGAACATAGCTGGTCTGACTTTATAATCTTTTTTCTTAAACGTTATACTCACTATGCTCTGTTTCTGCGAAGAGTTTGCCATCTGCATATATCTTGCCACAAAGTCTCTATAAATACAAGCCATGTCTTGTTCAGTGGGGTAAAGACGGACCAGCTATTCAACAAAATTCTCGCTTGCTCTTCTGTAGAGTTCATGAAGTGAGGCAGCTGCCACACCCAGAACTGAAGTTCTCAGGGCCCCTTGCAATGAACGGGTTGTGGTCATGTGACTGGTTCTCATGGATCAAGTGCATCACTTCTGGGATGGGCTTTTAAATGAATGAGTGCCCTCTTCCTTCTCTCTTTCTGCATTTGACAAATGGATGCAGATTACTGTGAGGCCCCAGGATTGCGGAGTTTTAAGATGGAAGGAACCCTGGTCTCTATATCACTACTTGGAGGAAAGACTATCTCTGAACAGATTCATAGGCACTTGACTCATAGGTAGACCCCAAATAAGCATCTATCGTGTTAAGTCATTGAAACGCAGAGGTTTATTTGTTACAACAGCTAGCACACACATCCATTTACTAGTGCAAAGTCAGTATAAACATGAACATTCTTTTCAAGTCTTTTTCATACTCCTCTGAGCAAACTCAGATAGCCCCATTAGTTCTCCTGAAATTACAGCTTAGTTGCATCATTTTGTAATAGTTCAGATCCAAAACATAGAGGCTCACAGGGCTGAGCCTAGGGATCTGACAGGAAAGGCTGGCTAACAAATGACCTTAACTTTGGGATACCTCTGGACATAAAGACAAGAAAGCAGGGGAGGGGGAGGGCTTTGGGCTAGTAGGCATTTGGAGATGCTTCTGCTGCCTTTTGATGGTGCTGAGCACATTTTTAATTTGTCATCAAATGTTTACTGCCAAAGTAATGGAGAGTGTTAATAAGGAAAGGGACACCAAACAGCCCAGCATAAAAGCCAACGGTGGCCATAAAGCTGCATTTGCCATTTATGGTGTTTCCATAGTTGGAAGAAACACTTTTCCTGTACAAAAGATATAACTATATATCTTCTGATTTTATGGGCTGCAGATTACTCTAATTATCATAAAAAATTACTACCGCTAATAAAAATTCTATTATAAGTTACTTATAGTAATCTCCAGGGTACTACACTTAGCCAAGAAAAGGTTGCAATTACACTGCACTGCAGGGAGAGTTTGTTTCTATTATAAAAACTCCCGAAACACTAGCTGTGTCCTTTAACACCTTACCCGTATGCCAATCCCTTTGCTTCTTCTCTCACCTCCTCCCAGTTTTTGGTCAAAGGTCTTCTTGTTGTTTTCATTTTGCAGGATGTGGTTTGAGCCTAGAATAATGACCCATCTTGGACGCAAGTGACGCAAATGAACTTTCAGAGTTACAAATATCTGGGTGGATTTGTCCTCCCCTGGGGCCTCCAGCATGTCAATGGAAGGATGTAATAGAAGGGAAGACTTGACAATCCCCGCCCAAAGGGAAACGTGCTTTGCAAAATTGGTGGAAGCCACTGGGTGTTCATGAAAAACACAATGCTTGGTTTTTTTTGTTTGACAAGACAACAATTGGTATTTTCCCTTTTATAACTACTATTTTTTTTGGAATTGTCAACTGCAAGGGTCGATGACTCTTCAATGACCTTAAAAACTCTGGCCAATGATACCAGTTCTAACTGGCCATTTATCTCACTACCCTTGGCACCCCCTCATCCCCACCCTCCTGCCAATTCCTCTGCCTTTGAATTAAATATCAAAATAAAATGCCCTGTCACCCTCCTGGGATGACAAAGCAATAAATGACCTCAAATTCCAAGGAATTAAGCTAAAGTTTGGGATCATCCTCCCAAATAGGGTTTGAATTGCTTCTGTGAAGGGTGAATCAACAGTCTAATGAATGAGCCTAGAAAATGAAATAGCCCATTTGAACTACTTTAAAATAAGCAGCTTATTTTGGCAATGACTTGTGGCACATTAATAGCTATCAGTAAAGGAGAAAAAAAAAAAAACCATGTCTTGAATCTCTCCTGACGCATTTCTAAGAGAAACTCTGGAGCGGGGCTGGTTGTATTGAAGGCTCTGAGCAAGGATTCCTGTGGTCAGCTAGGCTTGTGGGGAGAGCTTCTTAGTCAGGGTGCTCCAAATAGCCTGTAACCACAGCTTGACCTTTTGATGGGGGGCAGGGGCAGTGGGTAAAAAATTGTTACACACTGAGACTTCATTCCAGACCCATTTGTTTAAATTTTAACACATGGAGAAAGGAGAGTTTGCTCTTTCCCTACTTCTTCAGACCATCTTGGGCTGTTTCTAACTTGAAAATAAGGAGATTTCTTTATATATGGGCTTCCCCAGGGGCTCTAGTGGTAAAAGAATCTGCCTGCCAATGCAGGAGACACAGGTTTGATCCCTGGGTCAGGAAGATCCCCTGGAGAAAAAAATAGCAACCCACTCCAGTATTCTTGCCTGGGAAATCCTATGGAAGGAGCTTGGTGGGTTACAGTTCATGGGGTCTTAAAGAATTGGACACAACTTAGCAACTAAATAACAGCAACAATAGATTTCTTTAGAAAAATGCTTTGTAGGGTCTTTCTCTTTCACTATAACACAGATCTCATGAAAACAGGGCTTTTGTATTTGTTCTTTAAGACATCTTGAATAAGCCAAATAACACTGAGGTTAAGATGTATGTTTATCCAAAACTGCCAAGAAATGAATCAGTGAAAGACTTGTCAGGAAAACCTGAAAACGGAAGTAGAGCTTACCATATATCCTATCTAGCACACTTTTTTGGGTTATTTGATTCTATAGAGTCAAAGACTTTCATTTCTTTGAACTAATTTACATACCAGCTTTATTTGCAGATTTGGAATACTGGAGGGGCAGATATAGCTCCTTTAGGCTTTGATGGTCAAGTCTTATAGGAATTAGAGCCAAAGGAAAATTATCTTTGTCCATGAAGATGGATATTTAGTTCCAGCTAAATATGGAAGAGGTATTCAGTGGCCTCATCTCTCTGACAACCAGCTCAACTCATGGTAGAGGAAAGCACTTTAGCACTGGAAACACGTGGATTTGAACTTCTTCCTTTGCCACTTATTGGTTATGTGACCTTGGATAGGTTACTCAGCTTCTCTGAGAGTCAGTTTCCTCATCTGTGAGTAGGACAAAAAGCCTACTTCCAATCACAAGGTCCATCAGAATTAAATCCTTAATAAATCTTGCCTTTTGTTCTCTATTAAAAAATACTCTTTTCACTTTCTGGCATCACTCTACCTGTAGTGAACCTCTCCCCAGCCCAGGTTCATAACCATCCTAAGCCACACCTTGCTGTTCAATTAGCGTCTAAGTTTGCAGGTATCTCATTTGCAAGTTATATTTCTGTTTTCAGAATTTGGTGTGGCCAGGACAAGTGCAGTGTATACACTGAAGGGATTCAGGGTGAATGACATGCTTACACAGGTGTTGCATAACAACACAGAGGTTATAGGCATGCTTTTGAAGTCAGAAATACTGGGTTCTTATCACAGGTTCCCCTCCTTCTAGTTGAATAACTTCAACTAAGTGACATCATTTCCCAGTTTTGTCATCTGCCAAGTGGAGATTTCAAGGGAACCTTCCTTAAAAGTTTTCCATGTAACAAGACTGGTGCATCATAGATGGTCAGTAGAGGTAGCAAAAAGGAAAATGAGAGCAAGAAAAAAAATTCTCATTGGAATTTAGAAATGGGAGACCACTGGTGCTGTTTCTTCCTCTCTCTCAACCACCAGTCTTCATTTTTTCTTGAAAGTTAAAGAAGCAACCTGTCAACTTGGCAAAGCGAGTGCTCCCGGGAGTAGCATCCGGCTCCCCGCTAGGCTTCCCAGCACGTATGTTGGGAGCTGTTTCAAAGCCTGTTGGGAAGTCTGACTGCTGATGAGCTATGGAGCTCTGAGATGTCATTTTTGACAGCTCAACTTTGATCTGGAGTGAATTAAAAGCAATGTCACTACCTTAGGCTGAGCAAGCACCCAGACAAACACTTGTTTCAGTGAGTTATTGCTGTGTAACAAATCACTCGAAAACTTAGTGGTTCAAAGCATCTTTTTATGACTCATGATTCTGTGGGTTGGTCATTTGGGCAGGTCTTCTCTCAGCAGAAATGGCTTGTTTATGCTCCTCGTGGAGTTGGCTGGGGTGACTTGACTGCGTCTCGAGGATCCAAGATGGCTTCATTCATGGGGATGTTTTGCCATCTGTCACACAGGACACCTTGGTTCTCTTCTGTGTGATTTCTCTCTCCACGTGGTTTCCTGATATTTAATAACTTAGACTGAGCCTCCTCGGAGAGATAGCAAGAAACCTCCTTCTGGAAGTTTATCAGAAGTTTCTCAGGGCTCTTGAGGTCTGATCTCAGAAATGGAGCAACATCTCTTCTGCCATATTTTGATGGTTAAAAGAAGTCACAGTGTCATCCAGACATAAGAGGAGGGGAAATGGGCACCATCTCTTAATAGAAAAGGTGGCTCACACAATATGAAAGGGCATGGAAGATGAGGTGGGTTTTTACAGCCATCTTCAAGGCCATCTACCACAATCCCCCCCAGCAGTCACAACGATCACATCACTCTCACATGCAAAATACATTCCATTCTCCAGCCCAAATCAAGTACCATGATAGCACTCTTTAGAAACTTCAAGACGTAGTCATTGAAATCAGGACCAGATGCACAGAAAACTCCTTAGAAGAAACTCCTCAGAGAGCTATAAAATACAAAGGAAAAGGACAAGTTATCTGCACTCTGACACCCCGTGTACAACGGTGGAACAGGGATAGAATAACTGCAATGAAAGTGAAAGTGAAGGTTGCTCAGTCATCTCCAACTCTTTGGAACCCCATGGACGAGCTTGCCAGGCTCCTCTGTCCATGGGATTCTCCAGGCAAGAATACCGGAGGGTATTGCCATGCCCTCTTCCAGGGGATCTTCCCAACCCAGGGATCTAGCCTGCATCTCTAATGTCTCTCCTGCATTGGCAGGTGGGTTCTTTACCACTAACACCACCTGGGAAGCCCCAGAATAACTGCAATAGATACTCCCTTTCAAGAAGAAGAATGGGTAGCACACAGCACTCCTTAATCCATGGAAGCTTTGAAATCTAAACCAGGCATATGCTGTAAGGGTCCTGTCTTCTGGAGAAATGGAGTCAAGAAATACTAGTTGATCATGGTCCAGTTCTTCTCCCTAGAAGAGAACCCCTAATTACATTTTCTTCCCACCTTTTCTTCTCAGCTCTCTGGGCTCTTGGCTTTGTCCCCCCAAAATCCCTCCATTTTCTTAAGAATTGGCCCATATGTGTAGCTGAGTATGTCTTATTAAATAGTGGGGACCCAGAGGCCTTCTTTTCATTTTAAACTGCTCAAGTTTTTTTTGATGCAAGCTAGTGTTCTTTCACCAATACAATTCTCTTTAAAATTTTGTTGGGACTTCCCAACAAAGAATCTGCTGCCAGTGCAGGGGCATGGGCTCCATGCCTGGTTGGCAAAGATCCCACATGGCACGGGACAACTGAGCCTGTGAGCCACAACTACTGAAGTCCACATGCCTAGAGCCAGTGCTCTGCAACAAGAGAAGCCACTGCAATGAGAAGCCTGTGTGAAGCAATGATGATCCAGAACAGCCAAAAAGAAATAAATGAAGAAATAAAATTGCTAAAAATTAAAACTTTTGTTTTTAATTGTGAAGATTCCAAAAATGAATCAGCTATGTGACACAGAGAGCTCAACTCTGCTCTGTGACAACCTAGAGAAGTGGGATGGGGTAGGAGATGGGAAGGAGCTTCAGGAGGGAGGAGGCATATGTATACCTGTGGCTGATACATGCTGATGTATGTCAGAAAGCAGCATAATATTGTAAAGCAATTATCTTCCAATAAAAAAAATTTTTTTAAAGAATTAGTTAGAGAAGCAAGTATTTATTTTTGCTGGATTCAACTGAATAGCTCATCCCTGCTCCACATCTTGGTGTCACCTGGGGCAATTCAGGTAGACAGGAAGACCTAGACTCAAGAGAGTCAAACTGCTCTGTTCCAAGAGAGCAGAGGTGGACAATCCTAAGCATGTTAAGACCGAAGCTCAGACTGTCACAGCATCTCCTCTACTGTGTTCCCTTGGAGTGGGAGGTGAAGTTGCCTTTGTACCTCCCTTCTCCACCCCTGTTATCACCTCTGTCTCCCTTTCATAGCCCTCTGACCTCTACTAGTCAGGATTCCTCAACTGGAAGCAGTTAGAAGGTAGTTAAGGGTTCCTTAACCAGGGCGCTACTGATACTTTAAGCCAGGGAAGTCTTCTCTGGGGAGGCTGTCCTACACGTTGGAAGATGGTTACCAGCATCCTTGACACCCACTGGCTAGATGCCAGTAGCCTCTCCCCCTCCTATTTGTTACAAACATAGCCAGAGGTCCCCTGGCTAAGCAAACTGCCTCCAGTTGAGATGTACTGTGATGGTGGAAGGACCGCTGGGCTTCATGATTTTAGACAGGTCAGGAGCCTCACCTTGCCAAGTATTAACTGTGTGATCCCACAAGATGCTTAGTCAGTCCCCATCATCTCCTCTGTAAACTAGGGAGAACTATCCACTGTCTTTCCCCATGGATAAGATTTTGTGAGGACAGAATGAGATCTTGACTCTGAAGAGCCTGTGCACCTGTGCTAGTTAGGATTTAGAAGCCTACTTAGTATGGTCTTGCCTGGGCAGTGCCTCTGAGCACAACACCTTTCCTTCAGATAGAGATTATGCAGGGACTCTGACTGCTCTCCATGGTCACTATTAATATTTACCATCATAGCCATCAGAGCTGTTGTTTATCAGCTGCTGCAAGCACATCTGACAGCACGCTGCAATTTATACTCACTGTCTCAGGACTGTTCACCATAGCTCCCAAAGATAAGGATTCTTGGCTCTGTTTTATGGAGAAGACATGGAGCTGCAAGAAGGTGCAGAGACCTTTCCTGAGCTGGGAGGTGGCAGAGCAAACCAGCTATGTTGCCCCTTCCAGGTGATAACTGTGTCTGCCCAGTCAGAGGGTCAAGAGAACAGAGCTGCCTTGACAGATGGTACAAGGATGTGCAGGGTGTGTGGAGGGTTTGGGGAGGTCTGCTCAGCCCCTATCTTGCAGCAGCTGCTCCATAGTCTGGACTCACTTCCTGAAGATCATGATACCAATGGCAGCTTCCATTTGTTGAGTACCCACTATGTTACTGGGGGCAGGAGAAGATTGAGGGCAAGATGAGAAGGGAGCAACAGAGGATGAGATGGTTGGATGGCGTTATTGGCTCAAGGAACATACGTTTGAGGAAACTCTAGGAGATAGCAAAGGACAGGGGATGGGGTCACAAACAGTTGGACACAAATTAGCAACTAAACAATGACAACATGCAAGTGATCTCATTTCAACCCTCACAGTCTAGGAGTTTAGGGCTACTGTTGTTCCATTCTACAGATAAGAATACCCACAAAGTCGCCCAGAGAAGGGAAACTATGAGCTATAGTTACACAATCAGGAAGTGGTGGAACCAGGCTTCCAACCCAGATCTGTGACTCTTGGATCCACTGTTAGCATTTACACCCTCCAGCTCCTCTGTGCTACTGTCCCCCAGAAGTCAAAGTCCCTGGGTCCTTGAGTGTGTATGGTCCTTTGCTGGCACCCACATGAGTTGATTCCAAGAAGCTTCTTTGGGGCTTGCTCTGGCAACAAGCAAGCCTTCCAACTCTCTCCTCCCAGCAGACAATGCTTTGAATTCTCCTGATGTTTTATTTCCTGCTCTGCAAGCTCCATTCTGGCCCAGGAGGTGGCTGTCTGGCACATAAACTCGGTGTTGGGTAGAATTACGGTGCTCATTCACTAAAAATTAATGGCAGCAGGCATTCACCCTGCCCTGGCTGGCCTCATCTCCCAGGCGGTCACTGCACAGCCCAACCTACACCCTGCCACCCAGCGAGGACTCACACTGCCACCAAGAAAAAAAATAGCTACACGCCGCCCATTAGGAAGGAAGGAACCGCGGGGACTGAGTGGCCGGCTCAAGCGATGAATAGGTTTTCTCAGCACACATATAAACAGTTTATACTTCTGAAATCCTGTGTTTGATTTTCACATCTGCTCTCACTCTTGAGATTGGCACCGAAGGCAGCCAACGCTGACCTTCTGAGTGGCAGCTGAAGCCTGAAATCGGCTTTTTCCCACAACCGCCCCCTCCCTCATTTGCCTGAACTGCGGGGCTATATCTCTGTCTCGTTGCTATTGGAGTGTGCTTAACTCGGGGAAGGAGAGTTGTTGAAAAAGAGTGATTTCCATTTCTTGATTCAGTAAGCATTCATTGAGGACCTACAGTGTGCCAAGTGGCTGCCCACAGAATTTGTGTGATGACTACAGTTGGGTGTGGGTGGAAAGTCTGGCTGGGCACCTACCGTGCCACATAGCCCCAGGATGGCTGAGACAGAAGATGAGCCTGGCTAAAAAGCACCACCATTCCAGGTAATAGGTTCCCAAATGAACCTCATGTTGATGCCTATTGGCCTACCTTTTTAATTAAATCATTTGTTTCTGTAAGGATTTTAGTCCCAGAATTGGCTATTTGACCTTGAGCGATGCAGAAGACCCAAGTTCAATTCCTGGATTGGGAAGATCCCCTGAAGAAGGGGTAGGCAACCCACTCCAGGATTCTTGGGCTTCCCTGGTGGCTCAGATGGTAAAGAACCTGCCTGCAACGCCAGAGACCTGGGTTCGATTCCCTGGGTTGGGAAGATCCCCTGGAGGAAGGCATGGAAGCCCACTCCAGTATTCTAGCCTGGAGAACCCCCATGGACAGAGGAGCCAGGTGGGTTACAGCCCATGGGGTCAGAAAGAGTAAGACATGAGTGACTGAGCAACTAAGCACAAGTCATTGCTTGTCAATCTCCCATTTGCATAAAGGGAGAAAGCCTAAGTCAGTGTGTTTGTTTGTTTATTTTCCTTGAAATAGAACTTTTCTTTTTGGCAAATGAAGTTATATCTGGAAACCTAACATCTCAGCAGATGAAAAGGTGCAGCTCAAGTGGTGGATCTGGAACCCCAACACTTGAGATCTTGCTCATCCCTAAGAATCTCCAGGGAAACATAAGACTATTGTTCATCGATGTTGAGTCATTAAGTAGTGTCCGATTCTTTCTGAGCCCATGAACTGCAGCATGCCAGGCTTCCCTGTCTTCACTATCTTCTGGAGTTTGCTCAGTCCTGAGGCATGTGGAATCTTAGCTCCCCAGTCAGGGATTGAATCCACACCCTTTGCATTGGAAGGCAGTATTTTAACAATGGATCATCAGGGAAGTGTTCAGGTCTTCACTAATTTTCTAAACAGTTTATTCTTTGGTATGAAGTGTAGGATGCTAAGATTATTGGCTATTTTTGCATATATTTCCTTTTAAGTACATTCAAGCTACTTGTGACTTACCTGAGTTGATTGTTGTTATAAATCAAAAAATCTTCCACCATTTGCTTCCTTTCATTTGCTTGATTCACTCACTAAAGAAAGAAATCCTCCTGGATCTTGGAGGACTTGGTAAGCTTCTTCATTTCAAACAGGAATGTGTACAATAAAGGCTCTAGCTATAAAGAGAAGAAGAGATTAGTGAATGTGCATCACCCATAGGCTGACATGGCCAGGAGCTTGGGTTTTGGGGGGTTTTTTTTGGGGGGGGGTTGTTTTTATTTTTCTGATTTTCTCAAAAGACACAATAGGAAAAATAAAACAAAAACAAGGAACCAAACCAAACAACCCCCTCCCCCACCAAAAAAAAAAAAATCTGATTCCAGTAACCTTCTCCGGTCTCCCAGCTAAAATTTCAACTTTCTACCAATTCAGCGACTTTCTACGCCTCTGCTCCACTCTATTATTTTTTCTCTATCGTTCATCATTATTTTACTTACCATGTGTTTTACTTATATACTGCTTATATTTAATTGTGTCTTACTTATTATCTAACTTCTTATCTAGAATATGAGCTCCTGGAAGGCAGGGTTTTTTGACTTTTTTCATTGTTATGTGCCCCATATTTTGACAAGTACCTGGTACATAACAGGCACTCAACAGATAATTGTCAAATTAGTAAATGACTGAATGGAGAGGACTCTGGTCCTTTGGATCCTGGTTACCTAGTCAATTGACTAAGGGTTACCATAGTCAACAGTTTCTTGTCAGCAAGTACCATGTTTCAGGCCAAAGTCTGTGTTCAATAATGAAGCTGATTGGTCACGAATACGAGCAGTGGCCCGCCAGGGTCACTTGACCCCAGTCCTCGAAGTTCATTTTGCCTAATCTCCAGCTACTTTAGCTGAGATACAGACCTTTCTGGTTGTGCCATGATATTACTCTCCACAATTATCCTGCTCAGATACACATACAGCCTGACCCTTGAACGTGAGATTCTTCAGTCTTAGGAGGTTGCACAGTGGTACCCATTCTCTTTGGAAAGGTCACGCATCTTTTCTCAGTAGATTAACTTTTTATCTCTTAATGGTGTTAAGGAAAGGTCAAAGCATCTAACAGATGGAAGGTGGAAAGCTTCTAGTGCAGGAGATCAATGTTTCCAACATCAGTCTAACTCCAGAAAGTTCTTAATGGTCGTGGGTGCAGTTCATGGGACATGGACACTGCAACTAAAATGACACCACAGCATGGAGCAAGAATAAAATTTGTTTAAAGCAGGGTGTTGGGGCTTCCCAGGTGTCTCCATAGTAAAGAATCTGCCTGCCAATGCAGGAGATACAGATGAGGGTTCACCCCCTGAGTCAGGAAGTTCTCCTGGAGAAGGAAATGGCAACCCACTCCAGTATTCTTGCCTGGAGAATCCCATGGACTGAGGAGCCTGGTGGACTCTAGTTCATGGGTTGCACAGAGTTGGACACGACTGAGCGACTGAGCACCAAGCAGGATGTTATATCTACTTTGCAAAAGGCCTTTGGCTTTCCTCCTGAAAGCTCTGAGCCCCATCGGCAGTTTATGCTGTGGAATGAAGTTGATAAAGTCTGATGGCTCCCACTTGGAAGAGATGGGTACCCATCTTGTGTCAGCAGTTGAGCAGTTCTATTTGTTGTAACCACCTCAGGGCATTTAAGTTGAGGACAAATAGACAAATAAAGACAACTAAATTTTCAATCAGTAATTCTTAGGGTTCTTACAGGAAGGGGTGAGTCTTAGATGCCAAAGAACCGAGGCATTCTGCCTGGGGAAGGAGTTAGGGTGACAGACAGGGGGTTCCCCACCTGAGGCTTCTGCCACTCACAGAGACCACTCCCCTTTCCTGGTAGGGGAAGGCAGACAGGTGGGAGCACTGTCTGATGCCAGAGATTTATTTTCCATGTTTAGCCTTCATCTAAGTTTTCCTGGAGATGGAAATGGCAATCCACTCCAGTATCCTCATCTGGAAAACCCCATGGACAGAGGAGTCCATGGGGTCACAATGAGTCAGACACGACTTAACAACTGGACAACAATAAGGTGGAACATCTAAGGGCACTAATGGGCCTTGGGCATGCTAAGAGGTCCTTCTAAATCCACACTGCCCCATAATTCCATTTGAGTCCTGTGTTTTCAAGCCTTATAACTTCTAGACTAGTCTATAAGCTCTGTATGGATCTTCTCACACTTCTTCGCCAAGTTGACACAACGATGGGACCTGGGGAAGACATTAGTCAGAATAGTCCAGGATCGGTGGAAATGTGACCTTCTGTCCCTACTTCTGGTACCAGCCCACTGGGTCCAGTGACACCGATCCTCTCGTGAGGGGGTGAAATGATCTTTCTTCCAGAAACACAACGGCTGGCTCCTGGGTCCTAAAACGGACCCAAGGGGAACCAAAGCCAGGGATCTGCTTTGAGGGTAAGAATGAGGCTTATTTCCATAACTTCGGAAATAAGAGGCTCAGAAAATGACTGAAGATGAGACGTTAGAGAGGAAACAGATGGATTCACAGGTTTCCGTTGGTAGGAAATGTAGGGCAGCCACCAGCTGTTCACTCCACAACCGAATGGCTTCTCTGAGAGCTGGGCCCCAGCCAGCCCAGGGACCCCACAGAGCAGCAGAGGAAGGGGGTGCATGGAGGGAGACTGCAGACCTCCCTCTCTCAATAACACTGTGAGTACCTCTAAAACTGGGGCCATGACCAGCTTTGTGTCTCCAGCCAGGGACTGTTACGGGGTAACTTCTATGTAAATGTTGAATGAATGAATGGACTTCACAGGACCTCCTCCTGCTTCCAGGATCTAAGATAGCGGTACTTACACAGGGCTTTCCTGGTGGCTCAATACTAAAGAATTCACCTGCCAATGCAGGAGACATGGGTTCGATCCTGGTCCGGATCCCATATGCTGCAGAGCAGTTGAACCCGTGAGCCACAAGTACTGAGCCAGTGTTCCAGAGCCTAGGAACCGCGACTGCTGAGTCCTCACACCTCGGCTACTGAAGCCTGAGAGTCCTGTAGTCCGTGCTCAGCAATAAGAGAAGACACCGCAGTGAGAAGCTCGCGTTACACAACTAGAGAGGAGACCCCACTTGCTCAGTGGTAAAGAATCTGCCTGCCATGCAGGAGCCCTAGGTTTGATCCCTGGGTAGGGAAGATCCTCTAGAGAAGGGAATGGCAACCCACGCCAGTATTTTTGCCTGGAGAATCCCATGGACAGAGGAGCCTGGCGGGCAAAGAGTTGGACATGACTGAGCAACTAACACTTTTACTCTCTTTCCCGCTTGCCACAAGAGAAAAGCCCTTGCAGTAACAAAGACCCAACACAGCCAAAAATAAACAAATACATTAAGTTATTTTAAAAAGGAGTACTCACATCAGCACCTTCTACCCTATGCTGGCTTTCTTTCCTAGTGGGGTTTCGTCAGCCACACCGCTTTCCTCCCATCCCTTCACTCTGCCAGTGAGGAAGGGGGGTCTGTGAGCTGTCTGCTTCCAGAAAGCCCTTGGCCTGATACTACCCTCATTCACTGTGGGATGTGGATCAAGTGAATTTAACTGAGTCTCAGTTTTCTCATCTGTAAAATGGGTAATCATAACACTCACCTTGTGCAATTGTTGTGAGGATTCAACAAACTATTTTAAGGGAAAGGGTTTTTGTTACCATTTCCACCATCACCGCCTGTGGGTATAGAGATGGGACAGACAATCAGCTGGACCTGGAGGGATACTGAGCCAAGAGCAAGGGTGAAGCGGTAAAGAGTTGTAGGGTTTGGGGTTTCGTTTTTGCACCCAGGATGCAAAAAAAAAAAAAAAATCATAAAATCAGTCTCTATTCTGTGCAGATAGAGATGACAAGTTCCTTCCCAAGGGGTGCTTTTTGGGTTCCTTGGAAGTCAGTGGTGACAAAGTGAAGCCAATGCAGGAGCAGAAGTCCCTGGGACTCTGGGAAGTCCCCTGGGAGGGGAAGCAAGGCCAGGCTGCAGCTCTGACCTTGGGAGGACCCAAGGAGACTTCTTTTCTTGTCCCCTGCTTGCCCACTGACAAACCTGCTCTCTGAAAACAGTTGCCTTCTAGACCAGTATCATAGACTTAGCTAAGCTGAGAGCATTTCCTTAGGTCCTTTGCTGCTTGCCACAGTGCTACAGGGTGCTAAGTCACTTCAGTCGTGTCCAGCTCTGTGCGACTGTGTGACCCCGTGGACTGTAGGCTTCTCTGTCCAGGGGATTCTCCAGGCAAGAATACTGGAATGGGTTGCCATGACCTCCTTCCTTTGTTACTTACTTTCCCCTTATATAAAGAATGTGCTCTCCCAGGTGAGAAGGCATTGGTTTTGCAGACTTCTAGCTTGGGTTGGCTGGTTTCTCCAAACAATGTTAGCCCTTCAGTGGGTTCAAGAAGCAAACTGTCTCAACTCTAACATTTAACCAAGGAAATCCATGAGGCTGGCAGTGGGTGCTTCAGACATGATTTCTGGAGAATTATTCTTTGCAGAATGACTATGAAATACTCTTCCAGGAAATGGCGGCATCTTCCTGGGAAAAGGCCTAGATGGGAAATAATGGCCTCTGGGCCACGGCCTTTCTCCCCTTCGGCTGCAGTCTTGGGGCTTCTCGGCCTAGGAATGGTTCTTTCGGAGTCTTCTGATTTGATTTCGTCTACCCTGCAGGGGACAGCATTGGGCAAAGAACTGTGGAATTCATGTGATAAAAGAAGAAACATTTGCTTCCAATTATCCAAATTATTGTTTGCTAATTGAAGTACAAAAGGGGTGTTTTTTTTTTCTCTTTGGGTTGAAATAAGCATCCTTTCCCTTAAATCTCTTTGATTGAGCAAAAATGCTTTTGGAGTGTTTACTTTAATCCATACATCATTTTCCTGATTAGTAGTTGTTCGGAACGTCCCTGCTCACTGAGGTAAGCTTTCACCAGAGGCTGGTTTGTCATCAAAGCAGCAGAAATTGATATATGTTCTATGGTCACCACTGGGTATCTCACATTGGCTGGGTTTTTTTTTTTTTTTAAATGCAAATATTAGTTTGGGAAATAAAAACTCCTCTGCCATTATACTGTAATGATACATGCTTTCTCTCAGAGATGAATATTGTCTTAGGTCAAATTTCTGGAAATAGAGATGGAGATTTACATGCAGGAAATAGTCTCAAAAACGGCACTTGTGAGGTAGTAAGGAGATAGGAGAGGCACTGGGCAGTTGCAAAGACCACATCTGATACTGTGGGGAGCACTGTTGCTGGGATCACCCTTCAGAGGTGTCCCAAATGGAGACAAAGAAGCTGGACTTTAATGTTCCAACACTGCCCAGTCTTGGATCTGAACTGTCAGAGAAGGAGGTGCAATCTTAATTGAAGTGAAGTGAAGAGAAAGTTGTTCAGTGTCTGACTTTTTGTGACCCCATGGACTATACAGTCCATGGAATTCTCCAGGCCAGAATACTGGAGTGGGAAGCCTTCCCCTTTTCCAGGGGATCTTCCCAACCCAGGGATCAAACCCAGGTCTCCCGCATTGCAGGCGGATTCTTTACCAGCTGAGCCACCAGGGAAGCCCAATCTTGTTTGAACTAGTTCTCTAATCCCCTAATCCCCAGGAGGGGAGCAGCTCTGAGCTAGCATCACTCCAGGGTGGGATGGGGCTGAAGGATGGGCAACGAGTGTCTCAGTTCTGAAGGAGCACCTGGTCAGCACACCACAGCATCCACTAATCCACATACACACTAACATATTTTAAACACAAAATAGAAATTGACGCATGTTATTTCTGAAGAGACATCTGAAAAGACCTGCTTCAGCTTCAGTGGCTCAGATGCTGTAGTCCTCAAACTCCTTCTAGAAGGGAGCTCTGCGAAGCCTATGTTAGGTTTGTTTATTCTTGGCAGATGCAAAGAAGTTATCTCTGAACTTCTGCCAGCAATCAAAGGAACCGATGGTGTAGAAGAGTTCCACGGGCCATCTCCTTCCTGCCCATCATCTATCATCCCAACCCTCAACCTCTTTTCTGAGTGATGACTGCACCCTAAACACATAAAATTAATCACCACTTGAGGCCAGCCAGGTGTCTTGCCTCCAGAAATTATCTCACTGCAGCAAAAAAAAAAAAAAAAAAAAACCAGCTTGGATCCCATAATGTCTCATAATTTCTTAAGAAGAGCAGTGAAGTCAGATGGGAGCCCTTGACAGGTTTGCAAAGTTCTGGGAAGCCAAGAGCCAACTCTGGCTTCATGCAAAGATCAGGAGGCAGTTGTTTGAGGGAAAAGCCGTGTTTCAGGTAAAGAAGGCACCCCTTGACTCAAAGCAGTGCTAATTAAACCGCCAGCTTCCAACAGAGGGGAATGCATGTAGGACAGAATGAGGTGACCACACAGAACAGCTCTGTTCGTTCTAGAAACTTTATGGTGGTTTTGGAGAAGTCAGGCAAAGGCTGGGGAGAAGCCCTCCAATTCCACACTTAGCAGCAGATTATTACATGATCCGAAGAAGCTCTGATTTTGAAATTCCATATGACAAGCACTGCTTAACTTAACAGTGGCTGCTAGCCGCCGTCTCTTGTCCCCTGTATGTATATTTTATTTTAACTATGCGGCCCTCTGGCAACGTTCTGTACATTTCAATCAATCAGAAGCCCCATTTGCCAGCTCTGTGCAGAGTTCAGTGCTTCTGAGGATTTGGAAGAGAAAAAACAATCCCAGAGATAGACAGAAAAAAAAAGATCGTCTTCAGCTAATCACGTGACATTTCCAATATCTAAATCCGGGAAGGTGGCGCTTCCTTGCAAAATGCAAAATGCAAGATCCACTAAGGCCAGGCAGGTTTCTGCCAATGAGCTCGGCCTCCATTTCAAATTAGCGGCAAATCCATATAACTTGGCTCTAATTGTGAGCTTAGCTGTTGCTATTAGATTCCTTTTCAGAAACAACAGGGCTGACAAGATTCCCCTTACTGAGAACATTTTCCCACTCTATCGGAAATTATCCAAATGGAGGAGAATTAAGGCAAGCATTTAAAATAACACTGCCCCACAAGATAGTTTGGCATGTTTGATTAAGAGAACCCTCAGGTAGAGTCTGTGAGTAAAAAAAAGCCATCCTAAGTATCTCTAAGGGCTTCCCAAGTGGCTCAGTGGTAAAGAATCCGCCTGCCAATGCAAGAGATGCAGGTTCAATCCCTGGGTTGGGAAGATCCCCTGGAAAAGGAAACAGCATTCCACTCTAGTATTCTTGCCTGGGAAATCCCAGGGACAGAGAAGCCTGGTGGGCTACAGTCTATGAGGTCACAAAGAGTCAGACACGACTTAGCGACTAAACCAGTGTCCGTGAGCTTATCCCTGTCTAGGCTATATCATCATGCCACTGTCCCCTTCTCTCTCAGAGCCCAATAAATACATTCTCTGACCCTTGATGCAGAAGAAAAGGAAACTGAGTCTCAATGAAGTGATCTGGTGCCTCTTCGGTCTCTATCATCTCATCTGCCTAAAGTCCTTCAGAAAAATCCATTCCTGCACATACAGCCAGTGGGTCCCAGGAGGGCAAGTTTGGTTGCATCCTGACTTTGGTGCAGAATTCCCTCAGTGGAGGGAACATGCGTGTTCAGTTGCCAAGCCAACAAATACTCAGCTTCCTAGCTGGTAAGTATGCTGTTAATAACAAGCAGACAGTACCCATGATAAGCAGGCATCCTCTAAATAAATAAGCCAGTGCAGCAGGCAGTGGAATTTTTTTTAATTAAAAAAAAATTGTTTTGACCACTCCCTGCATCATGTGGGATCTTAGTTCCCCAACCAGGAATCAAACC